>CM065397.1:8232500-8312500 GCA_033060915.1 Euryodendron excelsum | reverse complement strand
TTGTAACAATAAAATTCCAAGGATAATCCATGATTAAGATGTACGCAAGACCAACCAACAAGTATATGAAAATAATCTATCCTCCCAATCCCACAACAATGATGCACAAACCTAATGTAACAAAAATAAAAAATAAAAAAAATAAGTGCTAAAAAATAAAAGATGGAACGAAGTTACCCAAACGAGTTATTAAGTTTCCTTGTGTTTGTAGAATGATGGTGAAGTGCTTCCTCCAAAATAGAATCTCCTAGGCTCATCCACCAACGTAGAACGCAGATTCCCCGGCAACGGCGCCAAAAACTTGATCGAACCTCCAAATGTATGCTCGAGATATCCTTGGCAACGGGGCCAAAAATTTGATCGCTCCCTAAAAGGGTGATACTTAACCGCAAGTGCACGGCCACGATGTAGTAATAATTTCTCATAAGTACGAGGTCAATCCCACAGAGAAGATGGTTTACGTAAATAGGAAAACTTACCATGGATCAAAAATCTTAGGAAAAACACTCCGATAAACAAAAATATGATTTTAGTGTAAGCACCCCATTTTTGACCGCTCGGCAGTCTACACTCCATCCAGACTTGTTTTCAAGTTATTGTGGGCATATTCCAATTGAAACCAATCCTCCAGGTCCAAATCCCGTCTTTCCATCGCTTCGCAGGCCTGTCAGGCCCAAATGGATGCAAAATGACCAAAATGCCCTTAGGGGCATTGTCCTTTCCTTTCCGATTCCAACCCCACTCTCGAGATAGTTTATTCCTCGAGACGGTTCCAATCCAGGCACGTCTCTTCAGAGACGATAAGTCCCCTTTCCAATCCCTCTCTCGGGACAGTTTATTCCTCGAGACGGTTCCAATCCAGGCGTGTCTCTTCGGAGACGATAAGTCCCCTTTCCAATCCCTCTCTCGGGACAGTTTATTTCTCGAGACGGTTCCAATCCAGGCACGTCTCCTCGGAGATGGTAAGACCCCTTTCCAACCCACTCTCGAGACAGTTTATTCCTCGAGACGGTTCCAATCCAGGCACGTCTCCTCGGAGACAGTAAGACCCCTTTCCAATCCCACTCTCGAGACAGTTTATTCCTTGAGACGGTTCCAACCTAGGCACGTCTTTTCGGAGACGATAAGTCCCCTTTCTAATCCCTCTCTCGAGATAGTTTATTCCTCGAGACGGTCCGAGTAGCGAAACTACTCACAAAACCGTTAGAGTAGCGGAAATACTCATAAATAGGTCGATATAGGGAATTACCAACAAACCCTTGTGTCACGACGACCGGCGTTATAATGGTGGAAACACTCAAAACCCAGGTCAACACCAGTGTTTGTTAGCCCACTTCGGTGCAAAATGACCAAACTACCCTTAGGACATTTTTCGAGACTTTCCGGTCAAGATGACCATTTTGCCCCTACGCATCCAAACGCCCCAAGAACCACACCGACTTTTGGTATCAAACCGGTAACCTCCTGAGATTACTTTTTATAGTGTTCTCAACCTTCCTTTATCTTTCCGAATCATTCCGAGTCAGTTCTGGCTAACCCGGTACAAAATGACCGTTTTGCCCCTGGTGGGCCGGTCTCCTTTTTCGACCACACCGGCTCTGTGTATCAAACCGGTAACCTTCTGAGATTATTTTTTATAGTGTTCTCAACCTCCTTTTACCTTTTCGGATCATTCCGAGTCAGTTCCGGCAAACCCGGTACAAAATGACCATTTTGCCCCTAGTGAGCCGGTCTCCTTTTCCGACCACGCCGGCTCTGGAAATCAAACCGGCAACCTCTGGGAACATTCTGAATAATGTTTCCAGATCCCAAGTCTTCTTCTGGGACAGTCCGAGTCCGTCCCGGCAGTTTCCCGGTCCGATTGACCGTTTTGCCCCTAAAGGCCCGGTCAACCTTTCCGACCCATCTTATCCTCACTTTTCAAGTCAAATATCTCCAAGACACTATTTTAAGTGTTCCTGCTCCTTTCCGGCCTTCCGGGTCATTCCCAGTTCCTCCAAATCATTCCCGGATTTTCCGTAGTCACTCATAGTGAAGCCAGACTAAAAATTACATGGTAGTCACTAGTACAGGCGCCCAAATCTAGTTAAAGATACGTTGCTTGCTGACCTTAAATGTTTCCTAAATGGCTGGCACCACTAGTAGTGGCGCTAAGCCAAAAAATGGCATGGCACCACTCCTAGTGGCGCCAGTGTAAACTTTGGCCTGGCGCAACTGCAACAGGCGCCAGTGTTGTCCAACCTCTATAAATACAAAGCCTCATTCAACGTGAAAAGGGTCCGCAAATTCAACTTAAAAATCATATAATTCGATATACAGAGCTCGAGCACCTCCTAAACCCTAGCTTCCCTAGGTTTTCCAAACCCTAGCCACCATACACTAAACCCTAGCCTCTTATACACTCCTATACACCCCCATACACTCATACACTAGCCTTCAACCATCCTTTAAAGACTTGAACAGCTGCAATCCAAAGCTTGAAGACAACTCTTGAAGACTGAAGACGAAGATCAAGACGAAGACCGAAGACTGAAGACAGCACGGCGCGCAAAATAAACAAGACATACGGTAAGCTCCCTATTTAATTTTTCGTACTTCCCCCTCTCTCTTCTCTCTCCTAACCCACTTGGGTTTTCTCTATTTTAATCCCCCATCTCTTTCCCCCCCTTCTTTGCATGCTTGAAACAAGGGGACTCCCGGTCCATGTGTAGGATTAGACTGTTGGAGAGTCACCATGTCGGGGGTTTTCTTCTAGTCTAACCAGAGATCACGTGGGTCCGGCCCCCTTGATTATGTGGTGAAGCCTTAGCCTTGTATGTTCACGACCCCAAATTGCATTGTGCATATCATGATCTTGCATCTTCCAAAAGTCGTTTTCAAAGTTGTTTCAAAATCGTTTTCGAACTTGTTTTCAAAATTACATCGAAATCTCTTTTTCAAAAACTTGTTTTCAAAACCACAATTCTAGGGTGATTCTAGCCTTTCCATGGCTAGGATTGCTTTAAGAAAGTGTTACATTAAAAGTGGCCTTTTTGGTCCATATTTTCAACCTTTGTTGTTTTCAAAACCACTTTCTTAAAGTGATTCTAGCCTTCTTATGGTTAAAATTGCTTTAGGAAAGTGAGACATTTTTATACTTTCCAAAAATCTCTTTTCAAAAATCTCTTCCTAAAAATCTCTTTTTCAACACGCTTTCCTAAAACTCTCCTTTCCAAAGTTGTTTTCAAAAACTCTTTCTAAATTTTTTTTTTCAAAACTCCCTTTTTCAACTTTTTTTCAAAAACTCTCTTTTCGAACTCTTCCCTCTAGGAACTCCTCTCTAGGATTTCCTTCCAAAATTTTCGTTTCCAAAATCTCTTTCCTTAGAGCCCAAGTCAAGCCCTAGAGCTAACCATTAGGAAACCCTAATTTTTTTCCCCAAAACATGATTTTCAAACTTTGCCCCAAACCAAGGTTTCCAAAACCTCTTGTTTTCACATCAAAACTATACATGTTTTCAAAACCTATTTTCTACGTCAAAGCTATAATTTTTCAAATCTAGGGTTTCTAGAATCTCTCGTTCCAAATCCTTGCCAAATCGAATATTCCCTTTAGGACACCAAATCAAATATTCCCGTTTAGGAAACCAAATCCAATCCCTTCCTAATTCGAACCTTTCTTAATTCAATTCTTTCCTAAACTATAAGTTTCTTAAACCTAAACTTTAAGTCTTTCCTTAAATTTTAAAATCCAAATCTTTCCTAAATCGAATCCTTCCTAACCCTCCACTTTCCTAAACCTTAAGTTTCCAAAAACTTGAACATAAAATTCTTTCCTAAAATTCTAAAATTCAATCCCCTTTCCAAATCTTAACTTTCCAAATTCAAGTTTTCAAACCTTTTTTTTAAATTCAAACCCTTCCTAATTTCAAGATTTTCTAAAATTCAAACTCTAAAAACTTTCTAAATTCTTAAACTTTCCTAAACTTCAACATTTTTCCAAATCTAAGACTTTTCTAAACTCAAAACTTTCTTAATTCAAACATTTCCTAAATTGAAAACTTTCCTTTTTCAAAAACATTCCAAATTAAAAACCTTTCTCAAGTTGAAACTTTCCTAATTCAAAACATTTCTAAATTCAACACTTTCTTATTTCAAAACCTTTCTTAAAACAAAACATTCTAATTTTCAAAACTTTCCAATTTTCAAAACTTCCCTAGTCGAAACTTTCCTAAATTCCAAACTTTCCTAATTTTGAAACTTTCCAAAAATGACACTTTCCTAAATCGGACCTTTCCTAATTCAAACATTTCCTAAATCTAATCTTCCCTAATTTCCTAAACCTTCCAAGTCAAGTCAAATCTTTCCTAAGTCTTTTCTCTTTCCTAAGTCTAGGTTTCTTAAACCTTCATCTTTCTAAAACAAGTCCAAATCTATCTCTTCAAATCAAAGTCCAATCTTCTCAATTTCAATTTCTAATCTCCTCTTCTAATCTCAAATCAAATCCAATTTTCAATTCAATCTCTTTCTTCCAATTCAATCTCTCTCTTCAAGTCAATCTCTTTTCAATCGGACTCCGGTCTGAACTACAACTGACCTGATTCCCCCAAAGAGATACGTAGGCAACCTTCATAGGTGCGGTCACAACACTTTTCAAACTTTCAATTCCACCTTCATAGGTGCGGTCATAACCCTTTTCAAACTTCCAATTTCAAATTTCTATTTTCAAATCTCTACTTTCAATTTCCAAAACTTTTCAAATCTATCCAATTTCAAATCTCTTTCAAATCAAATAAATTCTTCTTTTCAAATTTCTTTCCAAATCTATTTTTCAATTCTCTTAACTTGTACTTGCATATCATGCATCAAGTTAGTTTCTTTTCAAACATTGTTTTTCAAAGTGGATAGGATTGAACTATAGTTAGTTAAAGACTCTCATAGGTGAATCTAGGGTAGATTGACATATAGGTACTGAAAAGGCGGGGTAGGGTGATAGCTTAGTGCGTCTTCCCTACACGTAACCAACCTCCGAACCTAGGATCACTGTTTTCAAAGACCAAAAAGGAATTATTTTTCAAAAAGGGCTAAATGTTTTCCAAAGGTTGCCAAACAACCTATTTTTCTTAAAAACCCTCTCTTGAGGAGATATTTTCAAAAACGTTTTCCAAAAACCCTAAGTGTAGTCTTCGGATTATTCTTAGTTTTTAGGTGACCTAACTCACCTTAATCAAGTTAGGTGGTGACTCCAAATCTTTTTCAAAAACCCTTTATTCAAACCAATTTTCAATTCAAACCTAGTCGCACTCATTCTTTTAGGAGGGTGAGTTCTAACGAGAGAGTACAACATTTTTCCTGCTTGTGTGAGTATTCCTCGAGTGCGAAAAATCTGGGCGCGACATTTAGGTTGAGAAAAGATTTACTATCTAATTTAAACTAAGAAATAAAGAAAAAGTCTTGGAGTCAATCGATCCAATCAATTGCGTCTCTTGGAATTCCGAAAGAGATAATTTAATAACTCAAATCCTTCGACTACGTCGCGAGTTTCAAATTCGGAAGATTAACAATAAAACCAAGGGTCCTTCAAAACTTCAACTTCTAGAATAAACTAGGTTGTTAGAATCAATGACGAGTACCATCGATTCGTGCAGCGCATATACTGAACCCAACTCGCGCATAAACGTTACAAGGCAGCGTATATACTGAGTGTGGTATTCACGCATAAGAGTTACCGAACATAATCAAACATCCAGGTTTTTGAAGGTTGCTAG
This sequence comes from Euryodendron excelsum, assembly GCA_033060915.1. Lineage (NCBI taxonomy): Eukaryota > Viridiplantae > Streptophyta > Magnoliopsida > Ericales > Pentaphylacaceae > Euryodendron > Euryodendron excelsum. The sequence continues at coordinate 8,306,754 of CM065397.1, read as the reverse complement.
AACGAAGAAGATGAAGAGAGAAAAACTATAAGATTTAACTTTAAAACCAAGAACATACCTTATTCGTTCATCCAAGATATTCAATTGATCTTCACAATTGATCCTAAGATGGAATCTAGCTACTCATCATAAACTTAGATACGCAACGTTGTATTGAAAATATAATGAAAGACTGAATAATCTGATTACAGGTATTGAAAACTGAATGAAAACTATGAATAAAACTCTAATCTACTCCTAAAACCCTAGAAAAACGTCAACCTTAGAAATCTCTTCAAAAACATAGAAAACCTAAAACTATTCTACTACCTCCTCTCCCTCTACAACTAAAAAGTGAGTTAATATACAAATCCCGTCGTCAGTCGTACGGACGGTTCCGACTCAGTGCTCAGATAAGCTAGATCCCTTCACAAAAGTTGTAGGTCTCAAAAAATTATATGAAATCAACATATTATGGGCCTGAATAGCCTTTCTGGTTCGCGAGATATGGGCTTCCAAAGTTTCAGCTCTACGTGCTTCAGTAATTTGTACTACTGCTTCAGCAGTTTGTATCTTAACAGCAACCTCTTGAAACCTATGATTAAATTGTAGTCGAAATCATTGGATTTAAGCTCAAAACCGTTCGAACGCCTGGGCCACCGTTCGAACACCACAGACGACCGTTCGAACGTTCTTTGAACGAGAAAACCTACTCTCTGAATCTATTGAACACACTTCGAACCTGGTCTTAATGTGACATCGTTCGACGTAGCGTTCGAACGCAACTGTTGACCGTTCAAACGCCCTTGCGGACCGTTTGAACGCACTTCGAACGCCCTATCCATTTTAGCGTGAATTTGTCCTTTTTAAGCTCGAATTCCTGAAAATATACATAAAACTAAGTTAGTAACGAATTAGGACTAAAACAACATAATTAAACATATTACAAAACTAACAAATAGCTAATTAAGACATGTAAATTGCACTTTTAGGGTACGTTTGATTCGCGGGACAAGGCTGGATTGGACTATGAGTCCTGGCTTGTCCCGCATTTGATTCTCAAATAGAGCCGGGACTAGCAGTCCGGATTGGACTACTAGTACCACATATTAGTTCTTAGCTAATCCTAGGAGGGGTGGGTTTGCCAATCCCAGGACTAGGGTGAAGAGGGATAAGGTTGAAATGACTTAACTACCCCTAATCAACATATATTATATATTTTATGTTATATTACATTATAAATATTAAAATACGATAATATTGTATAATATTATATTTTAAAATATTATATAATATTATATACGTAATATATTACTGTATATAATATTCTATTATAATATATTATAATATATGGTAATATTAAATTTATAAAATATTATATGACATTATTATATGTTGTATATCATATATTATACTCTTTATATTCCATTATAATAATATATTATTATATATTAGTATTTTATATGTATAAATTTATGACATACTATTATATATTATTTTAACATTACAATATATGACAAATACATACTATAACATAATATATAGCAAGTATACAATATTAATTTACATTATAATATATTATAATAAAGTACTATAATATAATATTAATAATATATATATGTATTTTTATAATATAATATACTTGTCCTAGATTCTAATATTATATTATAATTTTTTTTAGCCTATAATATTATATTTTTATTATTATATTATATATATTGTATTATAGTTAAATTATTTAATGTTACATAATGTACTTGATTTGCTTATAATATTATACTATTATATTATTTGATGCATATATATATATATATGATTATATTATTTATATTATAGGCTAATAATATATAAATGAGGGGTAATACGGTCATTTCTTATAGTTGTAAGATTAGTCCGATCATTTATCTTATGTGCAAACAAACATGAGATTGGACAATTGCTTGGTACTATTAATCTCAGAATTGTCAATCCTAGGACTATTAGTCCCAGGACTTCTTGTCAGTCCGGTAAATCAAACAAGCCCTTAGAGTACAATCAGTGAGTGGTTTACAAAAATTGATTTATGTTTAATCATGCTTTTAAAAAAAAAAACTATTTGAAAATGATGACTTTTTGAAACTAACTTATAGCTTATAAGCATGTAATCCAAACACCTCCTTAATAGCTTATGACTTATGATTATAATTTTTTTTAATTGTGTTTGGGTAAGTAACTTAAAAAAATTATTTTCATATTTCTTTAAAAAAACTATTTAAAAAATAAATTTTTAAAATTAACTTATAATTTATAGTTTATAAATAGGTAATCCAAACACCCCTAAAAGTATTCCATGATCATTCTCTTACTCAAATGAGTGAAGCACCAAAAAAGCTACAAATCTTGGCCGAACGAAATTGAATGGATCTAGCCTTAACCGTAGATGATAAAATAAAGACTTTAGGGTGTTTATTATTATTATTATTATTATTATTATTATTATTATTATTATTATTTATTAATTAGGTATTCGGTTTAACTTACATTTACTTCGGTTAATTTTAAAATTTGTATATTCCTCTGTTCTACACAAACTAAATAATTATTAATTTAAAAGTTTTGAGGAAACTCTTACGTTTAACAATAGTAAAATCTCAAGCCTTCCATTAAAAAGTCATGAATTCTATTTGTTTTTTTCAAAAAATAAATGCACAAGTAAACTATTATACATATTCATACGGAGCATTTCCCTTTAATATTCCACAATCATCTGCTCTAGATCTCACTGCAACTATGGAGAATATAAACTTTTTTTCGCGTGTATGACTAATGAAGAGTAAACTTTAACCCTGACAAAACTACAATGGGAGTTCAAACTCAACAACACGCTTGAGCGAGAAAGTTCGAATCTTTCCTACTGAGTCCACAGCTTGCCGCAAAACTGCAACTGTCCAATTTCCATAGGTTTAGAAAACGATATTTACTATTAAAGTTGGAAAATGTGACTGGAAGGATGAAAGAAATTACAATAATAAAGGAGTCGAAGTCGTGTGGTAGATGCAGACAGCTTTTACCAAAATAGCGTTCGCCTTAACAACGAAAGCAAAACTATTGAAAATTCAAATTGCTAGACCCGGGAAAAGACAACTGTAGAGACAGAATAATTAATTTATTGACCAAGACTTTAAAGAGACTGCACCATCATTCAGTAAACACGTACAGACTGTTTGAAATTTGGAAAAGTGAAGATAAATGAAAGAAAAATTATTATTTATTTATTTTTCTCTTCTTTAATTCTATTTCACAAGAGAAAGAAAAGAAGAAAAATTTTAAATTACTTTCTCTCGTTTTTTTTTTAAATTTTTTAAATTTTTTTACAAAATTAAATATAAAAAAAAATTATTTTTCTCTTATTCTCTCTTTCCTTAACTCTTCATTCCTCTTCCTAAATTCCAGACAGGCTGGTAAGAAATCTTATAAGATAAGTGATATCAACCTGGATTCTTCCTGTTGAGCTAAAAATCAAAGAAGCCATTAATTATAGGTTGAAAATGCACCTTAATAATGCGACCTCATCAAAACATATATTTTATTTTACTTTGAAAATCTTTTTCCTTAAGAAATCGCAGCAAAGGAAGTGTCGAGGGCCCCACGATAGATTCATGCGGATGCAGACAGTTTTCATCCCAGCAACGTAGAGAAATAAAAAAAAGGTCGAAGACGACTTTTCAAACAAAAAAAGGGCACTTGTAAAACGTAAAGACAAAACAAATAATTTACCACTTGAAAATCTAAGATTATCTGCTTTTAGTTGAAACTGAATAATCAGTTTTCAGTCTATTAATCAGATTTCTGTCTCCCTCAAGCTAGTACCTTTATCCCCATTTTAGACCACTGCCTCCTCTCCCCACCTTCATTGTCGACCATCTTCCATTATCCTTTTTCCTTTACTATCACTACCAACTAGAGAACGAGGAGAGAGGAAGAAAACAATGCTCAATTATAGTGACAGCGAGATGGTTAGAGATAATAACTTTTATTTGAGTTGATTATGGTCCAACAACTTAAAGAAAAAAAAAAAGAAGAATAATGAAATAATTTTACCTTTTTTGTTACCTTCCAATACTTGAATAAATCTAGTGATGAAGTAATTTTTAAAAATCAATGATAACTTTTAGTATTTAGGCCAAAAGGCATGGGAGGTTAGTGTAATTTGTGTAAAGGTTAATTATCTTTTGTACCATTATACTTTACACCAAAATTTTATTTTAAGACTTTCATTTTATTTGTAACAATTAAATTTTTACACTTTTAGTTTCTTACAATGTTAACCTTTTTATTAATTTTCAATTAAAGAAGCAAATTCCGCGTGCTCTGTCATGGTTTATTCTCCTTTATACAAACACAAAGACCTAAATCGTATCTTAACTCTCCCAAACAATTCCAACCAATGCATACAAAATAAATATGATGTGAATATCAGTTTTGTTCCTTGATACTATCGCTTTGCAAAACTTTAAATGAATATGGAGTGCGAGATTACTCAATAGAGAATGAGCACAAGAGAATAATTGTTATTGCTAAGGAAACAACATGAGATTTCTCAGTAAACAATCCGGTTCAAGATGGATGGTTTTATTCTAAACTTCTGATCCTTTTCTTTATACAGAAGCTCGAATAAAATATAGCATAATAAAAAATAACTTAAAAATTATCTAGGAATATATATATATATATATATAAGACTATTAAAATGCTAATTTGTCTAGCGTGCAATCTTGGTAAATATTAGAAAATTTGAAAAATATTTGATATAAATTAGCATAGCTGAGATGTCATGAATTAGCCAACGCCTGTTGGATAATCGTTGTTGATGTTGGAGATCCTCAACTTTTTAAAAACGAACTTGCCTTGCACAATAACAAAAAATATAGTTACCTCATTATTCCATCACACTTTTTATATTAATATTAAACATCGATATATATGATTTCCTAATAGCTTATATATAAAGCTTCAATAAATTTTATCCTCAAAATTACCGATACGTACATGTATATATACATATGCACGATAATTAATTGTAATAATATAAGGGATAAATGACGGATTATAGAACAGTTGGAGACATCATACCCAACAAGTGGAAAAATAAAATCACTGCACTCAATGCACATCATATTACCTCTACTTGGCCCAGAGGATGAAGGGATGTTCGTGGATTGCATATCGGAGTTTTGGGTACTGACGACGAGTTTTTGGGGTGCAAATCGTGAAATGCAATTGACCCATGTACAAGCTAAGGATGAAAATTTCGTTTTAGTATGTTGTTTACAAAATCATAAATGTTTCGGAAACATGTTGAAAGTTTTAGAAATATTAGCAATATAGTAAAGTACAACATTTTATGCATTAGGCTGCATTTACGAATTGGGTTGGCATCCCACATGAATTATTAGAGAGTGTGTGAGTGAGTATTTAATAGTTGCAGTATGTTTATAAATGTTGAATCTTTTTGTGAGTTATACTTGAATTGTTATAAAAAAAAAATACTATATTTTACATTATTTTTCAATAAAATTCTAAATTTGTATGTACATGACATATTATTTTATATATTCCGCTGTATTTTTGTACTTTTCAACGGCTTTTTGTCAATTTCACTATTTCTTTAGTGTTATATTTCCGTTTTAATGAAAACAAATACGAATTTTGTTTCTTGTGCATGGCCCAGCTTGTGTTAAGATTTCCTAGACACTAATGGTATCTGCGTCTGACATGCTCCAGGGCTTAGTACCCTGGTTATACCCGATTGCTTTTTTAATGAGGCTTTCGATACAAGTGGGACTTGCACTATGAGCAAGCTGTGCTAAAACTAGCTTCTATTTTCCGGTTCTGCAACAGCTTGGGCGAAATAGGGTTCCACCAGGAAACATGAATTTGAGTTTTCGCCATCCCAGCTATTACCAGGTGACCTAGTAACTACTCTTTCTGACAACTGCTCAGCTTCCTAGTTGCCGTGTGAAGCTGCTACTCGGAAAGGCCATTCAATGGTTGACTAAAAAATGACACGTTAAAAGTTTTTGTGAGGGAAGCACGTACGCTACTATTCTAAAAAGAATCAGTCAATGCCCATTCCAATTCCTCGAGCTGAAAGGAAGTCCAAACAGAGCTTGAGCCTGAGAGAAGGAACGAATTAAGTCAAATCGATATCGCAGACAATGGTCGGTAAAGCACCGTTTGATTTCCCATCTCATAAGGAAAATGCATTGTAGGAACATTTAATTTCAGCTTTGCAAAGTTGTATCCTGCAACTCTCCCAAGTAGTGCTATGTTTACAAATCTTGCTCTCAAAACTTGCAAATGCAGAATAATTTGTTAGGTACTAGAACCCATCTTTGATGCCAATAATGAAACCTCACATACGCATTTCCCTTTGGTGCAATCGAGGCCTCACATCACATGATAATTGAACTACATCAAGACATTAAAGGCAGAGAGAGACAATTACTGAACCGCAGGCAGACAGTTCCTCCGCAAGCCGAGTAGCTGTTTATTTTCAGAAATTTCAAATGGCGTGCATAAATTTCTGAAGTAATTTGGATCAAAGGGAAGACAAGTATGAGGCAATGATCGATCCTCCAATTATTACTTCAGCTGATGTTTTATCCCACAACTGATGCGAAATTTTGCACTTCCTGGTGGCTTTGAATTACTCCAGGATGATCCCCACCCACCTATTGTTACTGCTTACCCTTTCTTGATGTTTTGTCCTTTCAAGTAAGGAACAACATACTATAGTGTATCTTCTTTGGAGATTTTAATGTGGTTGCCCGTCACATTGATGTACTTGAATCTCCCAGCACTGTCTAAGGCTTTCAAACCGATCCAATCCTCGTCATGTAAAGCTTTGTCTGCACAGGAAAACAAACAAATAAAGGGTTAAAGATCTAATGTGTTAAACTTCAACACAAAAAAGATCCTACAATGTATTGAAATATACAATGATATGAACTGTGATCATTCTTACATTTCTCTGTCCCTTTAGTAATAACTTCTTTTTTCTTCCAGTGTAAGTTAATAACTAAGTTCTTCTTGTTTCTTATTTTTCCTTGTTCAAGTACTGAGGAAACTTGCGGGAGCCTAGAAACTTTATTATGCAATTCACAAAGTTCCTAGTGACCCGCAGTTCCTGTTTTTTTTAAACAACACGGCAGCAATGCCTCTTAGTGGGTTAATAACGTGTCTCAGAGAGCAAACGAGACACAGAGGACAAGATGCAGAACAGTAGTTAAATGTAAGAAGCTGAACATGAGCTAGTTTAACGATTTGCCTCATCAGTATGGATAAACAAACCAGGAATAAGGTTTATTCCTCTTATTATTTAAATTCTTGGTCTTGTTAATGAGATGCAATATGTGCAGTGGAAAAAAGACCGAGTTCAACTACAACCTAAGAAGTACGGATATGGACACAAGCACGAATACGGATCCAATTAGGGACACGGGACACAGCAATTTAAAAAAAGTGAGGATACAGACATGACAGAGTGTTACGGGTTGCCATCTGTGGCACGTCCGGGGCTGCGAGGGACCTTGGCGTGGGACATGTCTGAGCATGGTTGGCCGGTGGCATGGCAATCTCATAATTTGTATTTTTCATATTTATTGAATATATGGATTATGACTCCTCGGGGGAGGGGGGGGGGTAGGATGTTTCTTCCTATCAGTTTAGAGATGGCTCAGAATGCTATTATAAAGGGGGGTATGGTGTTGATTCTACCATCTCCCAGTGCTATCGAAAAGGACAGCACTCAAGTGAGTCCCCCAAGGGAGTGGGCGAGATTTGGGGGCTGGCTGTGGCACATGGCTGCAGTCCTCATGCTAGTCAAGGGGTTACATGGGCAGCATTGTGTCTGGTGGGGCAGATGTTGGGCGTTGGCGTCGAGAATGGAGTTGTGACATTTGCACCCGCTATGCCGCACTCATATCGTTTGGGGGCTTATGTTCATGACGGATTGGGCCTCGGTGTGCACACTTGTATGCCGTGTGTCTCGTGTGCACTTGCGCATTGAGTTCATGCTTGTGCACATGGCCGTTTGGTTTGGCTAGCATTGGTGTCATGGGGCATAATGTTGTGGGCTTAACAGTTGCTATTCAGTGGTGCCTATCCTTGCGGGCAACAATCTTGACGCGGGGCGCTGAGAGCTTTATGGATGGAGGCGTCGTACCTAACGGGTGATGCTTGACTCACGCGTATGTCCGGTTGCACATGGCTATATTGCTTGTGTCACGAGAGGGACCAGTGCTAAGCACATTGCTTGTCATGTGTGCGTGCATTTGAGAATGGCGTTGCCATCGCCTATAGCTTGGGCTAGCCTTATGGCTTGAGCATCGGAGGTCTGAGCTTAACATTATATGTGGGGCATTACGAATGGATCTTGGACGAGTGTATAATCTTATGCCTCGGTGTTTGAGTTGGTAGGACTATTGCTTGGTGCATAGTCACCTCATGGGTCATTTCCGCTGCGTATTATCATGGCGGGTCGCATTACTGTCACCGTGTGGTGTCCGGCCTGCTAGCCCGTGACAGTTGGTATCAGAGCACTAACCATCCGTGGTGTGCATTAATTCGGTGTTGCTTCTCTCATCCGTGTGGGCATTCTCTTCAGTTGTGGTGGACTTCTCCAAGTGGGTTGTTGATTCGCTCTCAAATGTGTACTAGAGTTGAGCTTCCCCGCAAGAGTACGGGTGTCGATCAAAGTATAAACCGGTAAGGACCGGTATCGTTCTCCCAAAGGATCAAGCCAAATATAGGCGTGGCAAAGGCCGAGACAAACAACAAATGGGATGGACTAGTGAATTACTTAGCAAATTGGAACTATACTAAAAATAAGACCAAAAATCCTTGTATGGTATGAGGGTGTGAATTACTAAACTAACTAATTATGCTTGAAATTGAAAACAATTATACCAAATTTTAAAACAATTAATAAAGGGGCTTGGATACAATTGATCAAATCTATCAATTCTCTGCAAGTGTCTCAAAGGAGGATTTTATAACTCAAATTAAGGATTCACTTCGCGGAACCTTAATTCGGAAGATTTAGACTATATAGGTTGGGATTCATGATCAATTGCTAAGAATCTTAAGTTCAAATCATCATTTGTGCAATGCCTATACCAATCAATGAATTGTGCATAGAAATTATCAAAAGTGATTATGAATCTAAGTTTTTTAAATAATCACAACACAATTGAGATAAATTTGAAGATTTCATAAGATGAATCATTAAAGTGTATATACCTCCATTGAAGACATTGAAGATTCTTGGTAGATCTTCACGATTGCATCCAAGGAAGACTTAGCTACTTGATTCCATGGAAGAAAGCATAAAGAATTGAAGAATTCTCATTAATTGTTGAAGGAAATGGTGTTTGCTTACAAAGAAAGTGTAACAAATTGCAAGAAAATACAAGGAAAATTAGATTAAACCCACTTTCTCTCTATATCTATTCCTAACAGAGAATCTAAGCTGTATCTAATGATTTATACAAAAAATCGCAGTATCTTTTGGTGATATAGATGAAAAACTCGCGCAGATATAGGTGGTACCGTACGTACGGTACTGTTCACTGTACGTACGGTACGGGCTACCCCAAAATGCCCTCTCTGAAGTTTGGGGTTTGATACAGGCGTACGTACGCTAGAAGGCACCGTACGTACGGTAGTACCACCGTACGTACGGTCGATACTTAACTTGGCCATTTTGTTCCAATTTTTGCCCGTTTTCTTGAAAAATACCCACAACCACTCATTAAGACAATTATTATGCTAAAATAGAGCATATATACAATCTAATTGGACAAACAATAACTATTTAGGGACTTTAAATTACATTTTTTGGAGTGTAATCGCCACCCCCAACCTAGCTTTTGCTAGTCCCTAGCAAAAATGAGAAAAGTAAAACAAAAATATATACAATGAAGATAATCTCCACTTTCGGGGGAGTCCCGGATGTATTTAGCATATGCATTAAGCCTTTGAACCCCTAGGTTACCCCTAGTGGATGAGTGGTGTCTCGTGAGGGCTTCCATTGATGATACCCGCAAACATCCCTTTATGAGTTGCAACATTTAGATGAGATTAAGAAACAACAACTAATCAAGCCTCAATAAATGCATTTCACTCTCACTTCTTAACACTTACAAGATCATGCAACACGCCATACAAAAGAGAGGATTAAGTGAGTGTGTGAAATATCATGATGAAAAGTTCAATTCGAAACATCTCTAAACATAAGTCCATCTTTTAAAGTTTTGATCCAAACCTCACTAGAAATACACTCTTAGTTAAAAGACCCACATGGTTCTCACAATGGTATGTTCAACAATGGAGTAAATGTAAAGAGACATCAAGTGAACATACCAATTTACAAAAACCAAAAAGATAGAAGTGTATCAACTTTAGCATAGCTCCATGAAAGAATGTTCATAGTTAGGAATTGATTCAAAGATATTGACAGAATATAGCTTATTTTCTATTGAAAACTTTAATCAAATATAACTTGGATCACTAATCCATATAAAGGTGGAAATAACAATGTAGGAGAGGTGAAGGGTGAGTGTAAAGAGATAGTAAATGGTCATATCATGTGTGATCAAGACATGAAATAGTAAATGCAAAGAAACTACAACTCTTTCCCTTTTTAATCTTTTGATACACTCTTCTCTACTTCTTGCCCTTCCTCGAAATATTTTCACATCAATTTGTTTTTCTTTTCTCGAAATATTTTCACATCAATTTGTTTTTCTTTTCTCGAAATATTTTCACATCAATTTGTCACCAAAACTAGAAACAACCAAATAAAGCTACGAAAATCAATCTAAACTACTCCTACTCCTAAAGATTATGGCAAAGGTCATCATCAATCGAAAGGTGGTGGATCAATGAGATCCACACACTCCACTTCTCCTTGAAAAGTCTCAAAGTAAGGCTTCAACCATTGGCCATTCACCTTGAAGGCTGCCCAATTGGTGAAATTTTTCACTTCTATGGCTCCATGGGAAAAAATGTCTGTAACAAGGTAGAGACTCACCAATTTACTTCGTAATTTACCCGGAAATAAATGAAGGCGCGAGTCATAAAGTAGAACTTTTTGACCAACTTTAAATGATTTGCGAAGAATGTATTGGTCATGGAACTTCTTCATGCGGGCCTTAGCAATCTTAGCATTTTCAAAGGCATTGTTACGGAGTTCATCGAGTTCATTCAATTGAAGCTTTCGGTGGGCCCCTACGGCCTCACAATCCTCATTACATTACCGTATGGCCTAATAGGCCTTATGCTCAATTTTCATCGGGAGGTGGCAAGCTTTCCCATACACAAGCCGATATGGTGATGCACCGAGCATGGTTTTAAAGCCCGTACGGTGAGCCCACAATGCATCGGTTAGCCTAAGGGACCAATCCTTCCTAATAGGGTTGACAGTTTTTTAAAAAATTCTCTTAATTTCCCTATTAGCTAACTCAACTTGTCCTTGGGTTTGAGGATGGTAAGGTAGACCGACCTTATGAACCACACCATACTTTTTCAACAAGAATGCAAAGGGCTTATTACAAAAGTGCCACCATCACTAGTGATGGCTTGAGGCATACCATATCTTGAGAAAATGTTTTCTTTCAAAAAACGGACTACCACTTGATGGTCATTGTTTCGGGAGGCAATGGCCTCCACCCATTTTGACACGTAATCCACCGCCACCAAGATGCAAAGGTAACCAAAAGAATTAGTAAAAGGTCCCATGAAGTCGATTCCCCAACAATCAAAGATCTCCAAAATAGTAATGGGCTGAAGGGGCATCATGTGACGCTTAGTGAGCGTTCCTAATCTTTGGCACCTATCACATGCAAGACAAAATGCATGCTCATCCCTAAACATAGTTGGCCAATAAAGGCCACATTGAAGAATTTTGGCGGTAGTTTTTTTGGAGGAGAAATGTCCTCCACAAGCTTGGGAGTGGCAAAACTCCATGACTTGTTTGAATTCATGGTTAGGCACACAACGCCGGATAATTTGATCCGGATAATATTTGAAAAGGTGAGGATCATCCCATGAAAAGTAACGCACATTCTGAAAAAATTTACGCCTATCAATGGATGACTAATGGGATGGAACCTCATCAGTCACAAGGTAATTGGCAATATCCGCAAACCATGGTGGGGAAGCTTTCTCCAAAGATTGCACATGCAAAATTTGCTCATTCGGGAAATGTTCATTGATAGGGGTAGAGTCGGTGGCTCTCCCATCAAGCGGAAGCCGAGACAAGTGATCCGCTCCTACGTTTTCTACCCCCTTCTTATCTTGCATTTCTATATGAAATTCTTGGAGCAATAGAATCCACCGAATGAGGCGGGGTTTTGCATCGGGTTTGGTAAGAAAGTACTTAAGGGCCGCATGATCGGTGTAAATGATTACTAGAGACCTTATCAAGTAGGAACAAAACTTATCCAATGCAAAGACTACCGCAAGAAGTTCCTTTTCAGTTGTGGTATAGTTGGCTTGGGCATCATTGAGGGTTTTAGAAGCATATTAGATGACATGAGGCTTCTTGTCAACTCTTTGTCCCAAAACAGCCCCCACGGCGTAGTCACTCGCATCACACATAAGCTCAAAAGGGTGTGACCAATCGGGTGCACGCAAGATTGGGGTGGAAGTTAAGGACCCTTTCAAAATATCAAAGGCTTGTTGACACAATGAGGTCCACTCAAATGGCACGTCAAGGGACAAGAGATGACACATTGGCCTAGCTATTGCACTAAATCCCTCAATAAAGTGCCGGTAGAAACCGGTATGCCCAAGGAATGACCGCACTTCCTTGACATAAGTGGGAGGAGGTAGTTTTTTAACTAATTCAATTTTAGCCTTATCTAACTCTATCCCTTTTGAAGACATAATGTGACCTAACACGATTCCGCTAGTAACCATGAAATGGCATTTTTCCCAATTAAGGACTAGGTTACTCTCCTCACATCTCTCCAACACTTTTCCTAAATTTTCAAGACATCCTTCAAAGGTGTCTCCATAAACCGAGAAATCATCTATGAACACTTCTATAATATGTTCCACCATGTCGCTAAAGATACTCATCATACATCTTTGAAATGTAGCCGGTGCATTGCACAAGCCAAAGGGCATGCGACGGTATGTATAAGTACCAAAAAGACATGTGAAAGTGGTCATGGATTGATCATTTAATGCAATTTCAATCTGGCTGTATTCGGAATAGCCATAAAGAAAACAATAGAAAGCTTTTCCGGATACTCTCTCTAGAACTTGATCAAGAAATGGCAAGGGGAAATGGTCTTTTCGGGTCACGGCATTGAGGCGGCGATAATCAATACACATATGCCACCCGGTTTGAATACGGGTGGGCACTAACTCATTCTTCTCATTCTTAACTTCCGAAACACCCGATTTCTTTGGCACTACTTGGGTAGGACTTACCCACTTAGAATTGGAGATGAGGTAAATGATACCCGCATCAAGCAATTTTAGCACCTCACCCTTTACCACCTCTTTCATGTTGGGATTTAACCTCCGTTGCATTTGACACACGGTTTTAGTCCCCTCTTCTAAGAAAATATGATGTGTGCACAAGAGAGGACTAATACCGTGGAGGTCGGCAATGGTCCACCTTATAGCCTTTCTATGGTGTTTAAGCAAATCTATCAAGCTCCCCTCTTGGCTCAACGATAGGGTGGACGAAATGACAACGGGGTAGGATTCACCATCACCCAAAAATGGATACTTCAAGGTAGTTGGTAATGGTTTCCTTTTTGGAATGGGGGGCTTGGCCTCCGATGGAATTGGCCTTGTATCACTAGGTTGGAGAGGTTCGAAGGAAGGGATCCATTGTCCCACATGTATACATTGGACACTTTCAGACTTAGAGGTGAAACTTCTTATAAAGCCTTCCTATGACAATCTAGAGCCTCATGAGGCTCATTCCTCAACAATAGTTTTTCCAATGAGTCCTCAAAGAACTCATTCTCAAAGTGATTTTGCACAATGGTTTCAATAATGTCGACCTCCCGGATATCCTCACACTCACCCGGTTGTTTGGTAACCAAAAAGATATTCAATTCAAAAGTGGTGTTACCAAATGAAAGCTTCACTAACCCATTCCTACAATGGATGATGGCATTGGAAGTAGCTAGGAAAGGTCTCCCTAAAATGACGGGAATTTGGTTGTGAGCTATGCAACTATCCACGGGTTGAGTATCCAATCCTATGAAATCAATGGGGAAATAGAAGTTATCAATTTGGATGAGCGCATCCTCAATAATACCCGTAGGAACCTTGATAGACCTATTCGCTACTTATAAAGTGACTCGGGTAGGTTGCAACTTCCCTAAACCAAGTTCCTTATACACCGAGAATGGGAGAAGATTAACACTAGACCCTAAGTCCAACAAAGCTTGGTCTATCCTAGTGTTCCCGATAGTGCAAAAGATGGTAGGACACCCGGGGTCCTTGAATTTTGGAACGGTTTTGCATTGCAAGATTGCACTTTGATTTTCATTCATCATAGCAGTCTCCTTGACATGTAGCTTTCTCTTGAAAGTACATAAATCTTTTAAGAACTTGGACTAACAATAACTATTTAGGGACTTTACATTACACTTTTTGGAGTGTAATTGGGTTGTTTGCTTTAGAGTGTTGGTTGTCAGGTTTATCGGTGGAGCGAGCATCATTTCATCTTATGACGAATCGATTGGTGGCCCAAGCTAGCAGTTTCCAGTCTATGTGGGCTGAAATCTTTTGGTATCGATCGACTTTGTTGCTGTTTGAACCCCTTTGGTACCTTCTTTAAAGGTGGCCGCTTCAACAAGCTTTGGACGCGCACTCAGTCCTTTGACTGTGGTCGTGGTGCATAGTGCAGCAGGTCTTCTTGAGGATGTGCATGGGACCGGCTTAGTAGTGCATAAACGCTTCTGTGTATCAGATCAAATGATTTTGGTGCATAGCTAGTAGTGCTGCTTTGTTGGATTGGTGGGTTGTTTCTGCAGTATGTGAGCTTGTGCGAAAGAACTTGCTTCGTGTTGTGGGGATTTGCCTACCTTCATTTGACCCTTAAGTTGGCCAAAACAGTTGGCAGCTTTACTCGTATTATTGCATGGTTACTTTGTTGGCTTTATGCTCGCTTAGTGAATTGTGCTCATTTCTGCGCTTGGCTGTTGGCATCTGTGAAGAGCGTGTTTTATTTTAATATTTTGGGTATTCATGCCTCGTTGTGATACATGTTGGCTAGTGAATGCTAGGTGGCTTACAGGAGTTCATCGTTGCTAGAGAGCACCGTGTAGTGAGGGTTTATTAAGACATAAAGTCCTCTGGCGGAGGGAGGCATTGTGGGCAGACTTCGGGTGAAGATCAGAGGATTAGGCACTGAAGCTGCATATGGACAAGACTTCGGGTGAAGATCAGAGGATCAGGCATTGGAGTTGTATGTGGGCAGACTTTGGGTGAAGATCAGAGGATTAGGCACTAGAGCTTTGCAAACTATTTCGGGTGAAGGCTGGAGAGCTGAGGTACTAGAACAGTGTGGGCTGATTTCGGGTGAAAGCTAGAGAGCCGAGGTACTGAAACAACATCGGTTGTCTTCGGGTGAATGTCCAAGGACTGAGGTACTGAAGCAACATTGTGGGAACTTCAACAGTTGAAACTATTTGCCAGTGGGCAGGGTTTGCTTTGACAGTGCAGACTGACTTGTATCCATTGGGAGTGCCAGTCAGTTGGGAACTAGTGTGGGATAGAACCACAGGTTGTCACGAGGGCACCTTTGGGTTGTGTATAGGGTGAATCCTGATGTCAAGTGAGCTTTTGTGGATTCAGGTGCATAGTTTGTGTAGAGGGTGCGCGTGGAGTGCTCGTCGATGAGGGCATTGACCCCTTGAAGTGGAGGAGGGTACGCGACGGTCAGCGCATGTCATTCCTCAATTGCGCGACGGATAGCATATATTGCACGTGGAGTGCTCGTCGATGAGGGCATCGACCCCTTGAAGTGGTGGAGGGTACGTGACGGTCAATGCACACTGCTTTCCTTAGTGCGCGACGGACAGTGCCTATTCAAGTACATGTTGTCGACGAATGGAGCAATATGGTACGGGGCACTTGCTTAGAGGAGTTTGTGTTTGCTTAATGTGGTGGAAAAGGTGCCTTGTTTTGCTTAGCCGAGTTCAGCATGGGAGTCTGGGCGAACCTTTGCTTCGAGTAGTTGTGGGGCAGATTTGGTGGAGACCGAATTTGTAGGCTATCAGCACGGAGGTTTTGGTCTGCGAGGAGTGGTGACAACTCATCGTGGGGGCATATAAGCACTACCGCATTTAGCATTATGCTTGGCATCAACGAGGGCGTTGATTGTTTGAGTGGTGGAGAGTGTCAGAAGTTGGCACTATTGGTGGCATGTGCCAGGAGTTGGCACTGGGCTTTGGCATTATCGAGGACGATGATGGTTGAAGTGGTGGACTGTGGCACGTCTGGGGCAGCGAGGGACCTTGGCGTGGGGCATGTCTGAGCATGGTTGGCTGGTGGCATGGCAATCTCATAATTTGTATTTTCCATATTTATTGGATATATGGATTATGACTCCTCGAGGGGGTAGGATGTTTCTTCCTATCAGTTTGGAGATGACTCAGAATGCTATTATAAGGGGGAGGGGGGGTATGGTGTTGACTCTACCACCTCCCGGTGCTACCGAAAGGGACAACACTCAAGTGAGTCCCCTAAGGGAGTGAGGGGGACTTGGGGGCTGGCTGTGGCACGTGGCTGCAGTCCTCATGCTAGTCAAGGAGCTGCATGGGCAGCATTGTGTCCGGTGGGGCAGATGTTGGGCATTGGCGTCGAGGATGGGGTTATGACATTCGCACCCGCTATGCCGCACTCATATCGTTTCGGGGCTTATGTTCATGACGGATTGGGCCTCGGTGTGCACACTTGTATGTCGTGTGTCTCGTGTGCACTTGCGCATTAGGTTCAAGCTTGTGCACACAGCCGCTTGGTTTGGCTAGCATTGGTGTCGTGGGGCACAATGTTGTGGGCTTAACAGTTGCTATTCGGTGGTGCCTATCCTTGCGGGCAACAACCTTGACGTGGGGCGCTAAGAGCTTTATGGATGGAGGCGTCGTGCCTAACGGGTGATGCTTGGCTCACGCGCATGTCCGGTTGCACATGGCTATATTGGTTGTGTCACGAGAGAGACTAGTGCTAAGCACATTACTTGTCATGTGTGCGCACATTTGAGAATGGTGTTGCCATCGCCTATAGCTTGAGCTAGCCTTATGGCTTGAGCATCGGAGGTCAGTGCATAATCTTATGCCTCGGTGTTTGAGTTGGCGGGACTATTGCTTGGTGCATAGTCGCCTCACGGGTCATTTCTGCTGCGTATAATCATGACGGGTTGCATTACTATCACCGTGTGGTGCCCAGCATGCCAGCCCGTGACACAGTGTTACGGCAAAAAAAAAAAAAATTACTTTTATATATTTTTATGTGCGGTTATATGAAAAAAAAATGTGAATGTAACTTCCCCCAAATCATCAAAAAGTGCCCTAAATGTCTTCAATATGTGTTTTAGATGTGTCCAATACATGTCTCTGGAGTGTCCATTGAAAAATAAAAAAGTAAAAAGTTCAAGACACACCATTGGCACGTCCAACACGTATATCGGTATGTCCAAGGGGTATGTGTCTCACTTGGACACAGTAACCTAAACGGAGTGTCCGTGCTTCCTAGACTACAACTATAAGAAATAGAATACCCAACCTTCAGGAGAGAGCTGATCAATGCTAAACTTTCATTCGAAAAGTAGTAGATCTTACTATACAACCAAGAGTTTATCCCTTGTTAGCAACTTTTTTCGGCTTTAAATTGCAGTTGTCACAGAACAGCAAAGATGTGCACGTCTCCTCTCAAGTGCGCCCAATTTTGCTGTTAGTCCTTTTATCTCCACGCGGAGTTTTGCTATTTCCTCATCTAGTTCAGCAAGGATAGGGCTCTCTGGAGCTTCAATGCCAACATTTCCACTTGTAGCCAAGGGTGGTTCTTCCACTAGAGAGGATATCACCTAAAAAGTTTGAAAGAGTACGTCAAGATGAGAAATAATAAACACAAAAGGCAAAACCAGGAATTTTCTTTTTAATTTTTTAGTCCCTTTGGGTATGAGAAATAACTGATTGACATTCTGCATTTTAGATTCAAATCAATTATTGGGTCTACAAACCAGGAAGTATGAGAATAATTAAGATTATCTATTTGCTCCAAGGATAAATTAACATCACCCTACTCCCACATAAAATATTCATATTTTTTTGGTTAGTAAAGAAAATGTTTATCTTTTTTGAAAGTCAAATATTTATCTATTCATTTTATAAAATTAGGATCCATTTCATGATTATTTACTGGGATAAATTCTAACCAGCTAACTTCCTCCTTTTTTTTCTTGGCTAAGCCTAACACTTGAAATTCTTTGCCATGTATATGGTATCTCATAATGAGAACCTTCCACAAGTATGATGATGCTCTCAGTATTACCCCCAAACAACTAAACATAGTAACCATATCACCACAAAATAAATACTATGTTCCTAGTTGATCGCTCCCTAAAAAAGTGATACTTAACTGCAAGTGCACGGCCGTGATGTAGTAATGATTTCTCGTAAGTACGAGGTCGATCCCACAAGGAAGATGATGTACGTAAATAGGAAAACTAACCGTGGATCAAAAATCTTAGGAAACACACTCCAATAAACAAAAATCTGATTTTAGGTTGAGAAAATATTTATTATATAATTTAAACTAAGAAATAAAGAAAAAGTCCTAGAATCAATCGATCCAATCAATTGCGTTTTTTGAAATTCTGAAAGAGATAATTTAATAACTCAAATCGTTCGACTACGTCGCGAGTCTCGAATTCGGAAGATTTAACAATAAAACCAAGGGTTCTTAAAAACTTCAACTTCTAGAATAAATCGGATTGTTAGAATCAAGGACGAGTACCATCGATTCGTGCAGCGCATATACTGAACCTAACTCACGCATAAACGTTACAAGGCAGCGTATATACTGAGTGTGGTATTCACGCATAAGCATTACAGAACATAATCAAATATCCAAGTTTTCGAAGGTTTCTACAACGAAGAAGAAGAAGAAAGAAAACCAGAAAATTTAACTTTAAAACCAAAATCGTACCTCCTTCATTCATCCAAGATTTTCAATTGATCTTCATAATTGATCCTAAGATAAAATCTAGCTACTCATCATAATCATAGATATGTAAAGTTATATGTAAATATATTGAAAGACTGAGTAATCTGATTACAAGAATTAAAAACTGAATGAAAACTAAGAATAAACTACTTTAATCTACTCCTAAAACTACCCCTAAAACCCTAAAAAAACGTAAACCGTAGCAATTCCTTTAAAAATATAAAACTCCTAAATATATTCTACTACCTACTCTTCTCCCCACAACTAAAAAGTGAGTTAATATACAAATCCCGTCGTCAGTCGTACGGGCGGTTCCCACCGAGTACTCAGATGGGCTGGGTTACTTCACGAAAATTGCAGGTTTTGAAAAGTTATATAAAATCGACATATTGTGGGTCTGAATAGCCTTTCTGGTTCACGAGATATGGGCTTTCAAAGTTTCAGCTCTGGTTGCTTTAGCAGTTTGTACCACAATTTCAGCAGCTTGTACCTTGGCAGCAATCTCTTGAAACTTATAATTAAATTGCATTCGAAATCATTCAATTAAAGCTCAAAACCGTTCAAATGCCTGGGCCACCGTTCGAACGCTTTTTCAAACGTGAAAACCTGCTCTTTGAATCTATCGAATGCACTTTGAACCTAAACTTGACATGAGACCGTCCGACGTACTGTTCGAACGCCCTTGAGGACCGTTTGAACGCACTTCGAACGCCGAATCCATTTTAGTGTGAATTTGTCCTTTTTAAGCCCGAATTCCTGAAAACATACATAAAACTAAGTTAGTAACGAATTAGGACTAAAACAACATAATTAAACATAATATCAAACTAACAATTAGCTAATTAAGACATGTAGATTGCATTTTTAGAGTACAATCACTAGTCCCAAACGTAGTCTCCAGGCCCTAAATGCTTCAATGGCTTATGATACTCTTCTTGTTTGTACATCTTATTTCTTACAAGAATTAGTGCCACTAATATAAATTATCATTCCCTAAAATAACATCTTCAAGGCATTTGCAGAAAGTTTAAAGGCTAAAAAGCCTTAAAACCTGCAAAATCTTAACTAAATAGTCTTTGAGTCACATGGGACATGACGGTGCTAATTTGTGATATATCACTTGATATATCCCTTATTTTCTGAAATAACAAATTATATGATGGGGAAATATAGTTGTAATATATCCCAGGATCTATCCAGATATATTTGCAATAAATTGTAATTTATTAAAATTATCAAAAATATTTTGGGGTTTGTTTCTAAAATTAAAACTTTACTAACCCCTTTATCACGTTTCTCTCGAACAACATTTGATGCGTCCAACTCTGTGTCCCCTTGTTTGCAGGCCAAGGACCACTCTTCTGCTAGCAAACTTAGAATCTGAAAAGCAGGGGAAAAAATTTAAGTAAAAATCAATCAATCATATAAGAAATTTTCAGCAAAAGAACAGTTGTTTTTGTTTTTAACAAAAAATAAACATAGAAGAAAACATGGATTCATATAGTCATGCCTTTTAATCTAATTTTCTCAGTTCCCCACTATCCGCACTGTATGAGAAGTTGAGAACTCCTAACAAACACTGCAACACAAAAACCCAACCCACACCTAGTCACTCTTATATCACCTGTCCACCACCCTTATGCATGTACACTTGCTTCCAATCACATACTTCAAAACCAGTTACCCAGTAAAACTTAAACCCCCAACTTGGTAATGCCCAAGCTTTATCTCTAAGAATAGAGCACACCACATCCCACTCCACAAGTTAATAATCAAATAATTCCCCAACCCTCCCTTTAAGAATTAGTTTGTAGCTGTTCAAACCTATTTACCATCAAAACTAAATGCAAAATAACAACATGAATTATGCAGGAAGGTAATACTAGGTGTTATTGGGAGCAAGTCTATACCCTTTTATACGTATAGCCCCTTCCTTCCAGCTGGATTCCTCTCAAAACTCTCACTCATCATATCGGATACAGGTTTGGCTCTAAATAAAGAACTTGTGGCAGCCCCAAATAGGAAGTTGATGCATCGAAACTTTAGAAAACAAGAAACTCAGTTTTAATCCGTTGATTCACCATGAATGCCGGAATAAAGTTCTTCTCTCAACCTGTAGAATCACCACGAATCACAGATTCAAAGGCATCAAGCGTTCGTTGATTCGCAAGAATACCAAACGATTAGGAAAAGTGCAATTTTCAAGCACAAATTTTATTAAACTTCCCAAATTGCTGAAAACAGGTCAAACAATAATACATATAGCGGCACACAACCCTAGGGCCCGGGACAAACCGGGTTAAATAAGAAAAACTGACAAAAAGCCCAAAAAGAATAAGCCCAAAACATAAAACGGGCTAAAAAATATACTTAGAGGCGTTTTTTCGCGTTTTTCTTGGCTGGAAAATCATTTTATACTTTTCCCTTTCTCCGGCTCGTCGCTGGCTCTTCGAAAACATATTATAATAGGAAAACGGAGTTACGAGTTAAAAGTTATGACCGATTGAAGTTTACCGACCACTGGCCCGAGTATACCGCCGCCGCCGCGTCTCTAAGTAATCTTCGACTATGCGATCCGTATCAGAAGTAAGAAGAGCTCCCACCTAATATACAAAATTCCCTTCCAGATCAATGAAACAAGTAAAAATCGGTACGCTCTGATACACATTAAAAATTCTTGGACACTGGATTTACTTAAAAGATGGTATAATAGGATTTTTGATGAAGCAATTTGTGACTAACTATTTAACTCATCCACAATTGCATGCCAAGCATAAGAATTAATAAATCAATTACACACAAGATAAGACATGATTTTTTACTTGAAAAACCCCAACTACATAAGAACCACAGGAACCTAGGCCAATCGATCAATCCACTATAAGAATAATAATACAATAGAGTTAACTTACAATCCAACGCTACATAATCCCAAATTCTCAATTCTCAGATGCCCAATCCTCACACTTTTTGGTGTGCTGTCATTGAACTGATTGAATCCCTATGATTATCTATCCCATGATACAAATTCATCATTGATTGATTAAGTGCTAAATATAATAGCTATGGAATCCACTAAGAACTGGACTAGATCCATCAATCCACACAGGATGAGTTAATTTTACGTCCTAGAACTCCATCCAAGTCGACCACAGAGGATTTTACGCGCTAAGGCAAACCAGAAGAACCCTATTCAATAAAATCTCATAGTATGTAGTTCTCTCAAAGATATCTCTCCTATTATGCAAAACTTCTTCTAGGGTTGCACAGAGTTATGAAAAACCTTTTTTAAGGAGGTATTAAAATTTAAAACCTATATTTTGCCTCTAACCTCACACATATAATAGGAGACCTTAGGTATACTTAGATATACTTAGATCCAAGTCAGTTCAAAACCCGTAAAAAGCTTTCTCGAGTTTGCAAATCCGTGAAGTCGGCGAAACTTCGCTATCTGAAAGGAAGTGACAGCCAGTGAATCATCATCTCGCTACCACAAGAACCCAGTGACAACCAGCAAGGGCTACTGGAATATCTTCATTCTCTGCACCTCAATCTTGCTACCGCGAATGGTTGGGGAGAGGTAGCAAAGCTTACTAGAATTTGATCTTCAATTCAAAACTCAACTTCACTGTAGCGAAAGGTAGCAACCGGCAGTTTCCGAGAGGAAGTGACAGCCAGCAAATCATCATCTCGCCACCACAAGAAGCCAGCAACAAGTTGTGAGGGCCACGGGAATATCTTCATTCTCTGCACCTCAATCTCGCTACCGCGAATGGTTGGAGACAGGTAGCAAAACGTACTAGAATTAGATCTTAAATTAAAGACTCAACTTCACTGCTGCGAAAGGTAGGCAGCGAATAATAAACTTAAATACTTTAGCTTATTGTCCTGCCTCAAATCTTCTGTTAAGTACATCCAAGCAAATGCGTGGATGGTGAACACTTCAGCTCTCATATTCTTGTGTTTTACAACACTCAAGAACTACTCAAATTATACCAATAAAATCAATTACAATCAAAATGTTTTTTGCACAGAATTTGCCAATACACTAAAGATCCTAACAACGAGTAACATCATCCACCATGACAACTAGAATTACAAGTTGAAATTAAAAGGAACTTTGTGAGAGCTGAATCTAGTGGATTCCCTTCCAATATATGTGGTCCTTGTGGTAAGATGACCTCCAGTTGACTGGGAACAATATTTGTGTCGTTTATCATCAAAAGTATTCATGATTAATAGCATTGCTTGAGTGAGAAACGGCAAATGATAAACTAGCTAGGCTTGAATCAAGTTGACAACAGTCTTGAAATCACATCAGGATTTACAGTTACTATTATTTCCAACCTTCCAATGTAAAACAAATACCTTTACTATTCAGCTATTACTGGCTAAGTGCCTTTTGACTAAGGAGGCAATACAACATTTTTGCTTGTCCAACTTATTCTTAATTCTCCTTTTCCTTTAATCTTTTCCCCTTAATTTTGGGACAAATAAGGAACAGAAAATCTGCTGACATTCTTGTGTCTCCTAAATAAACTGAGCATTTTTTTTGTACAAGTAAAATAAACTGATCATTTTTGCTTTTAAATATCCTTTCCATCAGTTGGATGCCACCTGAAGTCATTTCATTGCGACATTTTAAGGAGTTTAAAGAGCTGGTCACCTGAATTCTTACACATTCCAAATGGCTGTATTTCGTTGGTGTTTGGCCTCTTACTGGATACTTGTGCATTTTGTTCCACCATAACAATTATTCCAATTATGATATTACATCTGCTGTCCATCTATTGACATTATGCTTTTGCCTTATGTCCTAAACAGATTTTACCATTTCTCTTTTTCATTTGGCCAAATGTGGGGTGGAAGATAGATTTTTATTTTTTATTTTTTTGTAACAGGGTGAAAGATGGCTTAATGTCAGGAAAATCAATGGAAAAGTTGCATCAGCAATAAATGATTTCCAACTTCTTCCATGGGAAATGGTTTGGTAATTCCAATTTGCATCTTGCCACAGAAGTAAATCTTGGGACATTTGACTGAAGAATGGGTGAAAGATAGTCCTCAAAACTTAAATCAATAAACACATAAGAGTTCATGGCGGCTATTTATTAATAATACCCTATAATTATAAAGTTGAATGTGGCATACCGCAGAGATCAGGCACTTAATGTGAGCAACAAAGTGGCATTCCGGTTTGGGACAATAATAACTGCGATCATAAAGGTTTCTGCCTTTCTCATAAGCGTCATAGTAAAACTCCGCTTCATCATCATCATCTGAATAGCGTTTGATTGGAGAATCTGTTGAAAATATTTTCAAAATATATAATATATGTAGTAGTTTTGGAGTTTTCTAAAATGGTTTTAACTAGCTTTGAAAAAAATCTTTATTGCCTTATTAAATGAATTTCACATTGAAAAGTGAGAAGTTTGGTAAGGCATTTATAAATGCCAACAACTTTCTATGTATTGTTTTAGAGCAATGATCAGGTGTAGCACTCAAGTGTGAGCATATGTGCCAAGCCACATGTGCGCCACATGCACGTCTCGCGTGTGAGTCACGTGGCGCAATGTGCCGCTTTAGTGGCACATTTGGCACTTGCGCGTGTGGCATGCGATCAAGACCATTGATTTTTGTCAATCATGATAATCAACGATCGGATGGCTAATACATAAGCAAAAAGGATCGTATGGTGAGAATCACACCTGATCATAAAGGTGTGATCAATGATCTAATCAAACAATGAATAAGTGCGATCTACACCGTTAGATTAGAAAATGGGTGATCCAACGGCTATGTTTAAACCTGCAAGTGACTGTTAGAAATCAGTTATTGTTTGAATTCTAACAGTCATATCTGGTCCAAAAAGACACCAAAATGTTTATAAAAACATGGCAGATTCGCAGACAATATTAACATATTTTTCTTGCAACTTCTCTCTATATTAAAAGGCATTATAATTCTTGATTCTTTCTAGTTTTTATTGTTCAACATCTCTGATGTCTGTTTCTGCAGAAATAGACATTCAGATTCTTGGTAGACTTGATAATCAGAGGGTATTCAGGTCTGATTTTGTGTGCAACACGCAGTCAGAATCACAGATTTTCTGGGCTCCATTGTATCTTGGAGGCGATTCGGTATTAACTCGGTGCACATCAGATTCTGAGAATTTGTGCGGGCGAATATTGTCTTAAGGAAAGTGATATTAATCGTGTCTTGGACGTAATTATTCATCTTCTTCTTCCTTTTACAGATTTCTGCACTAATAATCTTAAGACGATATTACAATTATGGCTGCATCATTACGAGAGTTCTCTACAGACTTTATGAAACTAGATCGTTTTGATGGAGCAAACTTCAGAAGATGGCAGAAGAAGATACACTTCCTACTTGCCAGTTTCAAAGTGGTGTATGTTCTCACCACCCCTAAGCCTGCTGCAAATGAAGATGAGACTGTGGCTGAAACAAGGACAAGGATGAAATGGGAACAAGATGACTCCACATGCAAAGGACATATCTGCAATGCAATGTCTGATATTCTATTTGACATGTACCAGAATAAGGGGACTGCTAAAGAATTATGGGATGCACTTGAAGCCAAGTACTTAATGGAGGATGCCACTAGTAAGAAATTTTTGGCTTAAAAAATTTTCAATTATAAGATGGCTGATACTTGTCCTGTTATTGAGTAATTTCATGAAATCATGCATATTCTTAACCAATTCAATAAGTATGACATGAAAATGGATGAATCTATTACGGTTTCTGCCATTTTTGGACAAGCTTCCATCATTATGGAAAGATAACAAAAAGAGTCTTAAACATAAAAAAGAGGACCTGTCTCTTGAAGAATTGGGCCGTCATCTTCGGATTGAGGAGGAATTCTAGAAAAGAGACAGTAATGACGAGCATAACTCTCATGCCTCCAAGGCTCATATGATGGAGGATCGACAAGGGTCAAAACTGCCCTCCCAATCTGGACAAGACAATTGTAAGAGAGGCAGAAATGCTGGTAACAATGGCAATAATTTTGGAAACAACCAAAATCACAATAAGAAGAAAAAGAAGGGAGCATGTTTCTATTGCAAAAAGGAAGGCCACTACAAGAAAGAGTGTCGTCTCTTTAAGAAACAAAAAGGGAATGATGCTAAAGACTCTAAGGAGAAATTTGTGGCCATGATATCAAAGGTTAATATCCTTGAAAACAATGAAGCATGGTGGATTGACTCTGGTGCGACGAGGCATGTTTGTAAGGACAGAAGTTCTTTCAAGACCTATGAACCCATAGAGGACAACAATGTTCTTTACATGGGCAACTCGTCCACTGCAGCAGTCAAGGGAAAATAATCTGTGGATCTAGAGTTTACTTCTGGAAAAAACCTTACTCTTACTGATGTGTATCATGTACCAGAAGTTCGAAAGAATCTGGTGTCTTGGAGTCTTCTTAATAAGTTTGGGTTTAAACTTATATTTGAGTCGGACAAATTTGTCTTGACTAAAGGAGGGATGTTTGTTGGAAAAGGATATTTGTATGAGGGCATGTTCAAGCTTAATATTAATAAAGTGAATATTTTTGCTTATATAATTGATTCTTTTTCTTTATGGCATTTTCGTTTAGGACATGCTAATTCAAGAAGAATGCATCATATGGTTAACTTAGAATTAATTTCTAAATGTGCAAATGACATGAATGATAAATGCAGAATATGTATGCATACTAAAATCACTAGAAAACCATTCTCAAAGGTTGATAGAAATTCTACTTTGTTGGAATTGATTCATAGTGATGTGTGTGATATGCATAGCACCCTTACTAGAGGAGGTAAAAAGTACTTTGTGACTTTCATTGATGATTATGCAAGATTCTATTATATTTATTTACTACATGCTAAAGATGAAGTTTTAGATAAGTTTAAAGTTTATAAAACAGAAGTTGAATGTCAATGTAATACTAAGATTTAATGCCTTAGATCAGATAGGGGAGGTGAATATCATTTTCCTGTATTTTGTGAATCTGTTGGAATTGTCCATGAAACCTCTATGGCTTACACTCCACAACAAAATGGAATTGCTGAAAGGAAAAACAGAACATTAGTAGAAATGACTAATACTATGCTTTTTAATTCTGGTCTTTCTAATGGTTTTTGGGGTGAAGCTATGTTAACTGCATGTTATATTTTAAATCGTGTTCCTCACAAGATGTTTAAAGTGTCTCCACATGAGTTATAGAATAAAAGAAAGCCTAATTTGTCTTATTTTAAAGTTTGGGGCTGCAGAGCCATTGTTAGATTACCTGAACCTAAGATCAAGAAGTTAGGACAAAAAGCTATTGAATGCATTTTCTTAGGATATGCAAAAGATAGTAAAGGATATAGATTTCTTGTTATTGAGACTAATGATTCAATTGAGATTAATACCATTTTTGAATCTAGACATGCAGTCTTTTATGAAAATAGATTCACGTCTATTCCTAATTGACTCGTCCTTTCCACGCTCACCGCGATGGAGGTGCTTGTAGTTTAAGTGGGGTACTCCCACTATCGTGTTCTCCCATGAGACCTGTGCCAATTTAGCAATAGAAACGAGTAGAGTTTAGAAACGTATTCAAATTGCAACTGCAAACCAAGAGTGAAATCGATTGCTATGTTAGCTAAAATTGACCAAAAATATTTTGGTGTTTGAGGGTTTGGTTTACTAGCAACTAGGCAAACAATTGAAATGAAATTGAAACCTACAACTTGATTCTAGCTAAAGTAAATTGACAATTATGAACATTCTACTACAACAACCACAATTATACCTAAATTAACTCTTAATTTAACTGAAATTCCAAATGAGCACAAGTAGAGATTTAACTTGATTAAAAAGGGGGTTTGGGTTCAAATGTTCCAATCTACCAATTCTAGCACGGAATTTGAAAGGGGGAGTTTGGGTTAACTCAAATCAAGAACCGTCCAAAGGCCCTTGATTCGGAAAGTTTAGTTTTGAAATTTTATCGATCTCTAATTATTTTGGAATTAAGTTTTATCACAATTTATGGGTTCTTTAGAATAAATCACATGTTATTAACTATGATTATAGATCTAAGATTTCTACAACAATTTATTCCAATATAATTAGAGAAAAATATGCAAAATAGATATTCAACAAGATTCAAGAACTCCCCTTTCATTTTCCATGCATTCCTTGGTAGATCTTCACATTTGTTCCCAAACAATTAGTTTAGCTTGAAGATTCCATGGTTGAGAGCTTTCCAAAGTGTAGAGACAACATCTTGACTTTAAATCAAAAGTGAATATATATTGAAATATAGAAAATGTGAAAGATTACACTAAATCAACACTAGAAATCTATCTAAACACTTCCCAAAGTCCTAAATACAACAAAGTAAGTAAATCTAAGCAAAATACATGATTTTTCCCTATTCTCCCTCTCTACCCGCAGCTCAAACCCTAAAATCTAACTTTTTTTTCTTTTTTCTTTGACTGCTGGGTTGTAGGGCAAATCTGAGCTAACCGTCCGAAGTGCGTCCTAAGTACGTCGGATATGCTTCCGGATGTATCGTCCGAACAGTGCTATAACCGTTTAGACGGTTATTTCACCGTTCGGATGGTCTTCGAACGAGGAAACTCGGCTCTATATTTCTTCGAACGAAAAAAGACGACACTGTGATAGCTTAGAACGGGAAATATCGACTCTGGAACGGCTTTGGACGGGAAATATAGACTTTGGAACTCCAATCTCCGTCGCACCATCCGAATGGTAATTTGCCCGTCTGAACGGTGTTTTGTCCGTCCGAACGCACCGTCCGAACGGTTTAACCGTCCGAACGGTCCGCCCGGACGGACTTATTCTCTTTAGGCCCCTTTTTCTACCATTTTATCACCAAAAACCTACAATACACATGAAAAATCACTTTAAATCGGTTTATTGCTAAAAATATATTCTAATACCCAAATAGAGGCTAACAAACACTTAATTAGGGGACAAAAATTACACTTTTAGAGTGGAATCACCAATATAAATGAGACTTGAAAACATATAGAACCACCTTTGGAACCATAGAAAGATGTCATTGTATCTTCTAAACCTAGAAGGAGTAAAATGATAAGGACTGAAAAGTCTTTTGGGCCAGATTTCATTGTTTATTTGGTTGATGGTACTAGAGATTCTATCTCTAAGCAAACTTCGGTTTCCCCTTCTATAGAACCTGACCCTCTTTTATTTGATGAGGCTATGAAGTCTCAAGATTCAGCTTTTTGGAAAGAGGCTATTAAAGATGAAATGGACTCTATTATGGGTAATAAAACTTGGAAATTAGTTGATCTACCACCTGGTTCTTTTCCTGTTGGATGTAAATGGATTTTCAAAAAGAAAATGAAGGTAGATGGAACTATAGACAAGTTTAAGGCCAGATTAGTTGCTAAAGGTTTTAAGCAACAAGAAGGTATAGACTATTTTGATACTTATGCACCTGTTGCTAGAATTAGTACTATCCGGTTGCTTATTGCATTAGCTTCTATCTATAACTTCGAAATTCATCAAATGGATGTTAAAACTGCATTTCTAAATAGTGAGTTGGATGAAGAAGTTTACATGGACCAACCTGAGGGTTTTATCATGCCTGGACAAGAACATAAATTTTGTAAGTTGGTTAAGTCTCTTTACAGACTTAAACAAGCACCTAAATAGTGGCATGAGAAATTTGATCAAGTTGTGGTCACTAACGGCTTTAAAATACATGAATCTGATAAGTGTGTTTATAGTAAGTTTAATAATGATAAAGGTGTGATTATTTATTTATATGTAGATGATATGTTAATTTTTGGAACTGATTATGATAGCATTGTGAAAGTTAAGAATTTTTTGTCATCTAATTTTGAAATGAAAGAAATCAGGATTGCTGATGTCATTTTGGGTATTTGAATTAAAAGGAATATTAATGAGATTGCCCTTTCTCAATCACATTATATAGAAAAAAATACTTAGGAGATTTGATTTATTTGATTGCAAACTTGTGAGTACACCGTTTGATTCAAATCTGAAATTGTATCCTAATACTGGCAGAGCTATTGATCAATTGAAGTATGCTAGGGTAATTGATTATTTGATGTATGCTATGACATGCCCACAACTTGATATTGCTTATGCAGTTGGTAAACTTAGTAGGTTTACTAGTAATCCTGGCACTAGTCACTGGAGTGCTGTAACAAGAGTTTTAAAATATCTAAAAGGAATCATGGATTATGGTTTGTGTTACAGTTGGTATCCTACGGTTTTGGAAGGATACACTGATGCTAATTGGATATCTGACCGAGATGATCATACATAAACCAGTGGGTGGATATTTCTCCTTGGTAGAGGAGCTATCTCCTAGGGTTCTAAGAAGTAGACTTTGATTATAGACTCTATCATGGTTGTAGAGTTTGTATCTTTAGCTTCTTGTAGCAAAGAGGCTGAGTGACTTAGGAATTTGTTATTGGAAATTCCTCTTTGGTCTAAACCAATGTCACCTATATCTTTGCATTGTGATAGTGAGGCCACACTATCACGAGCATATAGCCACATTTATAATGGCAAATCTAGGCACATTGGCCTAAGACATAACAGTGTGAGACAAATGCTCACTGATGGAGTTATCACCATAGATTTTGTGAGATCATGCCAAAACTTGGCAGATCCGCTTACTAAAAGACTTGCAAGGGACTTGGTGAAGAAAATATCAATAGGGATGGGTCTTCGACCCATATAATTAGTCATCATTGGAGCTATTATCTCATATCCAAAGAGTTTATTCTCTTTTCGGATTATGAAGTTTTGAAGTATATAAATGGCCAACAAAAGCTCAATAATCGACATGCTAAATGGGTCGAGTTTTTACAAGCTTACACTTTCCATATCAAGCACAAATTTGGAAAACAAAATCAAGTGGCTGATGCATTGAGTCGAAGACACTCCTTATTGTCTACAATTCAAGTGGATGTCTTAGGCTTTGAAGTCATAAAGGAGTTGTACCAAAATGATCCTTACTTTGCCAAAATTTGGAAGGAATGTTTGAAAGGTCCTTTTAACCATTTTTTGTTGCAAGATGATTTTCTATTTAGGAAGAATCAGCTACGCATCCCAGAAGGTTCTCTTAGGGAAACTATTATCAAGGAAGCCTATGGAGGAGGACTTGTTGGCCACTTTGGGAGGGATAAGACACTCTCTTTTGTGCAAGAAAATTTCTATTGGCCTAGAATGGATCGTGACATCGCCCGAGATATGGAGCGTTGTAGAATTGGTCAACGAGTAAAAGGTTACACTCAAAATACCGGACTATATACTCCATTGCCAGTTCCCATGGCTCCTTAGGAGAATGTGAGCTTAGACTTTGTGGTGGGACTGCCTCGCACTCAAAGGAACAAAGACTCTATTATGGTCGTTGTTGATCGATTCTCTAAAATGGCACACTTTGTTCCATGTACCAAGACATTGGATGCTTCTCATATTACTGATCTCTATTTTCGAGAGATTATAAAGCTCCATGGTATTCAAAAGACAATGACCTCTGATCATGATTCGAAATTTATGAGTCATTCTTGGCGTACACTTTGGTGTAAGCTTGGAACCACTCTTCAATTTAGCTCTTCTCATCACCCACAAACAGATGGGCAAACTGAAACTGTCAATCGGAGTTTGGGAGACCTTTTGAGAAGTTTAGTTCACAGCAACATTCGCCAAGAGGACCTTACTTTAGCTCAAGCTGAATTTGTATACAACCGGTCCACGAGCCAAACAACTAGAACTAGTCCTTTCGAAGTTGTCTACGGGCGCAATCCTATAAGTCCTTTGGACTTGGCACCACTTGCTACCACTCAAAATTTCAGTGACGACGCTGAAGAGCGAGCCAAACAAATCAAAAAGTTGCATGAACAAGTAAGGGATCGAATCTTCAAGTAAAATCATAAGTACCAAAGAAGTGCCAATAAACACCGTAAGCCTATAGCATTCAAAGAAAGAGAGTTGGTATGGATCCATCTTTGCAAAGAATGCTTTCCAAGAGGTCGTCATGGTAAGTTTAAACCAAGGGCTGATGGTTCTTTCAAAGTTCTTCAAAGAATTGGTGAAAATGCTTACAAGATTGAGCTATCAGGAGACTACGGCATTTCAGACACCTTCAATGTGGCGGATTTGTCATTATGAAGAAAGCGAAGAGAACTCAAAGACAAGTTCACACACAGTAGAAGCGTATGATATCGGAGGATCTCAGTCAAAATTGACTTAAAACAATGAGCCAAATTGTCAAAACAGAGGGGCTGCCAGTTTCTAAAGGCAGATCTTGTTTTTCAGCTGTGCAGGCCCTGTTTTCAGCTGACTTTACATTAAAATCTGAATCTACTGAAGTGAATTAGCATGCAAATCTTATATGGATAGAAAGGTCTATGAATCTACTTTCCAACAAAAAAAAAAAAAAAAATAGAGCATGATTTGCTGTCTTGTGGAAAGAGATGTGGCCGTTTTATTGAAAGGTGTCTGAGCTATTTGCACACATTCGAAAATTCAGCACTCTTGACTTTTTGCAGCCCACCTTTTTTGATTTTCTTTGTTGTTAGGTGTGTTTTGTCAAGAGTCTTAAAAGTATTGTACATGTTTTTCTTGTCTTCTTCTTGAATGATGGTAGTCAAAAGTTGATTATCTTTCTTTGTCATCAAGCAAGTGTGCATGTATGTCAAAGTGCATGTGTGTTTGTCAAAATAAGTTATGTATTTATTAGGGTATTGCAAGTGGTAATGAAGTAGAGAATTTTCAGATTATGTTTGAGAGTTAGCTTTCTAAGAAGAAGGAGTTCTTCTTGTTTACTCTGATCCCTTGGTGGATTTCCGTAGGGTGGCGAGCTTATATCATTTATTGAGTGTTCACTTGTGCTACCTCCTCTTTTCTCCATTTTCCAGTGTCACTCTCTCTCTCTCTCCCTCTCTGGGTTTTTGTATTCACACATGTTGGGTTCTCTACACATACATACATAGTTGTATATGTCTCACGTCTCACGTCTCACTCAAATATCATATATAAGAGTAACTTTGCATTTGCCTTTACTAATAATCATCAGGAGAAACTATTGCACATTTGATTTATAGTTTAATACAGGGCGTCCAAGACCTACCCACAATAAGCTTCAGCAATCTGCCTATATAAAAACTAAGAACAACTTTGGAAGGTCTCTATCTGTCTCTCACTCCGTCTCCTATTTCTTAAATTTCACTCACCACTATTTTTTTCTTATGTTTAGTTGTTTGGTATTGTGGGGGTGAACCCAAGTATTATCTGTCTGTGTTCACTCTAATGGGTGTAAAGTGTTTGCATATGACTACCTTCAGATAGCAAGCAAATTTTTTTTTCTTTTTGCGCATAGAATCCAAGTTCATTAAGAGGAGTTAAAATTACATCTCGCGAGAGGAGCATACAGCTTGCTTAATGTGCCACGGTCTTAGCAGTGGGATAGACAATATTTATCTTCTCACTTGGCAACACTGAACAGATTAATCAGCTAAAGTTTACTAGCTAAATTTTCAAATATAAATTGAGTTGGATTAGTTAAATTTGAATTTGAATAGGTTAGTTAAAAATTGAATTTGATTTTGTAACTAAAATTTGAATTTGAATTTGAAATTGAAAGTTGGGAAAAAGTTAGTTAAATTATTCTACTTTTTTTTTCGTTTTTCTCTTCAAAATCAAACAAGAGAAAGTCAAGTTCTTTTTACTTCCCCTCCACTTTCTTTAAAAATCAAACAGAGGAAAGAAATCCATTTTTCCTAACATTTCTCCCTTTTTCTCCTTCTCTTCATTCCTTCCATTTTCTTTCCATAGGTATCAAACAAAGCCTAAATTCTTGATCTAACCACAACGCTAGAGAATATGAAATAGAAAGTGAATATAGACAATAAGGGCATATTTGGTTGGGGGATATAGGATAGGGGATGGGATATGTCATCCTTGGGGCCTACCTAATCTCATGTTTGAGAAAAAAAGTGATAGAGGATTACTCATCTCTTTGGACTATTAATCCTTTAAAATGGGAGATAAGTGATACCATGAGAGAGGTTGTATTACTTATCCCCTCTTTTGGGATAAGTTCAAAAATGACAAATTAAAATTTTTATTAGTTTATTTATTTTTAATGTGATATTTTAACGAAATAATATTACTTATCCCATCATAATCATATCCTAACCACATGTATAATGAGTAATTCCTCATCACATCAAGCATTACTTATCATCCATCACCATCTTCTTAATCCCACAATATTACTTATCTTCTAGGCCCAAGGTTGGACTAATTTCCAATGTTGCACAATGCAATTATTCTTTTGCCCTTCACCAGGTTCATCTTTTTCTTGCAAAAAATTGCAGTCTTCCTTCTTAGAATCATCTCCAACATATCAAGGGTTGAGTACGTGCTATGGTAGATGGTAATGGATATTGGATATGAAGGACAATATTGCATGGTGGACAGCGGAGAAAAGGGCGGCCAGGGATCTTTTTTCCGCAGACAAAGCAACCATGCGGACTTTGCGTAGATCGCTCTTCCTGGAGAACGAGAAGCTAGCCATGAGATTGACTTTGAATTGTCAGATCCACGAATAGGCATTGTAACTTCCAAATACAAGTTGCAGCTCTGAAAGCCATAGCCACAGCCGCCGCATTTTTATCCGCTGGCATTGCACGTGATCTTCTTAGACTTCTCGGGATCCATTTCGAGCAAGAGAGTGTGGGATGCAGTGGGTGTTTGATTTCTGGTGGGAAATATTGTTGGACACAGAGCCTGTGCAAGAAAATTCTGCACTTGATGCAGTGGTAGATTTCGTCCATTGCATCAGTTGGATCCGAAATGGGTAACTCACAGGCAATGCAAAGAACTTTGTTTATGACCTCCTTGTTAATCTTCTCTTTAAACCCTCGAAAAATAGTGTGATTGTGGAAGCCACAGAGGATCTTTCTCGGCAATTCGTCAACTAATTCACAGGCGCATGACGTGCAACCATCGATCGTGTTCTCCACGAATTGCTTGCACCTAGAACAGAAAACTTTACCATTCTGTGCCATAAGATTTCGTCCATTGCATCGATGGTTAGCCGGTGGCATGGCAATCTCGTAATTTGTATTTTTCAAATTTATTAGATATATGGATTATGACTCCTCGAGGGGGTAGGATGTTTCTTCCTATCAGTTTGGAGATGGCTCAGAATGCTATTATAAGGGGGGGTATGGTGTTGACTCTACCACCTCTTGGTGCTACAGAAAGGGACAACACTCAAGTGAGTTCCCCAAGTGAGTGGGGGAGACTTGGGGGCCGGCTGTGGCAAGTGTCTGCAGTCCTCATGCTAGTCAAGGGGCTACATGGGTGGCATTGTGTCCGGTGGGACAGATGTTGGGCATTGGCGTCGAGGATGGGGTTGTGATATACGCACCCGCTATGCCGCATTCATATCGTTTTGGGGCTTATGTTCATGACGGATTGGACCTCGGTGTGCACACTTGCATGCCGTGTGTCTCGTGTGCACTTGCGTATTGGGTTTACGCTTTTGCACACAGCCGCTTGGTTTGTAATTACACTCCAAAAAGTGTAATCTAAAGTCCCTAAATAGTTATTATTAGTCCAATTAGGTTGTATATATGTTCTATTTTAGCATAATAATTGTCTTAATGAGTGATTGTGGGTATTTTGCAGGAAAACAGGCACAAATTGGAGCAAAATGGCCAAGTTGCGTATTGACCGTACGTACGGTAGGAGACACCGTATGTACGGTGGTCCAACCGTACGTACGGTGCCTTCTAGCCTACGTACGCCTGCACCACAAAACCAAACTTCAGAGAGGGCATTTTGGCGTAGCCCTTATCGTACGTACGGTATGCTCGCCGTACGAACGGTGAACAGTACCGTACGTACGGTACCGCCTGTATGTGCGCGAGTTTTTCATCTATATCACCAAAAGATGCTGCGATTTTTATATAGATCATTAGATATAGCTTAGATTCTTAGGGAGGAATAGATATAGAGAGAGAAAGTAGGTTAGATATAATTTTCTTACATTTTCTTACACTTTCCTTGTAAGCAAACACGATTTCCTTCAACAATTAATGAGAATTCTTCAATTCTTCATGCTTACTTTCATGGAATCAAGTAGCTAAGCCTTCCTTGGATGCAATTGTGAAGATCTCCTAAGGATCTTCAAGGTCTTCAATGGGGGTGTATACACTTCAATGATTCATCTCATGAAATCTTCAAATTCATCTCAATTGTGTTGTAATTCTCTAGAAAACTTAGATTCATAATTCCTTTTGGTAATTTCTATGCACAATTCATTGATTGGTATAGGCATTGCACAAATGATGATTTGAACTTAAGATTCTTAGCAATTGATCATCAATTACAACCAATTGAGCATGAATTCTCAACTTATATAGTCTAAATCTTCCGAATTAAGGTTCCACGGAGTGAATCCTTAATTTGAGTTATAAAACCCTCCATTGAGACACTTGTAGAGAATTGGTAGATTTGATCAATTGTATCCAAGCCCCTTCATTAATTGTTTTAAATTTCATATAATTGCTTTCAATTTCAAGCATAATTAGTTTGGTTTAGTAATTCACAATCTCTCACCATACAAGGATTTTTGGTCTTATTTTTAGTATAATTTCAATTTGCTAAGCAATTCACTAATTCATCCCATTTGTTGTTCGTTTCGACTTTTGCCACGTCTATATTTGGCTCGATCCTTTGGGAGAACGATATCGGTACTTGCCGGTTTACACTTTGATCGACACCCGTACTCTTGCGGGAAAGCTCAAGTTCAATTGCACATTTGAGAGCAAATCAAGTTTTTGGTGCCGTTGTCGGGGATCGAAAGCATAAGGGTAACACCAACAAGTTGTGGATTGGAGAAGCGCTTGGCGAATTGCATATAAGAAAAATCCAAAAAATAGCGAATAAAGGAGAAAAATAAAACTAAACAGAACAGCAAAATTGCAAACGGGTGGGAGTTGATCACTCACCCTTGATGGAAGCATCTACGACTTTGGGCCTTGGTAATCTCTTTCTCCCTTAAAGTGTTTAGATTTTTTGTTTCATTTTGTTTAGTTTGTTTTGTTTGACTTAGGAGTAGTTACATTGCATTTTGATAGGACTCCTTGTGAGGAGGCATTTAGTGGAGATAGGATAGTGTGCTTAACTTGCAAATTGGTGGTATTGCTTTGCATAAGGAGATTGGAGGTTTGGTTGGTGAACAAAGGAACAAAGTCGTTGTCCGACAATGCATGATTGTGTATGATGTGCTGTATGACCTGGACGGTCCATTATTTGTTGCATTCATCATCGCATGCCACATTTCATTAGGGACATTCATAAACGACTTGTGAGGCTTGAGAGTGCGAGTAGTTCATCACCACTCACACCAGGACTTCCATTAGTTGTGGACCTAGGATTTCTTCCAATGGTAAACATGAATGATCAAGGTTTACCCAATGCCTTCCATCCGAATCTTAATGCCGCACTGAATGCACCCAACCCACAACTCTATCTTAATCTTCAACCCATTCCAACTGGGGTAGATCCTAATGTAGGGGGTGACAATGACATGGAAAGAGGGAGCAACCATGGAGACATGGCGGCCCCCTATCAAAGAACCTTACAAGATTACTTGAACCCTCCACATCAAGCACTAACCTCTTGCATAGTATTCTCGCCACATTACAGTTCACTTAACATTCGGCCGGGAAGCATGCAAATGCTCCCTCAATTTCACGGAATGGATTCCGAACAACCATATGATTTCATTAAGGAGTTTGAGGATGCTTGCTCACTTATCATGGATAATTCTTGCCCGAGAGAGGTTTTCTTGTTAAAACTCTTCCCTTTTTGCTTGAAAGATAAGGCCAAACTTTGGTTCAATTCGTTGAGGCCTATGTCTATTCATTCATGGAACGTACTCCAAGGAGAGTTTTTAAAGAAGTTCTTTCCCAAGAACCGAACCGAAAGCATCCAAAGGCAAATTTCTCAATTTTCCCCTATGATGGGGGAAACGTTCTTTCAATGTTGGGAGAGGTTTAAGGATCTCTTGAACACTTGCCCTCACCATGGTTTCGCCGATTGGCACATCATCAATACTTTCTACTCATCTTTAACCCCTCAACTTAAACATTTGATTGAGTCAATGTGTGCTGGAACGTTCCTTGATAAGCAACCCCATGAGGCCTATGAATACTTTGACCTTTTAGCAAATAAGGCTAGGGATTGGGCACTCACAGGGACTCAAAATCCCGAAGGTCATTCCGTACAATAAGGGGTGGGGAGATACCAATTGGAAGATGTTGATGATGTGAATTTGAGAGTGACCACTTTAACTAAGAAACTAGAGGCTTTAGAAGGGAAAAAGGTGTTAGCGGTTGAGAGTGAGGTAAGGAAAGAGACTTGTTGCCTAGTGTGTGACAGTACCGACTATGACACATCTTCATGTCCTATCATTCCAGGGGTGAAAGAAGCCTTGCATGGCCAAGTCAATGCAATTGGCCAATTCCAAAGAAGATGGGGTAACCCTTACTCTAACACCTACAATCCGGGATGGCGGGATCATCCTAACTTTGGATGGAGAAATGAGAGGAGTTCAAACTCCCAACCTTACCAAGGAGGGTATCAAAACCCTCA
The DNA here is from genome assembly GCA_033060915.1 of Euryodendron excelsum. Lineage (NCBI taxonomy): Eukaryota > Viridiplantae > Streptophyta > Magnoliopsida > Ericales > Pentaphylacaceae > Euryodendron > Euryodendron excelsum. The sequence goes on along the minus strand of CM065397.1, from coordinate 8,267,844 downwards.
ACACTATTCTACACCTATTCCTCCATTCCAAGCACCTCAACCTCAAGTTTAGTAACCCCAACCCATGGCACAACTTCTAAATCAACCCAAGACGTATCAACCTCCTCATAAGAAACCCATGAAAGATACTTTCTATCAAATAACTAATGATGTGAGAGGGGTTAACGCAAGGGTAGATAAGCAAGATAAGGTGTTGGATCAACATACTAAAATGCTTGAGGATATCCAAAAACAAATGTCTACATTGACACAAGCTTTGACCCACAATGTCCCGAGGAGATTCCTGGCTCAACCTTAACCCAATCCAGTGGTTAGGCAAGTACACATCACCAAGGGTGGCATGGACCCTCAAACAATTCATGAACAAGTACAAGCCATCACCACTCTTAGAAGCGGTAAAGTCATTGATAAAACCATTCCACCAAAGGATATAACTTCTAAATCGTGTGTTGACCAAGGGGGGAAGGGTAAGGAAAAGGAAGGTGAGAAAAAAGAAAAATTGAGAGAGGAAGGAGAGAGTGATAAGCATCAAATGAAGGAGTCTATTGCTACTCCTTTTGAGACCTTGAATGAGACCAATAGGGATAAGAGGAGGGATATTTTGAAACATGCACCTTTTCCTCAAAGGTTGACCCAATCAAAAAATGAACTCTTGAATGCTGAAATTTATGAGGTGCTTAAGCAAGTTAAGGTCAACATCCCTATTTTAGATGCTATTAAGCAAATTTCATCATATGCCAAGTTCTTAAAAGATTTATGTACTTTCAAGAGAAAGCTACATGTCAAGGAGACGGCTATGATGAATGAAAATCAAAGTGCAATCTTACAATGCAAAACCGTTCCAAAATTCAAGGACCCCAGGAGTCCTACCATCTTTTGCACTATCGGGAACACTAGGATAGACCGAGCTTTGTTGGATTTAGGGTCTAATGTTAATCTTCTCCCATTTTCGGTGTATAAGAAACTTGGTTTAGGGGAGTTGCAACCTACCCGAGTCACTTTACAACTAGCGGATAGGTCTATCAAGGTTCCTAGGGGTATTATTGAGGATGTGCTCATCCAAATTGATAACTTTTATTTCCCCGTTGATTTCATAGTATTGGATACTCAACCCGTGGATAGTTGTATAGCTCACAACCAAATTTCTGTCATTTTAGGGAGACCTTTCCTAGCTACTTCCAATGCCATCATCCATTGTAGGAATGGGTTAGTGAAGCTTTCATTTGGTAACACCACTTTTGAATTGAATATCTTTTCGGTTACCAAACAACCGGGTGAGTGTGAAGATATCCGGGAGGTCAATATTATTGAAACCATTATGCAAGATCACTTTGAGAATGAGTTCTTTGAGGACTCATTGGAAAAAGCATTGTTGAGGAGTGAGCGTCATGAGGCTCTAGATTGTCATGGGAAGGCTTTGTTAGAAGTTTCATCTCTAGGTCATGAGAGTGCCCAATGTATGCATGTGGGACAATGGATCCCTTCATTTGAACCTCTCCAACCTAGTGATACAAAGCCAATTCCATCGGAGGCCAAGCCTCCCATTCCAGAAAGGAAACCATTACCAACTACCTTGAAGTATGCATTTTTGGGTGATGATGAATCCTACCCTGTTGTCATTTCGTCCACCCTATCGTTGAGCCAATAGGGGAGCTTGATAGATTTGCTTAAACACCATAAAAAGGCTATAGGGTGGACTATTGCCGACCTCGATGGTATTAGTCCTCTCTTGTGCACACATCGTATTTTCTAAGAAGAGGGGGCTAAAACCGTGTGTCAAATGCAACAGAGGTTAAATCCCAACATGAAAGAAGTGGTGAAGGGTGAGGTGCTGAAATTGCTTGATGCAGGTATCATTTACCCCATCTCCGATTCTAAGTGGGTAAGTCCTACCCAAGTAGTGCCAAAGAAATCGGGTGTCACGGTAGTAAAAAATGAGAAGAATGAGTTAGTGCCCACCTGTATTCAAACCGGGTGGCGTATGTGTATTGATTATCGACGCCTCAATGTCGTGACCCGAAAAGACCATTTCCCCTTGCCATTTCTTGATCAAGTGCTAGAGAGAGTATCTAGAAAAGCTTTCTATGTTTTCTTGATGGCTATTCCGGATACAACCAGATTGAAATTGCATTAGAGGATCAATCCATGGCCACCTTTACATGTCCTTTTGGTACTTATGCATACCGTCGCATGCCCTTTGGCTTGTGTAATGCATCGGCTACATTTCAAAGATGTATGATGAGTATCTTTAGTGACATGGTGGAACACATTGTAGAAGTGTTCGTGGATGATTTCTCGATTTATGGAGACACCTTTGAGGGATGTCTTGAAAATTTAGGAAAAGTGTTGGAGCGATATGAGGAGAGTAACCTAGTCCTTAATTGGGAAAAATGCCATTTCATGGTTATTAGCGGAATCGTGTTAGGTCACATTGTGTCTTCAAAAGGGATAGAGGTAGATAAGGCTAAGATTGAATTAATTCAAAAACTACCTCCTCCCACTTGTGTCAAGGAAGTGCGGTCATTCCTTGGGCATGCTGGTTTCTACCGGCGCTTTATTGAGGGATTTAGTGCAATAGCTAGGCCAATGTGCCATCTCTTGTCCCTTGACGTGCCATTTGAGTAGACCCCATTGTGTCAACAAGCCTTTGATATTTTGAAAGGGTCCTTAACTTCCGCCCCAATCTTGCGTGCACCCGATTGGTCACACCCTTTTGAGCTTATGTGTGATGCGAGTAACTACGCCGTGGGGGCTGTTTTGGGACAAAGAGTTGACAAGAAGCCTCATGTCATCTACTATGCTTCTAAAACCCTCAATGATGCCCAAGCCAACTATACCACAACTGAAAAGGAACTTCTTGCTGTAGTTTTTGTATTGGATAAGTTTCGTTCTTACTTGATAGGGTCTCTAGTCATCATTTACACCGATCATGCGGCCCTTAAGTACCTTCTTACCAAATCCGATGCAAAACCCCACCTCATTCGGTGGATTTTATTGCTCCAAGAATTTCATATAGAAATGCGAGATAAGAAGGGGGTAGAAAACATAGTAGCGGATCACTTGTCCCAGTTTTTCCTTGATGAGAGAGCCACCGACTCTACCCCTATCAATGAACATTTCCCGGATAAGCAAATTTTGCATGTGCAATCTTTGGAGAAAGCTTCACCACCATGGTTTGCTGATATTGCCAATTACCTTGTGACCGGTTAGGTTCCATCTCATTGGTCATCCATTGATAGGCGCAAATTTTTTTGGAATGTGCGTTACTTTTCATGGGATGATCCTCACCTTTTCAAATATTGTCCAGATCAAATTATCCGGCATTGTGTGCCTAACCATGAATTCAAACAAGTCATGGAGTTTTGCCACTCCCAAGCTTGTGGAGGACATTTCTCCTCCAAAAAGACCATCGCCAAAATTCTTCAATGTGGCCTTTATTGGCCAATTATGTTTAGGGATGTGCATGCATTTTGCCTTGTATGTGATAGGTGCCAAAGGTTAGGAACTCTCACTAAGCGTCACATGATGCCCCTTCATCCCATTACTATTTTGGAAATCTTTGATTGTTGGGGAATCGACTTCATGGGACCCTTTACCAATTCTTTTGGTTATCTTTACATCTTGGTGGCGGTGGATTATGTGTCAAAATGGGTGGAGGCCATTGCCTCCCGGACCAATGACCATCAAGTGGTGGTTCGTTTTTTGAAAGAAATTATTTTTTCAAGATATGGTATGCCCGAGCCATCATTAGTGATGGTGGCTCACACTTTTGTAATAAGCCATTTGCATTCTTGTTGAAAAGGTACAGTGTGGTTCATAAGATCGGTCTACCTTACCACCCTCAAACCCAAGGGCAAGTTGAGTTAGCTAATAGGGAAATTAAGAGAATCCTTGAAAAAACTATCAACCCTAGTAGGAAGGATTGGTCCCTTAGGCTAACCGATGCATTGTGGGCCTACCGTACGGGCTTTAAGACTGTGCTCGATGCATCACCGTATCGGCTTGTGTATAGGAAAGCTTGCCACCTTCCGGTGGAAATTGAGCATAAGGCCTATTGGGCCATATGGCAATGTAATGAGGATCGTGAGGCTGTAGGGGTCCACCAAAAGCTTCAATTGAATGAACTCGATGAACTCCATAATGACGCCTTTGAAAATGCTAAGATTGCTAAGGCCCGCATGAAGAAGTTCCATGACCAACACATTCTTCGCAAAGCATTTAAAGTGGTCAAAAGGTTCTACTTTATGACTCGTGCCTTCATTTGTTCCCGGGCAAATTACGGACTAAATGGGTAGGTCCCTATCTTGTTACCCATATTTTCCCCCATGGAGCCATAGAAGTGAAAAATCTCACCAATGGGGCGGCCTTCAAGGTGAATGGCCAACGGTTGAAGCCTTACTTTGAGACTTTCCAAGGAGAAGTGGAGTGTGTGGATCTCATTGATCCACCACCTTTCGATTGATGATGGTCTTTGCCCTAATCTTTAGGAGTAGGCATAGTTTAGATTGATTTTCTTAGCTTTCTTTGGTTGTTTCTAGTTTTGGTGACTCTCATTTCATTGGGAATAGGATTAGTTTATAGAACCATTTAGGCTAGTTTTTAGCAAAGTTTGTAGTAGTTTGTTTGTTTTCCATTTGTAGGCTGTTTGGGAGTAAGAGTAGGTTGTTTTGTGGGCCTAGCCTTTTGTTGTTTGGGGAGAATCATATAATTGATTGAGTGCAGGGAATCCTCCAGCTGCATTGTACTTCCTTACATCACATTTGATGCCTTTGCATGTGATCTCTTGAGTGTTTAAGAGGAGGGACTCCCGGTACTCAACCCCTTGCATTCACCCCTCATATTATTCAGCCCCATTTGTGTATTTGTCCTCTTTGTCTAAGCCCTCTCCATGGCTTCTAAGGACCTTCCCAAGGCTACTGAGAAGGCTGCCCAAGCCTCGCATTCTGATGAGATGAAGGACCCGGACTACGCCACATTCTTGCGTGCCTACACGTGTACCTCCTTATCCCGCCTTCCTTCGGATGATGCCGTCACGGTTGCTTGCTTGGTGGCCTCTCGTCTCCTTGATGAGTCACCCCCCTCTTCTTCCGGCTCAACCAAAAAGGAGGGCGCGTCATCTTCCGGTTCCACCAATTCCAAGAAGTAGGCTTGAGTAACCCGTCGGGTGGTAGCTTGCATTGTAGGTTGTTAGGTCTTGGACTGCTTTTATAGGAGTCATCTATCTTTCATACCCATGTTGTTTGAGCCACCCTTGGCTTTGTAATCCTTGATTTCCGTCTTTAATGAAATGATGGGTTGCTTTATCGCCTCTGTGTTGCCTTCATTCATGTTTTTGTGGCTTCTTGTGTTATATTGAGGACAATGCATCGTTCTAGGTGGGGGGTGAGGGTAGATTGCAGGGCATTCTCCCCTGTTTTGACTGTTTTGGGCTCATTTCTTTCTTTTTGTACAGAGTAGTGCAGAGTAGAACTCAATTTTTTTCGAATCTGTAGTTTTTCCTTCTTAGCGTATATACGGTAGTACTGGCGTACGTATGCTGGTCTAACCATACGTACGGTGGCACCCCTTGCGTACGCTGACGTGGCACTTTCCTATTGGTAGGCTAACCCGTGCATATTCTTTATGACCTTACGTATGGTGATTCGGTGCGTACGTACGGTCCCGCTAGCCCTCGTGTGCGTACGCTAGCTTACCGGCATTGTACGTACACACTTATCTACCGTATGTACGATGGCCCTCTTTTCTCTATATAAGCTCTCATTTTTTAAGTCTAGTTCATTTCTAGAACTGAGTCAACTTAGAGCTGACTCGGTGAGGGAGAGTGAGGGAGTGCTTGAGACTGCAGCGGAGCCTTGCCGGATTTCAGCCGTAGTCTTCATTGCCTGTGCCCGTCATTAGTCCACTTTTAGGTACTCCTTTTGAGCCCTTTTCTTTTCCTTTTCGTTGCTTTCCTTAGTAGATTTCTTTGCTTTCTTTAGTAGTTTGCTTTAGTTTAGTAGTTTAGTTAGTTATTTTGTGTAGATGGCTCCTCGGATCAAGAGGGTCCGTAGGGTCCCCGTGGCTTTTGATGCCTCCCGGTTTGTTGACGGGAAGGCACAGCAGAGATATGACCAGATATTTAGTAAGAGGGGCCTGGTCTAAGAGAGAACGATGACGCTCGAGCACTTTATGGGTGAGCCCTATCTTTGGTGAGAGATGTTTGAGAGTCGGGGTTGGCTGCGGTTAGCATAGTATAGCAGTCGGCATCGGACGGGTTTGGTCTCCGAGTTGATGGCTAACATCCAAGCATTGTTGGATGTTACCGGAGATGAGCGTGTAGTGTCCACCGTTAGGGGTAAGACCATTACCATTACCCTTGCCACCTTTGCAGAGTTCTTCGGTCTACCCCGAGTCTATGACCCAGCTTTAAGTTGGCCTCAGCAAGGTGAGGTTTGCATGATGTCATGGTAGCTGAGATTTGTGTGCCCGATACCCAGTGGATTTCTTCTTAGAATGAGAAGAAATTCCTTGCTTCGAGATACACACCGATGTTTGTTTTCACTTGCAAATCGATCTTTCTGTTGGGGCAACGAGGAGAAGTGGGCAGGCGTAGAGGCTAGTTACTCTATGCCCTGGGGACGGGTAGGAGTATTGATCTCCTCAGATATATGTTCGGCATTTTCTATGAGTCTGCGACTTCAACGAGGCCGCAAGGGGCATTACCATTTGTAGGGATGATGACCGAGCTGATTACACGTGCCGGAGTGGCAGCCCCAGTCGACAATCCTTTAGCTCCGTTACTTGCACCCATCGCCTTGTCCACTCAGAACAGGGTGGCGGGTCAGTTAGCAGGCATTTAGAGGCGGGCCGAGGCACTAGTTCAGGCCCAGCAGAGAGCTCAGCAGCAGCAGCAGCAAGCCCCCACAGAGGGAGAGCAGGTTTCAGGAGACCAGCAGCAGCAACCTCAGACTAAAAGCGAGCCACAGCCGGCCCAGGCTAGTCCTATGTTTCAAGCAGTCACTTAGATTATAGACCAACAGAGTTCGCATATTGAGGGGCAAACCACAGCCATACAGAGGATGCAACAGTCAGTTGATGGACTTCAGGCAGCCCATACGGAGCTCAGTCAGAGGTGTGCAGCTCTCGAGACTGCACACACAGCACAAATCACTGCTGTGCAGACAATTTTGGGCGCTCAAATAGCAGAGCTCCAGGCTTTTCAGTCTAGGTTCCAGGAGGAGGTTCGCCAAGAGCAAGTGCGACAGAGTCAGATGCTTACTGATATTTTGTCTAGACTTCAGCATGATGAGGAGATCGACTTCCTTGACTTAGCTGTCGGTGCTACCGACCTTACATCTCTAGGGGAGCATGATTTCCAAGATGATGATGAGTTTGGACTTGGGTAGGGTAGAGTTTAGATAGCATCATATGCATAGTATCATTTGTATAGCATCTCATGTACATCCCATGTATACATTTTGTTCATTGTTGTATCTAAAACTCTGCAGCATTTTGATGTACTCCATTCCAGTTTTATATGAGTACATATCTGTTTTGAGCTTACCTGATATATCTCTTTCAGTGGATGTCGATCTTTTATATAGACAGGTTCTTTTCCAGATATGATTTAGTGGATACTTTATCTTTATCTACCGCATGATGGTAAGAGGTTGACGGTATTATATGGTTTCTCACATTATGTACTTTCCATTGCTAGCATCCATCAGTGAGCTATTGATTGACCTCTATTATTCATGGTGGATGTGTGACTCTTCGTTTCCGAGTACCATGACATGACTTGAGAGAGTGCTACTTGAGATGAGAAAAGAGGAACATGTGCTTTTATTTTGCTAAGATTGATGCATTACCTCTCTATACTTGATTTCTTTATAGATTGTGCTTCATTCATGCTTAAGTAGAGGGGACCACTTTATTGTGCACAATTATGATGACGAGCATCAATTTTTACTACCTCTAGCATGTTCATCTTTACATTAGTGGAAATTATTACCTTGTGAGCTTTAGAGCATTTATCGCCTTTTGGAGCGTTTACATTTACTCAAGGATAGATTCTTCAGCCTCATTTAATTCAATAGCTTCATTATAGTTGTATTTGGTTCATGAGTTGAGTTTTGACCTTAATATTGACACTTGTATTCTATGAAATGCTTTGATTGTACAACTTCGGAAATGATCTTATACCATATTCTTCTCAATAGCCATTAGCCTTTCATTGCCAAACCATACATTTCCCTTAACCCTTGTTGATCTTTTGCTTTTATCATTAGAAAAAAAAAATGCAAAGTAATTTCTTCTCTTGTTTCACAGAGGGACGCCGTGTTGCTTCATTACTTCAATATATATATATATATAGATGTTGAAAAAAAGAGGGGATGATGAAAGAAAAGAAGAAAAGAATGAAAAAGGAACTAAAAAAAAAAAAATTTGATGTGACAATATTTTGAGGAAGGGCAAGAAATAGAGAAGAGTGTATCAAATGATTAAAAAGGGAAAGAGTTGTAGTTTCTTTGCATTTACCATTTCATGTCTTGATCACACATGATATGACCATTTACTATCTCTTTACCCTCACCTTTACCTCTTCTACATTGGTATTTCTACCTTTACACGGATTAGTGATCCAAGTTGTATTTGATTTAAGTTTTCAATAGAAAATAAGCTATATTTTGTCAATATCTTTGAATCAATTCCTAACTATGAACATTCTTTCATGGAGCTATGCTAAAGTCGATACACTTCTATCTTTTCGATTTTTGTAATTGGTATGTTCACTTGATGTGTCTCTTTACATTTACTCCATTGTTAAACATACCATTGTGAGAACCATGTGGGTCTTTTAATTGAGAGTGTATTCCTAGTGAGGTTTGGATCAAAGCTTTAAAAGATGGACTTATGTTTAAAGATGTTCGAATTGAACTTTTCATCATGATATTTCATACACTCACTTAATCCTCTCTTTTGCATGGCGTGTGGCATGATCTTATAAGTGTTAAGAAGTGAGAGTGGAATGCATTGATTGAGGCTTAATTAGTTGTTGTTCTTTAATCTCATCTAAATGTTGCAACTCATAAAGGGATGTTTGTGAGTATCATCAATGGAAACCCTCACGAGACACCACTCGTCCACTAGGGTAACTTAGGGGTTCAAAGGCTTAATGCATATGCTAAATGCATCCGGGACTCCCCCGAAAGTGGAGATTATCTTCATTGTATATATTTTTATTTTACTTTTCGAGTTTTTTGCTAAGGACTAGCAAAAGCTAGGTAGGGGGTGGTGATTACACTCCAAAAAGTGTAATCTAAACTCCCTAAATAGTTATTGTTAGTTCAATTAGGTTGTATATATGTTCTATTTTAGCATAATAATTGTCTTAATGAGTGATTGTGGGTATTTTGTAGGAAAACAGGCAAAAATTGGAGCAAAATGGCCAAGTTGCGTATTGACCGTATGTACGGTGGTCCAACCGTACATATGGTGCCTTCTAGTGTACGTACGCCTGCACCACAAAACCAAACTTCAGAGAGGGCATTTTGGCGTAGCCCTTATCGTACGTACGGTATGCTCACCATACGTATGGTGAACAGTACTGTACGTACGGTACCGCCTGTATGTACGCGAGTTTTTCATCTATATCACCAAAAGATGCTACGATTTTTGTATAGATCATTAGATATAGCTTAGATTCTTAGGGAGGAATAGATATAGAGAGAGAAAGTAGGTTAGATATAATTTTCCTTGTATTTTCTTACATTTTCTTACACTTTCCTTGTAAGCAAACACGATTTCCTTCAACAATTAATGAGAATTCTTCAATTCTTCATGCTTACTTTCATAGAATCAAGTAGCTAAGCCTTCCTTGGATGCAATTGTGAAGATCTACCAAGGATCTTCAAGGTCTTCAATGGGGGTGTATACACTTCAATGATTCATCTCATGAAATCTTCAAATTCATCTCAATTGTGTTGTAATTCTCTAGAAAACTTAGATTCATAATTCCTTTTGGTAATTTCTATGCACAATTCATTGATTGGTATAGGCATTGCACAAATGATGATTTGAACTTAAGATTCTTAGCAATTGGTCATCAATTACAACTAATTGAGCATGAATTCTCAACTTATATAGTCTAAATCTTCCAAATTAAGGTTCCACGGAGTGAATCCTTAATTTGAGTTATAAAACCCTCCATTGAGACACTTGTAGAGAATTGGTAGATTTGATCAATTGTATCCAAGCCCCTTCATTAATTGTTTTAAATTTCATATAATTGCTTTCAATTTCAAGCATAATTAGTTTGGTTTAGTAATTCAAAATCTCTCACCATACAAGGATTTTTGGTCTTATTTTTAGTATAATTTCAATTTGCTAAGCAATTCACTAATTCATCCCATTTGTTGTTTGTTTCGACTTTTGCCCCGCCTATATTTGGCTCAATTCTTTGGGAGAACAATACCGGTACTTGCCGGTTTACAATTTGATCGACACTCGTTCTCGTGCGGGAAAGCTCAAGTTCAATTGCACAATTGAGAGCGAATTAGTTTGGCTAGCATTGGTGTCGCTCTTGGCACTATGTTGTGGGCTTACAGTTGCTATTCGGTGGTGCCTATCTTTGCAGGCAACAACCTTGACGCGGGGCGCTAAGAGTGTCATGGATAGAAGCGTCGTGCCTAACGGGTGATACTTGGCTGTCGCGCACGTCTAGTTGCACATTGCTATCTTGCTTGTGTTTCGAGAGAGACTAGCGCTAAGCACATTGCTTGTCATGTGTGCGCGCATTTGAGATTAGCGTTGCTATCGCCTATAGCTTGGGTAAGCCGATGGGCTTGAGCATCGGAGGTCCGAGCTTAACATAATGTGCGGGACATTACGGATGGATCTTGGATGAGCGCATAATCTTATGCCTCGGTGTTTGAGTTTGGCGGAACTATTGCTTGGGGCATAGTCGCCTCACGGGTCATTTCCGCTGCGTATGATCATGGCAGGTCACATTACTGTCACCGTGTAGTGCCCAGCCTGCCAGCTCGTGACACGGAGGCTTGACATAGATTTATCAAGCTTGGCAAAGGCTAAGTTGGTGCGAGCAGTATCTGATCGGCGGCCAAAGTAATCAAAGTAAGCAAGCATTGCATTTCTTAAACGGTCCAAGGCAAAGTCAATTTCAAAGCCTGCATGCTTAGCAATTTGGAAGCAGTCCCAACAGGTGAATAGTTGAAATTCATTGGTGTCGGCATCCTTGGGGCTGGATATGCTGTATATGGCAGCACATAAGTATCTTGAAGACAAATGTGTTTCCCTGTGATATCAGTACTCGTTAGCGACTTTGACAATCTGAGATCCTGTTTCATAATAACTCAATCAGGATACTGGGTCTAGATCACGATTGGATTCAAATATTTCCATGGTCTGAGTGAATGCCTCCTTGTGAGTGTTGCTGCCACTATCATCTTGCTGGTCCTTTAGCTTTACGCTTGTAGTTTCTTTAATAGCATCGTTAGTTTCGTCTTCTCATCATCCTCCGTAATGGATTCTATAATCTCAGAGACTGTTAAAGCAGGATTTGTAATTTCAGCTGGTGAAGTGTCCAGCACCACGTCACCAAGTTTGTGAGCGAAGCACACACCCATCTGAAAGAGTAAAAAAGGTAACACAAGTGATCACTGCACTGAGCTACTTACAAGAGTGTAAACGAAGTGAAGAACATAAAAGAAAAATGGATAATACTGTACAACTACAAAATTTATACAGAATTTTTATACACAAGCTACAAAGGAAAAAGATGCATATATATTTCTATCATTGATACGGTAGATATATTAGTATTAATGCATTTTAACGTATCGCTTTGAATTTATTACTATAAATATTATATATTTATAAAACAATATGTATTTATTTATAAATTTTGTTGTACAATAGAATCTGAAATTCAAATTCTAAAATATGTGATAATAGAGAGATGTCCGGATAATCAACGAGACAAGAGAGGGAGAGAGAATAAGCTTAGAGAGAGTAACATGAAGTCAGTGTGGAGAAAAATCTGGTGAGATCACTGAGATGAGAGAGACCAAAAAATTAAAAAAATAAATACTTGATAGAGAGTTACTTCAAGTCTACAAAGAGTTAGAGAGAGCGAGAGAGAGAGAGAGAGAGAGAGAGAGTGTGTGTGTGTGTTACGCGATGAGAAAGAGAGATTGTGAATGAGAGATAATAGCTACTTGTTAACTTATCTCATTTTTAATTAATTAAAAGGAGTCTTGTTAGCATGTTAAATGTACATTATTCCATTGTATTTAGTGTAGGGTTTACATATCGTCATACTGTTCTATACCAGCAATTTTATTCATACGAACTTGTGTCTTAATGGCAGCATAAAAATACCTTTATGAGTAGTAAAATACTTGGAAGGGTAATGCTATATAATCAAAAAATTCATCTAGAATTTATTACCAGAATGATATGATTAAATTGTGAGCTTATTACTTTAAAATAAAGAACCCACTAAGATACTCGTTTGTTACAAAACTGTCATTGTCATATCATTCTGGTGTAGAATTTTATATAAAAATTCTGAAAGAATAGCATTTTCTTACTCGAAATTGACAAAAATGGGACGAAACACTGGAACTCATTAAAAAGTGCTGACAAATCCTGTACTAATAAAGATAGGAAAATGCTATTCTTTCAGAATTTTTGTACAGAATTCTATACTAGAATGATATGGCAATGGCAGTTTTGTAATAAACAAGCATCTTCGTGGGTTATTTATTTTAAAGTGATAGGCCCACAACTTAGCCACATCATTCTGGTGATAAATTATGTATGAATTTTCTGGTTGTATAGCATTACCCATAAAGATATTAACAACTATGCTTGTGGATTAAAAAAAGTCTAAAACCGCAAAACATATTAAGAAAATAGATTCTAACCAATAGACTTCTTACAAATTTTTTTATGGCCTGAAGAAAAAACACAAAAAGGTTTAAAATCTACAACTCCAACCAATAGACCTTTTAACAACTTATTTTTGTAGCTTTACAAAATTAGTAAATAAATTCTAACCGATAGATTTGGAACAAATAATTGTTCTCTTTAGAAAATGTAGGAAAAAACCATAAAATAGTGTTAAAATCTTGGATTCTATCAAATGTACATCTGACAAATAGAATTTTTGGCGCAAAAAGATGTAGAAAAATCACAAACAAAAAGGATTAATATCTTCGATTCTAATCAATAGACTTGCAGAAAACAATTTTGCGGCTTCTGAAAACGTGAAAAAAATATTAAGCACATGGATTCTTTCCAGTAAACTTGGAATAAATACACTTGTAATGAATCATTTTTTAGGCTTCAAGAAATGTAGAAAAACCATAAGAATTTGGATTTGGATCCCACATAGACCTCTTAAATAATAATTTTTGTGATGTAAAAAATAAAATAAAAAACCACAAACAATTAAATAAATCTATTCTAGCCAATAGAATTTTAACAAATAATTTATGGGGAATTAAAAAAAACTTCAAACAATGATTAAGATGTTATTTTATTTTTATTTTATATTTTATAAAGAAGCAAACAACACACGCACACAGCAAGGAGAAACCTACACACAATCCGTAGGGAAAGTGAACCCCACAAACCACCACCACCACTTGACAATTGCTAACAAGTAGGGGGCTGCAGGCACCTTATCTGAGAGCAGCAGCTCATTAGATCGATGTGGGACTCTCTCCACGAACTGATCAGGCCCCGAAGGGCAGCCTAATGATTTTTCTTTTTTATTTTTTTGATAAAGGATTAAGATCTTGAGGCCAAAAAGGGCACACTATCTCAAATACATAGCATCTGTTGGGAGGGCCAGAAATTCCGAACAAGTGGTATTAGAGCCTTTTCGGTTGTTTTGTTTCTTTCTTGAAAATTCTGAATATGCTCTGTGGTTGTAGTTTTGACTGATTGTCCACATCAGAAAAGATTTTCTTAAAATTATTAAAGGTTCCTTTTGGTGGGGTGGAGTTTTAGTGTGGTTATCTTTTTGGTGGGGTGGAGCTTTGGTGTGGTAGCATGGATACGTACAGTTTAAAGAGATTCTGTTTAGGAGATTGGGTTTTAAGTCAAACCAGTGTGACGCCTCCAATCTTTCTTGAGAATATTGAAGTACTGTTTAGGAAAGATTTAAGTTTTTCCTGTGAACTTAGTTAGTGAGTACTATTCATTTCTACCATAAAAATTAATCAAGGTAATGTCAGGAATTAAGGCTTCAAATCCTATCAGATTTGATGTGAAAAAATTTGATAGGCGAATCAATTTTGGCTTGTGGCAAGTGCAAGTCAGGGATGTTTTGATTCCATCAGAATTACACAAGGCGTTGAAGGGCAGACTAATTTGTGAAGTTAGCAGTGATACTAGTGCGAGCAGATTTGGAATGAGCGATGAAGATTGGGAGGATCTGAATATGAGAACAGCAAGTGCAATACATCTATGCCTAGCCAAGAATGTTCTTGCAAATTTGTATGGAATATCTACGACAAATGAACTCTAGGAAAAAATTAAAGAGTTGTATTAGACAAAGGGCATCTCAGATCGGGTGTATTTGAATGAGCAGTTTCATACACTGCAAATGAGTGAAGGTACAACTATCTCAGATCATTTAAGTGCTCTCAAAGACATCGTCTCTGAACTAGAATCTATTGGAGTTAAAATTAAAAATGAGGATCAAGCTTTAAGGCTTATCTGGTCTCATCCATCTTCCTATGAGCATATGAAGACTATTTTGATGCAGGGGAAGGAGAAAATAATTTTTTTAATGGTTACCAATAAATCTGTTTTTTGAAAAGAGAAGACTAGGTAGTGAATGTAATAGTTCACTTGAAAACCTAGCAGTGGCAGTTGGTGATTGGAAAAAGAACTCTATGAAGAAGAAAGTAGTCTGCTGGGTGTGTGGACAATCTGAGCACGTTAAGAAAAATTATCCAAAAGGTTCGGCAAGATGCTCAAAGTCAATGAATGGAGATACTAACAATGATGCTGACACTGTGTCTCTCTGCATAGACGATGATGTCACATGATAGAGGATGTGTTACTATTAACAGATTCATAAGTTTACACACGGGCTTTGGTTTGGCGTTGTTGTAGGGTGTGTGGTGAAAATTCATGTCGATAACCGATGAATTTTTAAGAAAGCCAAATATGAGAGTTGTACCATAATTTTTCAGCAAAGTTGTTTTTTGACATGGGCCGAAGTAAAATGCTTGGAATTAGTTTATTCTGAGTGTATATACTTTTATGGTGGAGTATGATAGCAGAAGTTATGAAGATCTTCATTAAGGTGGAGTGTGGCTGTGGGATCAGCCAAAGTCACAAAGGTAGAGATTATTGGTCTATGCTCTTTTTTCCAATCCCTCATCATTGGGAGTGGGAAGGGGGGCAAGGGGCAATGGTTATTGAAGGAAAGTTAAGTTTCCTTAGTTAAGTGCACCAGTCAATAGCTTAGCTAGTAACTTTTGACTTTAGTAAAATTCCTCTTAAAGAGGTGAAAGTTAAAGTATAGCTAGTGGGGAAGCTTAGTAGGTGTCTTTGGAGTGAGGAAGAAAAATTGTGTGATTGTAATAATTTTTCACATAGTGTATTTTTCTCTAGGGCTGTTCTTCTGTTTTGGGAGTTTTCCATGTAAATCCTTGTGTTGTGTTTTTCTCTACTTATTTTTATATTCATGTCTTTCCTATTTTCAAAAAGGGGTGTTTGGGAGGGCTAGAAATTCCCAACAGCACCAAGCATGAATATTATAATTAAAGTAGTACTTAAAAACAAAGGTACTACCGTTCCCACATCAAAATTGTTTTCATTTGCATAAATAAATGTAAGAGGAAGGCTAATTACAGGAGTGATGAACGGTCACTCGACGTCCGATTTCCACATCAACTGGGGCTCACCAGCTAGTAACTCGCCGTTTGATCCGCCCCACATTAGTTGGGCCCCACCACTAGTTGGTGGGCCTTAGCTGATGTGGCACGAATCAGAAGATGAGTGACTATGCATCGTAGAGCAATTAATCTCATGGAAAGCTTCTCATTCTCCAAGAAGAGTGATCTAGGCAAAGTCTGCATGGTTGCTTTGTTTGTGGAAAAAAGATCCCTAGCTACCCTTTTCTCCAGTGTCCACTATGTAATATTTTCCTTCATATCCAATGTCCATTACCATCTACGTACCATATCACGTACCTCTCATGGGCACACCTTTAACCTCAACCTTGGTTATGTTGGAGATGATTATGAGAAGGAAGACTGCAACTTTTGCTAGAAAAAGATGAACCCTGGTGAAGGGTAAAAGAATAATTGCATTATGCAACACTGGAGTTTATTAGTCCCACCCTTACTGTCTCTATTAATTTTCTATTTCATATTTTCTAACGTTGTGTTTGGATCAAGAATTTAGGTTATGTTTGATACCTGTGGGAGGGAAATGGGAAGGAAGGGAAATAAAGGAAGGAAAAAAGGGGGAGAAATGCTGGGAAAAATGGATTTCTTTCCTCTATTTAATTTTTAAAGAAGATGGAGAGAAAGTGAGAAGAAATTAACTTTCCCTTTGTTTGATTTTGAAGGGAAAAATGAAAGAAAATGTAGAATAATTTAACTAACTTTTTCCCAACTTTCAAATTCAAATTTTAGTTGCAAAATCAAACTCAATTTTTAACCAACCTATTGATCGCTCCCTAAAAGGGTGATACTTAACCGCAAGTATACGACCGCGATGTAATAATAATTTCTCATAAGTACAAGGACGATCCCATAAGGAAAATGGTTTACGTAAATAGAAAAACTTACTGTGGATCAAAAATCTTAGGAAAAACACTCCAATAAACAAAAATATGATTTTAGGTTGAGAAAAGATTTGTTATCTAATTTAAACTAAGAAATGAAAAGTCTCAAAATCAATCGTTCCAACCAATTGCGTCTCTTGGAATTTTGAAGGAGATAATTTAATAACTCAAATCCGTTGACTACGTCGCGAGTCTCAAATTTGAAAGGTTTAGCGATAAAAAAAAGTGTTCTTCAAAACTTCAGCTTCTAGAATAAATTGGGTTATTAGAATCAAGGAAGAGTATCATAGATTCGCGCAGCGAATATACTGACTATAGAGTCACGCATAAACGTTACCGAACATCGATTCACACAGTGCACATACTGACTATAGATTTACGCATAAACGTTGCCAAACATAATCAAACGTCTAGGTTTTCGAAAATTTCTAGAATGAAGAAGAAGAAGAAGAAGAAGAAATAGAAAATTTAACTTTAAAACCAAGAACGTACCTCATTTTTTCATCCAAGATCTTCAATTAATCTTCACAATTGATCCCAAGATGGAATCTAGCTACTCATCATAACCATAGATATGCAAAGTTGTATTAAAAATATATTGAAAGACTAAGTAATCTGATTACACGAATTGAAAACTGAATGAAAACTATGAATAAATTACTCTAATCTACTCCTAAAACTACTCCTAGAACCCTAGAAAAACTTCTACATCAGAATCCCCAACAACCCCAGCTTTTATAGGCCTCCAAAAAATTTGCATATTCGCATAACCGTTCGAACGCACTGGACAACCGTTTGAACGGTGCATCAAACACACTTCAGATGAGAAATCAGCTCTCTGTATCTTTCGAATGCACTTCAACCTGAAACTGACGTGAAACCGTTCGACATACCGTTCAAATGCAACTGTATACTGTTCGAACTCCTTTGAAGACCATTCAGACGCACTTTCGAATGCCTAATCTGTTTCAGTGCCAATTTGTCCCTTTTAAGCTAAGATTTCTGAAAACTAACATAAAACTAAGTTAGTAACAAACTAGGATTAAAAATAACATAATTAAACATATTATGAGGCTAACAATTAGCTAATTAAGGCATACAGAATGCACTTTTAGAGTACAATCACACCCCTCAACTAAACTTTTGCTAGTCCCTAGCAAAACACTAAAACCAAGAACATATCTCCACTTCTGTGGGAGTCACGAGTGCATTTAGCATATGCACCAAACCTTTAAACCCCTAGGTTACTCCTAGTGGACGAATGGTGTCTCATGAGGGCTTACAGTGATGAATACCCACAAACATCTATCCATATAATGTCAATACGATATCAAAGAACATGAAACATGTATTAACCTCATTCAAGTCAAGTCTCAATCCACCTAGATCATGAGTCATCGCAAGGTAAAGGCATAAAGCATCGAAGAAATAGAATACATTGAAGTGTACTACCAATGGCATATAACTCTAATGTCTCATAACTCATACAATTATATCATTTGTGCTTCGACCCAAGTCTCTCAAGGCATACACTTAACTTTGAACATGAACACACAGGGTCTCTCAATGGAAAGCTCATTTTCAGAGTAAACATACAAAACATGCAGGTAAAACAATTCTAAATCAAAATCTGATAAATTGTAAGTATATCGACTTGGCATAGCTTCATGAAAGAAAATTTACTATTTAAGCACAATTAGAGAATTGCCATTGATGACTTATACGCAATTGAATTAAAGATTCATGTAATTCTAGATATTGTGGCTATATGAATAGTGAATGAAAGAAGAGCCATTAAAGAGGATACAAAGCGGTAATAGATTTCAACATATACATGTGTATTACACATAATGATCAATGAACATTCACTTTCAAACTTCTAGCTTTTGAATAACTTTCGAACTTTTTCATCTTCCTTCACTTCTTTTTCATTTGAAATTTTTTCTTTTCTTTTCTTTTCAACTCCTTTTCATCCTTTTTTCTTTTTCTTTACTTTTCAACTCCATACACTTTTAACTTCACAAATACATAAGCAATGTACCAACTCCGGAATTTAGCATTGACAAACTTTTAAGCTCATGTGTATATGAATATCAAGAAAGAAATATAAACCTGAATGGCTCAATAGAATAAAATGGCCTCTACTTTTATAATCCGAAAATCACATCAAATCAAAACTTCAAGAGTGTACAAGATGTTAATAACTTCAACTAATACTCAACATATAAACCAAAATCAAGCATAATAAAGCTATTCAATGAATGAAAGATCACTAAAATAACCTTGAATAAATGTTAATCACTCTCAAAAGGCAATAAATAGGCTCTAAAGCTCGCAAGGTATAAAATCTCTACCTTATAAGGAAATGCATGCAATAGAGAGAAACATAGAAATATCATATAACATACTAGTGCACAACAATATAAACTTTCTCTTATAATAGTTTTATGACAAAAACTTGCGATGCATCACAATATCTAAAGTGAATCAATAATAAACTCAAACTTAGTTCAATGCACGACTTAAAGCATCCTCGACATCATAAGCGCATTGACATGAATATAGATATAGTTCCTCAAAATAATCCCTAACACTTCCAATTGTAACAATAAATATAAAGAGTATATGGAAAAGTGTGAGAAATACAAACTAAAATGCTGAATCATATGATACATCAAACCTTTACTAAAGATTGTCAAGTGTCCAAAAAGTAGATCAATCATAAACTAATACCTAAAAATTGCTTAATAAAACATAACAAGGTTTGATATAATAGAACTATTTATGAATTTTTAAAATTTTTTTTTTGTTTTATATAAACAAAAAGAACAAAACAAAATAAAAAGACTAGTAATCTCTCCCTTCCCCCCAACTAGAATGATACAATGTCCTTAATGCATTAAACAAAGAGAAATAAAGACATGAATACATGGAAAAGGGATGGAAAAACACAGTGGGACAACACCCTCCCCCCAACTAAGGAAGAACTCAAAAAAATAAAATAAAATAAAGCAAAAACTACATAACTACTCCTACACTACCAAAATATACAATAGAAGACTATCCAACACCACATTGAGGGTGTTTGCTTGCATAGAGCCACTTACCACTTACTATTAGTAATGGGTTCAAAATTAATAAATATGCATAAGTATGAATACTATTGAACCCAAAATCATATAAAACACTCCTGCAAGTTTGTAAAGGATAAAGAGTGAAAATAGAATCTTACATGATAGGGATGTTAAGGCTCAATTCATGTTGAAGAGGAGCACAGGATATCTCACTATCCATTACTCTTTCCTCAGTCACCTTTTCTTGTTGGGAGTCCTTAATCTCGGACTCCTCTCTCTTGGGTTCCTCTTTTTCACTCTTCATTATCCCTTCCTCCTTCACCTCTTCTTGAGGTATCATTTGCCTTAGTTCAGACACCTCAGGACGAATAAGTACCTCTTCTTTAACCTCATCCTCATCATCATTCACCCTAGGAACGTCTTCCCTTGGATCAAACACCATGGGAACGTGGATGTTCTCTATTTCATATTCAATTTTAAGGGCGATAACGGAGAGACCTTGGTCATGACTACTTATATATGGAATTGGGAATATCTCATATGTAGGATCATTTCAAGGTTGAGGCAAAAGCTCTTTTCTCTCATGATCCATTGGCTTTGGTGTTAACAGGGCCACTTGTTGAGCTAGGTCATCTAATTCCTAACGAATATATGCAAGAGTGTCAGCTTGTACTGCTGTATTAGTATCCCTGAACCCCGACGACATACCTGTGTGATATGGCATATAAGATGACTGCATGTTCTTTTGATTCTTTACCAAAGGTTGATAAGATAATGAAGGATATGTCTAGTGAAATGTGTAAGGTAAAGTAAAAGGTGTATATGAATCATAAGCATATGGTGGAGACAAAAGTGGTGCATGGTAGTATAGTTGTTGTGGTGGTTGTTCATAAGAAGCATATGGTGAAGCTTAAGAGCTCCATTCCGAATAGTTTGGAGGTGGATAATAGTCTTGTGGTTGTGTCGTGTATGAATAAGGACTTGTAGAAAGAAAATTCCAAGGATAATCTATGAATAAGATGTATGCAAAACTAACCAACAAGTACATGAAAACAACTTATCCTCCCAATCCCATAACAAAGATGCATAAATCCAATATAACCAAAAGAAAAATAAAAAAAATAATCAAAAACAAAAAATGGAACAAAGTTACCCAAAAGTGCTATTGAGTTCCCTTGTGTTTGTAGAATGATGATGAAGTGCTTTCTTCAAAACAGAATTTCCAAGGCTCATCCACCAACGTAAAATGTAGTTTCCCCGGTAACGGCGCCACAAACTTGATCGCTCCCTATAAGGGTGATACTTAACCGTAAGTACACGACCGCGATGTAGTAATAATTTTTTGTAAGTACGAGATCGGTCCCACAGGAAAGATGGTTTACTTAAATAGGAAAACTTATGGTGAATCAAAAATCTTAGGAAAAATACTCCAATAAACAAAAATTTGATTTTAGGTTGAGAAAAGATTTGTCATCTAATTTAAACTAAAAAAATGAAAAGTCCCAGAATCAATCGTTCCAACCAATTGCATCTTTTGAAATTCTGAAGGAGATAATTTAATAACTCAAATCCTTCGACTACGTCGCAAGTCTCGAATTTAGAAGGTTTAGCAATGAAAACAAGTGTTCTTCAAAACTTCAGCTTCTAGAATAAATCGGGTTGTTAGAATCAAGGATGAGTATCATCAATTCGTGCAGCGCATATTCTGACTATAGATTCACGCATAAACGTTACTGAATATCGTTTCGTGCAGCGCATATACTGACTATAGATTCACGCATAAACGTTGCTGAACATAATCAAATGTTCAGGTTTTCAAAAATTTCTAAAACAAAGAAGAAGAAACAGAAAATTTAACTTTAAAACCAAGAATGCACCTCCTTTGTTCATCCAAGATCTTCAATTAATCTTCACAATTGATCCCAAGATGGATTCTAGCTACTCATCATAACTATAAATATGCAAAGTTGTACTGAAAATATATTGAAAGATTGAGTAATCTGATTACACGAATTGAAAACTGAATGAAAACTCTGAACAAACTGTTGGCCCAAGTAGGCAACCCAAGAGGAGGGGTGAATTGGGTTTTATAAAATTTATAACAAGAATTGCAACTAAAAATAGTTTATGTATTTTAGTAACAAATAATCAAAGTATATGTATCAAGCAAATGAAATGTACATTAATACAAGTATTTGCAAGCATGTATAGTAAGCAAGTAAGCAAAACAGAGGCAGAAGAGATATGCACTAGATTTATAGAGGTTCCGCCAACCTTGCCTACGTCCTCTCTTCTTCGATCCTTTCGAAAGAATTCCACTATGCAATACTTCTTACACAGCTGTTGGTTGTGCCACGAGTGCCCAGCTCACTCTTACAAAAGCTTCTTCCCAAGCTTTCAAAACCCAAGAGATTTTGTCCAAGCTTCTCTTAAACTTACAAGTGTTTTTCCCAAGAACACTCAAATTTACAAGGTTACAAACCCACCCAAATGAGAATGAATAAAGATTATACAAAGAGTGACTCTCCTAGTGAGTATATGAACGAATACAACTCAATGGATAACTTTAAACACTCAGCAAAAATATGTGGCAGTGAGGTACAGGTGATTTTCAGCTTCAAGCACTTGATATGAATGGTATGATTGCTCTTGTCTTCTTCTTTGAAGCTGTATGTATCTCATATATATAGGTATGGATCGATTCTAGCCGTTAGAGAAGTATGGGAGAAGATTTGGTTGTATTTTTGCCCATACCGTCTGTCAGAAAACTAGCCGTTACGGCCTAGGGGTCGACTCTTTTCATAATGAGTCGACTCTTTTTGCATTTCAGCAGATTTTTCAAGTCACTGTCCAAATGAGTCGACTCTTTTGTCCCAGGAGTCTACTCTTTTAAGCTGTCTGCAGAACTTTTGTTCTCTGTTGCAATGAGTCGACTCTTTTTGGCCAGGAGTCGACTCTTTTGAGTCTCTAGCACAAATCCAAGGCTCTGTTCGAATGAGTCAACTCTTTTTGCTTGAGGAGTCGACTCTTTTTACCAAAACCCATATTTTTGCAACTTTTCTTCATTCTTTTCCAAAGCTTCCAATCTCTTCAAGGATCATCTAAATAGGCTTTTTAAAGCTTGCAAACACTTCTTCAAGGTTAGATGACTCCAAGAATTTCTTCAATCCATTCAAAATGAATTTTCTTCATTTTCATCACTTATAGAGCTCTTCCATCATCATAGCTTCATCCATTGATTTAAGTCTTCTTTAAGATCTTCAAGAGAGCTTCCATGACTTAGAATCTTCATTTCTTCAATCAATATGGCTTTTCCATGGACTTCAACAACTCTTCCAAGAAAGCTTTCCAAGTCTTGTGATTCCTTCCATGTCTTCAAGACATCTTTAAATCTTTCAAGAAAGCTTTTATGTTTTTGAGTTGGTCTCTTCTTTTTCCATTCTTGCAAGATATCTTCAAGTCCTCAAAATCTTCAATATTTTAAATCAAGAGTTTGATCATTTTCATTCTTCTTCTTTGATATCCATCATCTTCATTCTCTTACAAAATCACCATTGTTGAATATGCTATTTTTTCATGCTTATTAATCTTCAATCTAGGATTTTCATCAACTTGAGATTTCTTTTTCTTCTTATAATATTAGCTTTGTAGAATACATCACTTCATCATGCTTTTCATTCTTTATTCAAATCTTTGCATCATAAATCCTCTATTATGATAAGCTTCAAGTCAAGATCTAATTAATAATTCATCTGCACACTAAGTAGAATTATTAGATCATTTAACCATGTTTTGTTATCATCAAAATCAAGGCATTGACTCAACACAAACTACTCTAATCTACTTCTAAAACTATTCCTAGAACCCTAGAAAAACGTCTACATTAGAATCCCCAATAACTTTGACTTTTATAGGCCTCCAAAAATTTGCATATTCGCATAACCTTTCGAACACCCGTGATACCGTTCGAATGCATCGGACAACCGTTCGAACGGTGTGTCGAACGCACTTCGGACGAGAAATTTGCTCTCTGTATCTTTTGAGTGCACTTCAAACTTGAAATGACTTGAAACCTTTCGACGTACCGTTCGAACGGAACTATATACCGTTCGAACTCCTTTGAAGACCGTTCGAACGCACTTTTGAACGCCTAATCCGTTTTAGTGCAAATTTGTCCTTTTTAAACTAGGATTCCTGAAAACCAACATAAAACTAAGTTAGTAAAAAAATAGGATTAAAAATAACATAATTAAACATATTATAAGGCTAACAATTAGCTAATCAAGGCATCTAGAATGCACTTTTAGAGTACAATCACCTATTTAAATTCAAATTTAACTAATCCAACTCAATTTACATTTCAAAATTTAACTTGTAAACTTTAGTTGACTAATTTGTTCAGTGTTGCCAAATGAAAAGGTAAATATTATCTATTCCACTGCTAAAACCGTGGCCCATTGGCACATCAAGCAGGCTGTATGCTCCTCTTGCAAGATGTAATTTCAACTCCTCTTGATGAACTTAGATTCTTTGCGCAAAAAAAAAAAAAAAAAAAATTGCTTGCTATCTGAACATAGTCATATGCAAACACTTTACACCCATTACTATGAACACAAACAGATAATACTTGGGTTCATCCTCACAATACCAAACAACTAAATAGAAGAAAAAAATAGTGGTGAGTGAAATTTAACAAATAGGAGATGGAGTGAGAGGCATAAAGGGACCTTCCAAAGCATGTTCTTGGTTTTTGTGTAAGCATATTGTTGAAGCTTGTTGTGGGTAGGTCTTGGACGCCCCTGTATTAAACTATTAATCAAATGTGTAATAGTTTCTTCTGATGATTATCAGCCAAGGCAAATGCAAAGTTACCCTTATATATGATATTTGAGTGAGATGTGAGACTAAGTATGTATGTGTAGAGAACCCAACAGGTGTGAATACAAAAACCTAGAGAGAGAGAATCACCTATTGAAGATGAAGTGCAGACTGTAGAGTGTTGCAAACTGAGATCTTTATTCATTTGTCCATTTTGCTCATTATATAAGTGTCGCTCTGTATTAGGTTCAAATTTAATGCCTATATTTTGTTTTAAAAAAAGGCCCCGTAACTTAGTTTTCCCTATCTTTTCTCTCTTATTTCCCTATCTTTTTCTCTCTTATTTCCCTTGTATACATTTCTATTCCTTTTTACACTAAATCAAACAAGGGAAAGGAAAATTCCTTTCCTTTTCCCTTCCCTTCCACAAGTATCAAACAGAGCCTTAAACCTACACTCGCGCGTTGCAACGAAAGATGGGCAACGAACTGAATCCTTTACCACAGGCGAGGCAATCGTCGTCTGTGCATTCTGAAGGTTGCTCTACGAGGTAAGTAAGAACATGTGCCTGAGTCTCATCAGACCTGGCAGTGGCAGTGGCAGTGGCAATGGCTGTGGCTCCTTTGAAAATGTATCGAACGTCGTAATTGTAGCAGCAAGCTGCTGGTTTTACAATGGTATTTTGAGCCTGTGTAGTGGTCTTTAGAACAGGCCAAGCAGAAAAAAACTTTTTGAGCCATCTACTGACTCACAATTGAGGAACAGGTGGTGAGACGGGTGGTGGGGGTGTTGGATCACCGGTGGCTATTTCAAACAAGATCTGTGGAGGATGACACAACAATTTTCATCTTTGCAAGCATAGATCGGACCTCGGAGGGGTAGGTTGCACCCTGAACATGTCGTTTTGCTCATCATTTCAAGAGCAAGCATGAGAGAATGTGATTTGTGAGACGGATTTGGGTCTCCATTTTCATATGCATTTTTTTCCTTCTAACAACCTTTTTTTTCTCACTTAGATCGGGTATTTTTTCTTCAAAAAATTTTAAAATTATATGAATTTTACCATCACGTGTAAAGTTTTAAAAATTGGAGGCCTAACTTTTAAGACAATTATCTTTATTAGTTAACTCAAAACGTAGCAAGCTTTTGGCATAAATGACGGGTGGAAACAAATGACATGGTTGTCGGACTCTTGGGGTGACATTTTTTATATTTTTTTCCTTAACTTCTTTGAAAAAAACATGTTTTTCGATTAATTTCTGCAAAGTTTTTATTCAAAATACCCGAAAATCTAACGCAATCTAGAAAGACCTTGCCAAGGCATTAAAACTGTTGAAGAATCAATCGGTCGACATGTAGCTTGGTATTATCGTGATGTAAATTTCATTTTTTTCAATAAGCCTGTATATTACATGCATACATATTACTTATCTTTATTGTGTTCATTATTATATGCCCAAAGAATAGGTTAATGGTGTTGCTATATCGGCTTATTTTGTGATAGACTATCAACTCTCTTTGGTTGTATGAATTTTGGATTTGGTTTTTTGCGAAAGATTGTGTAATTTCTTTTTATTTTATGGGTTTTTGTGGAAGACAATGTTTGTATGGATAGATGTTTAAAAGATATATTAACTATGTTAAGTATTTTTGTAAACGTTTGGATTTGAATGAATGTGTAAATTTTGTTATTTGAATTATATTAAATGTACATTTATTTGGTGAAATAATAAATTTCAAAAATCGTTTGTAATTTACTCAAAAAAATTTTGTTTAAAAAATGTATTACCGACGGCAATTACCATCGCTAAACATGAGGGAACTGTCACTAAAATTATTTTATTTATCTACATGATTATTTGCGACAGTTCACTAGCCGTCACTAAAGTTTTTTGCAATGGTCAAAGCCGTCGTAAATAATATTTTCCAAAAGTATTAGCGACAATAACTCACCATGGCCAAAAAACCTTTAACGACGGCACGACAGCGGACGCAAAAAAGAGTTGATTCGATGAATAGTATTTGCGACAGTTCCATGCCATCGTAAAAAGTGCTCCACGCTATTGCACAGTCATTGCAAAAATGCTAGCATTTTCATCATCTAAAATGTCGTCGCAGCGCCGTTGCAAATGAGTATTTGCGACGGCAAATTAACCTTATGTAACGGTTTTTTGCCGTCGCAAAAACCTTGTTTTCTAGTAGCCATGTTATTATGTAAATAATTTCTATTACGATTTTTGAAACTACGGTTTTTTTTAATTCATTTGGCTTTTGTTCCCAAATGATAAGATGGAGATGTATCTATCCCTAGGGCGAGAGGCTCAAATCTCGCCATTGTTGTATTTTCACATTATCAAAAAAAGAAAAAAGGAAAAAAAAGCTCCTAGTTTAAGCATAGAATAATCATAAGTAAGAGGGATATAGCTTCTGCATCTGCAATAGGGTATCAATCTTCATTTTTATGTGTTTAATACATGAAATCTATATGTTATGCATGTCAATCAGAGAATGCGAAATAGAAAATGAATATATATAGACATTGGTGTTGCACGATTTTATAAGACCACCAAAAGCAAACCCTTAGAACCAACTACTCATTCTGTTAAAACAACAAACTACATTACTATTTGATGCGGATCGTATAGCTGACGAGTACTTGGAGACGCGGAGGCGGCGATATACTCGGACCGGGGATCGGCAAACTTCAATTGACCGTAACTTTGGACTCGTATTTCCGTTTCGCCATTATAATATGTCGTTGAAAAGGTATTGACGAGCCGGAGCAAGGGGAAAATTATGAAATGATTTTTCGGCCTAGGAAATCGCAAAAAAATGCTTCTAAGTGTCGTTTTGGCCTGTTTTGTTTTCTTTAGGCTTTTTTGCTTTGGGCCTTTGTTTTTTTTTTTTTAATTAATCCGGTTTGTCCCGGGCCTAGGGTTTCGTGTTGCATATTTATAGTCGCGTTGCGACTCTTTTCCGGCAGTTTTTGACGTTTAATAAAATTTGTGTGCGTTTTGCACTTTCCAATCATTCGGTATTTTCTACGAAAATCAACGAGTGTTTGATGCCCTAGAACCTAGCGTTCGTGGTGAATCGATAGGTTGCAGGACGACTCTGAATCTGGTATTCGTGGTGAATCAACGGATTTGAGTGTATTATTTTGATCTTCAACAGCCGCTGCATCAGTTGGTATCAGAGCACAGGTTTCCGATTCTGATTGGTTTGAGTTCATGCCGCCCAGACGTCGGCCAATCCAAGACGCGATGGAGGATGACAGACTCGCCAGGCTGCAGCAGGTGGTGGAGAATCTGGCGGACAGCGTGGCTGCTATGCAGATTCAGATGCAGCAACAGCAGCAACAGCAACGGGCGCACCAGTAGCAGCATCAACAGCGGCGCCCCAATCTGCGTGTTGTGGATGAGGGGACAGATGACGATGCCGATGCAGATGCCGACAGCGCGGAGGAAGAAAACCCCTTCGCAGAGAGGCAGCCAGAACTGCGGGCTGATCGGCAACCCCGATATCCCCGTAGGGCAGAAGGTCGCGAAGCTGGGGCTTTCTCCAGGACGTGGGAGGCAGGTTTAAAAATTGATATTCCAGAGTTCCATGGTGGGATGGAGGCCGAGGGTTTTCTCGATTAGTTATTTGCCGTCGAGGAGGTTTTGGAGTTCAAGGAGGTTCTTGAAAATAGACGGGTTCCCCTGGTGGCGACTCGTTTTCGGGGCAGGGCTGCGGCATAGTGGCAGCAGTTGAAGGTGGCTCGTGCTCGGATGGGGAAGAAGAAGATTGAGTCCTGGGAAAAATTGAAGAAGCACCTCCGAGAGGCTTTCCTGCCACGTAACTACGCGCGGACGATGTACCAAAGATTTCAGAATTTGAGACAGGGGATGAAGTCGGTGGATGACTACACCACTGAATTTTATCAGTTGATGGCACGTACTGATTTGGGGGAGACTGACGATCAGTTGGTTTCGCGGTACATTGGGGGGTTACAACCGCAATACCAGGACACCCTAAACATGTTCGATTTGTATTCTGTTTTGGACACCCATCAGAAGGCATTGCAGCTTGAGAAGCAGGCGAAGCGACGGGCGAGTGGTCTGCCCTGGGCGGGAGCTAGTAGCCGGGGTGCGACCCAGCAGGGGACTGGACGTGGTGCGGTACAAGGGAGTGCAGCTGGGGGTGCAGCTGGGGGTGCAGCTGGGAGCGCAGCTGGTAAAACGCCAGTCCAGCAGCCGTTTAAGCCCGCGACAGCCAGCACAAGCCGCTGTTTTAAGTGTGGCGAACCAGGCCACCGATTTGCAGACTGCAAAAAGCCCTTTGTGCAGAAGGGGCTGTTTATCGATAATGAAGGAATGGTCGGGGTGGAGTTCGAGCAACCTGTGATGGCAACAGGCGAAGATCAACCCGGCGAAGAGTTCATGGAAGAGGAGCACGTTACCGGAGATGATGGGCCTCTATTGGTTGTGCGCAGGGCTTGTCTTACTCCTCGTGATTCTAGTGGTGATGAGTGGTTGCGGAATAATATTTTCCAGTCCAAGTGCACAGTCGGGGGCAAAATCTGCAAATTTGTGATCGATTCGGGGAGCTGCGAGAACGTGGTTTCCGAGGAGGCGGTTCGAAAATTGGGGCTGCCAACAGAGGAACATCCTAGCCCATACAAACTGACTTGGCTGCAAGAAGGAAAGAAGGTAACCGTTTCCAAACGTTGCTTAATTTCGCTGTCCATCGGTTCCAATTATAAGGATGCAATCTGGTGCGATGTGATTGAGATGGATGCATGCCATATTTTGTTGGGTAGACCATGGCAATATGACAGAGCTGTGCTACATGATGGGCGAAAAAAAAAATACCTACAGCTTTGTCTTCAACAGTGTGAAGGTGGTGTTGTATCCGAGCAAGGAGGAGAGGGCAAAACAAGTGGCTGAAAAAAATCCAAACCTGCTGACCATACAGCGTTTTGCGGGGGAGATGATCGAATCTGGCATGGTGTATTTGCTGGTGGTTAAAGAGCAGCAGCAGCAGGGGGAGGTTTCAGACAGAGTGCAGGAATTATTAGAGGAGTTCAACAGCGTGTTTCCGGAGGAATTGCCAGCTGGGTTGCCACCTTTACGCGACATCCAGCATCAGATTGATCTAGTTCCTGGAGCTGTGTTGCCCAACCGCCCGCACTATCGTATGAGCCCCAAGGAACATGAGGAGTTGCGACGTCAAGTTGAGGAGTTATTGGCCAGGGGGCACATCCGGGAGAGCCTCAGTCCTTGTGCCGTGCCAGCCCAGCCCTCTTAACTCCCAAAAAGGATGGGTCCTGGCGTATGTGTGTGGACAGCCGGGCCATCAACAAACTCACCATCCGATATCGGTTCCCTATTCCGCGGTTGGATGACCTGTTAGATCAGCTCAGTGGGGCTACTGTGTTCAGCAAACTAGATTTAAAAAGTGGTTATCATCAGATCCGGATACGGGAGGGTGACGAATGGAAGACTGCTTTCAAGACGCGGGAAGGTCTTTATGAGTGGTTGGTTATGCCATTCGGGTTGTCGAACGCCCTGAGTACCTTTATGCGTGTGATGAACCAGCTCCTTCGGCCTTTTATTGGGAGGTTTGTGGTAGTGTATTTTGATGACATTTTGATTTTTAGCCCTGATCATGCCTCGCATTTGCAGCACTTGCGACAGGTTTTGAGTTTGCTGCAGACAGAGAAATTCTTCGCTGCCCGAGCAAAGTGTTCTTTCATGACAGACAACGTGTTATTTCTGGGATACATAGTGTCTCGCGAAGGAATTTCTGTGGATAC
Organism: Euryodendron excelsum; assembly: GCA_033060915.1. NCBI lineage: Eukaryota > Viridiplantae > Streptophyta > Magnoliopsida > Ericales > Pentaphylacaceae > Euryodendron > Euryodendron excelsum. Next base: position 8,237,342 of record CM065397.1, on the reverse strand, counting down.
GTCTAAGGTCGAAGCTGTCCGTAGGTGGCCTACCCCGAGGAACATTCATGACGTGCGCAACTTCCATGGACTGGCGTCTTTCTATCGGCGCTTTATTCCAAATTTCAGCAGCATCATGGCTCCTATCACAGATTGCATGAAGGCTGGGCAGTTTACTTGGTCAGAGGCAGCGGCCAGTGCTTTTGAGGAGATCAAGAGCAGACTTACCACTGCCCCGGTACTTGCTTTGCTAGATTTTTGTAAGCCTTTTGAGTTGCATTGTGATGCGTCGAAGGTCGGCGTTGGAGCAGTCCTGAGCCAAGAGGGCAGGCCCATTGCATACTTCAGCGAGAAGCTGAACGGAGCTAAGATGAACTACAGTACCTACGACGTGGAATTTTATGCGATCATACAGGCCTTGAAGCACTGGTACCCCTATCTATCACAAAGTGAGTTCGTGTTGTTCTCCGATCACGACGCTTTGAAACATATTAATAGCCAAGACAATCTGTCGGCGAGACATGCGAGGTGGGCTGCATATCTCCAACAGTTTACTTTCTCCCTCAAGCATAAATCTGGAGTTCAAAACCGAGTCGCCGATGCCCTTAGCCGTCGCACCTGCTTACTTACCACCCTACGGGCTGAGGTAATTGGTTTTGATTCATTTCGTGAATTATTGAGTACTGATCCAGTGTTCGCCCCTATTGTTCATGAAGTTGAGACAGGGCAGCGCACAGATTTTGTGATGCATGATGGGTTTCTGTTTAAGGGTACCCAATTGTGCGTGCCTCAGTCCAGTTTGCACCTCAAAATCATCAAGGAGCTGCACGAGGAGGGGCATATGGGGCGTGATAAAACCTGGCAGCTTGTGGCACATTCTTATTACTGGCCTTTTATGCGGCGTGAAGTGGCCCGCTTTGTTGATGGTTGCCAAACCTGCCAAGTGTCCAAGGGGACGGCGACCAATGCGGGATTGTATATGCCCCTGCCAGTTCCCGAGAGACCGTGGGCGGATGTGAGTATGGATTTTGTGTTGGGTCTTCCGCGGACGCAGCGGGGCAGTGACTCTATTTTCGTGGTGGTGGACAGGTTCACCAAAATGTCACACTTCATTGCGTGTAAAAAGACTAATGATGCTGTCAATGTTGCTCAACTTTACTTTCGGGAGGTCTATCGACTTCATGGGCTGCCAACATCTATTGTTTCTGATCGGGACTCTAAGTTCCTTAGCCACTTTTGGAGGTGTCTATGGCGATTGGCGAATACAAAACTGGATTTTAGCAGTGCCTACCACCCTCAGACTGATGGGCAGACTGAAGTGGTGAACCGCTCGCTGGGTAACTTGCTGCGATGCCTCGTGGGGGAACATCTGAAGTCATGGGACCAGAAGCTGTATCAGGTTGAGTTTGCTTTCAACAGATCAGTGAATCGCAGCTCGGGTTTCAACCCCTTCTTTGCCAATTATGCATTCCAGCCGCGCGCGCCGATTGACTTAGCCCCTGTTCCCGACTTGGCGAAGGTCCATAAGAAGGCAGAGGACTTCATCACAGATCTGCAGGCTGTCCACAACCAGGTGCAGCAAAATCTGCGTGAGTCGACAGCGAAATATAAGCGGGTAGCGGACCAGAAGCGGCGCTCGGTGGAGTTTGACGTGGGGGATTTTGTGTGGGCCGTGTTAACCAAGGATCGGTATCCAGCTCATGAATACAGCAAACTGGCAGCTCGAAAAATTGGCCCGTATGAAGTTGTAGAGAAGATCAATCCTAATGCTTACCGGCTGAAGCTGCCAAGTCATATCAACACTTTTGATGTGTTCAATGTGAAGCATCTCCTGCCTTACCGGGGGGACAGTTCCGAGGAGGAATCAGATTTGAATTCGAGGGTGAATTCTTTCCAACCTGGGGAGGATGATGCGGATCGTATAGCTGACGAGTACTTGGAGACGCGGAGGCGGCGATATACTCGGACCGGGGATCGGCAAACTTCAATTGACCGTAACTTTTGACTCGTAATTCCGTTTCGCCATTATAATATGTCGTTGAAAAGGTATTGACGAGCCGGAGCAAGGGGAAAATTATGAAATGATTTTTCGGCCTAAGAAATCGCAAAAAAATGCTTCTAAGTGTCGTTTTGGCCTGTTTTGTTTTCTTTGGGCTTTTTTGCTTTGGGCCTTTGTTTTTTTTTTTTTAATTAATCCGGTTTGTCCCGGGCCTAGGGTTTCATGTTGCATATTTATAGTCGCGTTGCGACTCTTTTCCGGCAGTTTTTGACGTTTAGTAAAATTTGTGTGCGTTTTGCACTTTCCAATCATTCGGTATTTTCTACGAAAATCAACGAGTGTTTGATGCCCTAGAACCTAGCGTTCGTGGTGAATCGATAGGTTGCAGGACGACTCTGAATCCGGTATTCGTGGTGAATCAATGGATTTGAGTGTATTATTTTGATCTTCAACAGCCGCTGCATCACTATTACAAAATAATGACAGAAATAAATACAGTTATTCAAATAATGCAAGAAAACCATCTTCTGAGTACTGTTTTTGATCATTTTGTAGTAGACCTTGAACGTTGTTCTACAATCGAGGTAGCATTTGAGGTTGCACAATAAATATGAGCTACGTACCAGCATTCGTGGCAATAATAAGCTAGGTCCATAATGCTCATCTCTTTCTTGCAAATCTTGTAGTTGGGCTTGTCAGCATCTTCGAAATACCAAGGGGTGAGGGTGAGGGCGTGTTCATGGAAGCTACGTGCCATGGATGATGATAATGGACACTAGATGTGGAGGCTAACATTGCACGTTGCGCAGCAGAGAAAATGGGGATCCGCTATCTTTTTTCCACAAGTAAAGCAACGATGCGGACCATGCTTAGGTCGCTTTTCCTCGAGAAGGAGAAGATTGCCATGAGAAGGAGAAGATTGGTTTAAATTATTAAACCTAAGATATTATTCAGTGCTATGCAGCGCCACTTAGCCTTGCTCTTTTATTTATGGAGGTGGATCCCTCATCTGTTTAGTGAAATTTTTTAACCCCACCTAACAGAGTACCCCACCACCATGTGAGTGGTGGAGCAAGTTGAATAATTTTTTCTCTAACTTTCTTGTTACTCTTGTTTGATGTAGACTTGTCTTTAAACCCACGACACAAAGACCAATTGTGTGCTTGTTGTGAAAGCCACACTTGTTCTTTGGATGCAAGGAGCAGGAGTAGTCGCATGAGGCACAATCGTGGGTTAATTGTGTCCTTCACGAGTTGCTCGCACCTAGAGCAGAAGGTCGGTGCCGAGACCAAAGTGACCAAGCATTGCTCTTCATAAACGACCGAAGGAAAATTGAACTTCAAAGCCTGCATTGTAAAGACCCGGCCAATTGGTCAAACAGGAGATTGGTTTTTTTGAAAATTTAAAGAACCTTTGGGGATATTTTGATAAATGCACTCAAAATAATTTTTAAAACAAAAATATCTCTCTTTCTCTCTCGTGGCAGCAAATCCAGCCAACCCATCTCTCTGTATTTCTCTCTCTTTTCCTTTTCTTCTTTTTTCTTTTTACTTCAATTATTTATTCATTAGAGAAAGATTTTAATACCACTTCTTAAGAGTTTTGTATTTCTCTTGACAAGGGCTAAGCGGTGGTGGTTTCAATTAGTGATTTCGCCAAAAATCAAGTTTGTGCCCTAAGTTCAATCTTCAAGAGGTAGGGGGTTACATATAGATTTTGCTATTGGGTTAATACATTTGAATTATACATATTGTTTAGGTAAAAATCATGCCTCTAAAAAATTTTAATTCAACTTTTTTTAAGATTTACTTGAAAGTTAATTATTAATTGATTCATTGATTGCTTTGGTTGGTTCTTGCTATATTTAGCCTAATGTGCTAGTTAATTAATGTCGTATGTATTATTAAATATTGTGAGCGAAAACCTAGGGTTTTGCCATGTTTGCACATATACTAAAATTAGGAATTTTGCCGTACAATAATTAATTCATGTAATTGACTTGAAATTTGTGAGATCTATGTATACGTGAGCTATGCCTAAGGCGTAGTTAATTTAAAAAAAATTAATTGGGTAATCTCGCGTACTTGACATAATATAGAACGGGCATAAAATAGATAAGTAAAAATATTTTTATGCCTAGAATGTGTTTATAATTAATTTTAAAAGCATAACAGAATTTATATGAATCATTTGGACAAAACTAGCAAGTTGGCATATGGAGTTTTATGATTTAAACGACATTTGAACGTGTATGAGATATTATTTTGTGCCTAGAATGTATATAGAGCTAATATTATAACAATGTGGTATTATTTGGATAAAAATGATGATTTAAAGTGGGATGTAAACTTGCTTTGATATAGTTCATGTTGGCTACTTGTTGTTGGAGTTTATGCTTTGGATTGATTATAGGTTTGGTTTTAGACCTTGGGTAATTATACAAAATTATGTTATGGATTTGGTGATGTGAATATTATTGGTTTTGCCTCAGTGTGTTATTAATGTTGGTTTAGACTTAGGTTAAAGTCTACATATAACTGGGCATGGTCGAGAATGGGCTTGAGGTCTTGACCCTAGGAGTTACATTGGGATTCACGCGTCCTTTGGATGAGGCCTATAAAGTGTGGAATCATTTGGTGGGATGTATGCTTCCTTTGGGTGCGGCCCATAAAGTGCGGAATCATTTAGTGGGTTGCATGCGTCCTTTGGGTGAGGTGCATAAAGTGCGGAATTAATTGGATGCAGGAGTTCATTGGGAGATGACCCATAAAGTGCGGAATAGATTGTTGATGGATTGGTATCCCCTCCTTTGTACAATCGATTATGCATGCATATTCACTTGCATTGGGTTGGGCTTGGGCGAG
>CM065397.1:8115000-8227500 GCA_033060915.1 Euryodendron excelsum | reverse complement strand
TGGATACTGAAAAATATTTTTATGCCTAAGATGTGTTTAGAATTGACGTTAAAAGTATAGGAGAATTTATATGAATCATTTGGATAAAACTAACAAGTTGGCATATTGAGTTTTATGATTTAAAAGAAATTTGAACGTGTTTGAGATATTATTGTGCCTAAAATGTATATAGAGCTAATATTATAATAATGTGGTATTATTTGGATAAAAATGGTGATTTAAAGTGAGACGTAAACTTGTTTTGATATAGTTCATATTGGCTACGTGTTGTTGGATGTCTAGTTTAGGTTTTGGATTGATTGTAGGTTTGGTTTTAGACCTTAATTGGGTGATTATACGAGATTATGTTATGGATTTGGTGACATGAATATTATTGGTTTTGCCTTAGTGTGATATTGATGTTGGTTTAGACTTAGGTTAAAGTCTACATGTATTTGGGCATGGTCGAGAATAGGCTTGAGGTCTTAACCCTTGGAGTTGCATTGGAATTCACACGTCATTTGGGTAAGGCCCATAAAATGCGGAATCATTTGGTGGAATGTACACTTCCTTTGGGTGCGGCCCATAAAGTGCGGAATCATTTGGTAAAATACATGTGTCATTTGGGTGAGACCCACAAAGTACGGAAATACTTGGATGCACAAGTCCGTTGAGGGATGGCCCATAAAGTGTAGAAGAGTTATTGGTGAATTGGTATCCCCTTCTTAGTACAATTGGTTATACATGCATATACACTTGAATTGAGTTGGGCTTGGGTGAGTCTTGGTATTTTTTATTTATTTATTCATTTGTTATTTCAGTTTTGATCTTAGAGTTAACTTGAACTTGTTGTTGTAGGTAACTGAATTATTTGTGGATTGAGATTGTGAGTGTTTGATAATATTTTTTTATTTGATTAATTTGAGTGTTTGGCATATACTATTTGGCATCGGGGCGGAAATTAAGTTTGGGATTGCATTCTTTATAGATATACTTGCACATGCCATCTCATGTGTATTAACTACGTAGCATAATCTTCTACTTGAGCTGTGAAAATACTCACCGTACAACAGTTGCATGTGGGTCTTTAGGCAAGCAGATTTGATAATCGAGATTAAGGCATTGGAGGTCTACTTCATATTTTGATCCTATATTGTTGCATCTTTGGGTTTTAATTATTTTCCTTTTAAGTTGTATTATACTTTTATATTTTTACTTTACCTTTATTTTTTCATTTGAATGATTGTATTATTATTAGTTTGTTGCATTCGATTTATTAGTTCGTTTTTAGTTGTCTTATTGAACATGATAAATCTATGCGCGGTATGCTTATATCCTTCGTACGCAAGTCATTTAGAGGATGTGAAATACAAAGTGAATATATAGACATTAAAGGGGTCCGACTATGCATACACTCTGCTGATGCATAATTGCAATTGTTCTGCTGATATAACAGTCTGCAATCCAAACTAAAGACATAATGAATATAGCAATACAAATCACGCCAGAAACCCATCTGACTTCATCATTCTACCTATTTTAGACCTTGAAAGCCGTTAGTGTCATTGCGGGTTGCACAATCACTATGAGCGGCATATTCGCATTCCTCGCAATAATAAGCAGGGTGCCCATGGTTCATCTTTTTCTTGCAAAAATCGCAGTCTTCCTTGTCATAATCATCTCCATTGTAACAAGCGGTGAGGGCGAGGGTGTGTTCATGAAGGGAACGTGCTATGGTAGATGGCAATGGACATTGGACATGAAGGCTGATATTGCACGGTGGGCAGCGGAGAAAAGGCGGGCCAGGAATCTTCTTCCCACAGGCAAAACAATCGTGCGGACTATGAGTAGGATGCTCTTCCTGGAGAAGGAGAAGCTTGCCATGAGATTGACTTGGAATTGTCGGCTCTACGAATAAGCATTGAACTTCCAAATAAAAGTTGCAGCCCCGACAGCCATAGCCACAGCCGCGGCATTTTTCTCCACAGGCATTGCATGTGATCTTCTTAGACTTCTCGGGATCCATTTCGAGCAAGAGAGAGTGTGTGGGATGCAATGGGTGTTTGATTTCTGGTGGGAACAGCACACAGAACATGTGCAAGAAAATTCCGCACTTGGTGCAGTGGTAGGTTTCGTCCATTGCATCAGTTGCGTCCGAAACGGGTAACTCGCAGGCAATGCAAAGAGCTTCGTCTATAACCTTCTTGTTAATCTTGTCTTTAAACCTTAAGAAAAGATTGTGATTGTGAAAGCCACAGAGGATCTTTCTCGGCAAAACGTAGCGTGATTCGCATGAGTTGCAACCATCGATCGCGTCCTCCACGTGTTGCTTGCTCCTTGAACAGTAAACTTTACCGTTCTGTGCCGTAAAAACTTCCTGATCATCACCTTGCCCCACAATAAAACCTTTAATCTTGTCTTTGAAATTGTTCTGCCAATCTGAAGTCGACATATCCTTGGATACTTTGGTCTGCCCAGCTTCTGAAGTTTCACTTAGGCTCTCCTCCCATAAGTTCTGTGTGTCACCTTGCACATTTGGCTCCGACTTATCATTCCAGAACTCATCCCATGAGTTCAGCACTTTCTTGATCGTCCACACTATTTCTACTGTATCGTTCAAGCTCACGCTCCTTGAGATTGGCATCAGAGTTGCCATACGTTGTGCAGGTCTCTTCTGGCATGCCTCCATTTCTGGGCGGAGATTTGACATATGATTATCAAACTCGACAAACGCTGTGTCGGTGGGAGCTGTATCAGATCGGATGCCAAAGTAAGCAAGCATTGCATTTCTTAAGCGGTTGAAGGCAAAGTCAATTTTAAAGCCTGCTTGCTTAGCAATTTGGAAGCAGTCCCAACAGGTGAAGAGTTGAAATTCATTGATCTCCGCGTCCTTGGTGCTGCATAAGCTGTACATAGCAGCACATAGAATCATGAAGATAAATGTCTTTCCTTGTGGACTCAGCGGCGAACCTTCACTGAAGTCCCCATGTTTGGAAAACAAGGCTTTTAAGACGGGGGCCAAATTCTTCGATATCATGTACTTGTTATCGACTTTGATAATTTGAGATCCTGCTTCGTAATAGCTCAATCCGGCTACTGGGTCTTGATCACGTTTGGATTCAAATATTTCCATGATATGAGTGAATGCCTCCTTCTGATCAGTGCTGCCACTAGCATATTGCTGGTCCTTTACCTTTAAGCTAGTAGCTTCTTTAACAGCATCGTTCAGTTTCGTCTTCTGATCAGCATCCTCCGTAATGGATTCTATAATCTCAGTGACTGTTAGAGCTGGATTTTTAATTACAACTGGTGAAGTGTCCAGCACCACGTTACCAAGTTTGTGAGCGAAGCACATCCCCACCTGAAGAGTAAAAAAAAGCAATACAAGTGACCACTGCACTGAGCTACATATATTTAAAGAGTGTAAACCAAGTGAAGAACGGGAAAGAAAAATGGGTAATGCTATATAACTGATTATTTTTATCAAATTATTATGGCAGATAAACACAGTTATGAGGTTCATATTATTCAATACAGGTGAGATTTATTTACTTATGTTTATCCATGATAAAAATTCGATGACTGTAACATTTTTCAATCAGAAAATATATATGTATAAAAAATTAAAGACAAATTACACAAGTGTTACTCCACGTTCTCTCAAAATTATTTCATGCTCGGATTGTACACATTACAAACCCAACACTATTAATTTAGAAGTCCACAAATAATTAATTTTATAGACTTAGAATGTAAAAAAAAAAAAAGAAAGAAGGTAAAATTCAAGCTCTACTAACAAAACAATATGAGAGACAATGTGAATGACAGACAAAGACTTGTCTCTCAGACAAACAATGACAGCTATACTTTTTAACTAATCTTATTTTAATTAAAGAGTCATGTACAACTGAATTATATATAGTGTATGATTCACCTTTATACTTTACCTATGATTTTATTCATGTATGCTTAACATGTGTTTTAATGGCACAATTTTATATTTGTCTTACAAAAATACCTTATCAGCCGATACTAACGGTATTAACAACTACGCTTTGACTTAAAAAATACTAAAACTACAAAAACATTAAGTAAATAGATTCGAACCAATAAACCTTTAACAAAATATATCATAGCTTAAAAACAATATAGAAAGAAATAAAAAGGCTTAAAATCAAGGACTTCAACCTACAGACCTTTTAACAAATAATTTTTTTGGCTTCAAAAAATGTAGAAAACCCAAAAAATAGTAGTAAATGAATTCTAACTAATAGACTTGGAATAAATAATTTTTCTCATGAGAAAATCCAGAAAAAAAAACTCATTAAATAGACTAGTGACGAATAGATATTTTGGCTTCAAAAGATTTAGAAAAACCTTGAAAAAGCATTATGATCTTGGATTCTAACCAATAAACTTGTAACAAATCGTTTTTTTTTTTTTTTTGTTGCTTTAGAAAATGTAATATGACTACCAAAAATTAAGTAAATAGATTCTATGCACTAGACTTGCAATGAGTAATTTTTTAGGCTTCAAGAAATGTAGAAAAACCACGAGATAATGAGAAAAAATATGGATCCAATATAGACTTAACAAATTATCTTTTGTGACGTTAAAAAAAACCAGAAAACCACAAACAATTAAATAAATCAATTTCAACCAATAGAAGTGGAACAAATAATTTTGGGGGGGCTTCAAAGAAAAGCTTCAAACAACTATTAAGATCGATTTTGAGGCCAAAAAGGACGTGAAAATTATAATTGAAGTAGTAGTTGAAAACAAAGGTACTAACTTCCTACTGCAAATTTGTTTTCGTTTGCGCAAATAAATATAGACAGGGCGGAGACAAGCATACCTCGCGGAGCGCACAAGTCAAATCAGCCGCAAAATCGCATTCGTGACAGTAATAAAATGAGAAAACTGAGAAAATTCTCTCATCGCAAATATCACATATCTGGTGGCCAAGAATCTCGTTGCCTTCAGCGTAATAGTTGGTTAAGGTGAGGGAATGGCAGTGAAATTTTGATCGGATAGTCGGAGGCATCACCGGCGTGGCAAATGGCAGCACACAATGGTTGTGGAGGCTAAACCTGCACTCGTTGCAACGGAAGACCGGCCGCCAGCTGAATTCTTCGCCACAGGAGAGGCACTCGTCGTCCGCGCAATCTGAAGGTTGCTCTACGAGGTAAGCAAGAACATGCGCCCGAGTCCCATCTGACCTGGCAGTGGCAGCGGCGGTGGCGCCCTTGAAAATGCAGCGAACGCCGTAATTGTAGTCGCAGGTTTGGCAGTGGTAGTTTAAGCCTGAGTGGTCTTTCGAACAGGCCAAGCAGTCGAACCTTTTCGAGCCGTCTACTGAATCGTGGTTGAGGAATAGGCGGTGAGATGGGTGGTGGGGGTGTTGGATCACCGGCGGCAATTCCAGACAAAATCTGTGGAGGATGACGCCACAATTTTCTTCTTTGCAGGCGTAGGTCGGACCCCGGAGGATGGGTAGGTTGCACCCTGAACACGACTTTTTGCCCGTCTGATCGCGAATGAGAGAATGTGATTCGTGAGACGGGTGGTATTTGATCTCTTCCGGCAATTCCGCACAGGCTTTGTGAAGGAAAAATGGGCATTGGGTGCAACCATACATTGCGTATTCGATCGGTTTGGAGCACCAAGAGCAGTCAAACTTGGGATCATCATTTTTCTCCGCAGGTTTGAGGGCCGTGCAAGAATCCTTGCAAAATTTCCCATGGTAGAAGGTCAGGCGATGATGGTGGGCAAAGTAATATAGATGGTTCTTCGAAGGATGCGACTCAACGAGAGTTTGAATTTCGTTCAGCAGTTTTTGATCAGGCTCCATCTCTCTCTCTCTCTCTCTCTCTCTCTCTCTCTCTCTCTCTCTCTCTCTCTCTCTCTCTCTCTCTCTCTCTCTCTCCAGGGTGTATGGATCATATACTTTCTTTTTATTGTAATGAGATCGTAGGATTATATATACTGGTGCTAATAATGTGGCATGTATGAACCGAAGGTGGGTCGGGAATATAACAGTGCATGGTGTGTCAGGCAAGTTCCTTCAAATAATACCGAGTTGAGTTGACGCTCGACTTAAAACACCTTAAAACATCACTTTTTTTTAATAGTTGCGTGTTTAAATTCATTTATAATGGTAATTGTGTGAACTAGATGTTATTAAGAAATAATTAAATGTCGCTTATACTTTGATGGGGTTGTGCTGACGGATTTACTCTTTTCAGATCAGTAACTATGGTTCAAATTGAATGTTATGCAACGGGTGAAAATTTCTATAATTACACCAGGAGAGATGACTATGTTATTCGCTCCCTTCCATCTTTAACTAAGAAAAAAAAAAGTTCCTTCAAGTGATGGCACATGGCTTAATGTAATTTTACAGTATTATTTTTACGGTCAACTTAAAAAAGAACATAAAAGTAATAAAAATTGTAATTTCGGCATCTTAAGAAGCATTACAGATTATCATCAAACTTGAGTATTGACTTTACAATAGTATAGATATAAATTACATAGTGTGTTGATGAGGAGAAAAGTTAGCCCAGCGATATTACCAGCCACACACCTAATTGAGGTTATGAGTTTAACTAACTCTCGTATTTCCAAGGCTCTAATGCACCCAAAAAGAAAAAATGTTTGTAGCGTGTTGATGAAACCATGCATAAAGTTATATAGTTCTCCCTTACAAAACCTCAAACAGTTGTGAAAGCAGATCTTGCTAAAGAATAGATAACTTTCGTTAAAGCAAAATCATGCATACTTTGATGAGGTGAACGATAAAACTGATTTACGTATGGTTTGTTTTGTCACAATGTTTCTAAAGCATGCATACGACTTTTAGCAGTGTGACGTCTTATCTAATAAAATATATTGTGATGTATTTTACCTCATTCCTAATTTATTTATTTTTTATAGAAAGTATCTTCTAGAGCAATTAAAATTAAAATTCAATACAAGGTTATAAGACAAACATTATTAGAGAGAAAACATTCAATCCTACTCAAGTACGTACAATATATACAAAATTCAGTCACAAAATAATATATATTACGATCATCAATACTCTCACATCAAATTCAAACAATTTATAGGTTCTTTTATACAAACAATTTTATATTGTCTATTCAAAATAGCATACAATCTCTTAGCATAGAAATTGTGATACCTAAAATGCAACTCAATATGAGTACTCACCACTTCAAATTCTCACAATTTACATCTTAAATTTAAGTAACAGTGATGTTGAAATTGTCTTCTTAGGTGTTTCACGTTCTAGAAATGATGATAACGGCTCCCAGTCGCAGCTAAAGATCATAGCATGTAAATTGGCATACAACACAATTTCAAATTTCAGATATGTCCAAGCATAAAATTATGTAATCAGCAAGAGCTCATGTAAGTTCACAGCAAAGTCTTAACTGACACAGATGTGGGTTCAATAAGGTTAAAGCTTAAAGCAGGAAATCAGACAAATAGGCCAGACTCATGATGCTCAATGAATATCTTTATCTTGCTTCTAAGAGTCTCTCTCGGCAAGCAACGTGCAGAATATGGAATTGATCGACTTTAAATCCATTTAATTTTTAACCCTTTTTTTTTTAAATAAGTTCTTAGTTTTGGCTTCACACCTTTTTTAGCAGAAGAAAGTTTAAAAAAAAAAAAACTAGAAGTTAAAATTAAAAGCCTTACAAAAGCCTACCTCCAAATATAGTATATAACATGTTCTTTTGGTACATCAAAAGGTTAAAGCACTAAGTGGAGGGTGGGGCTAACTCCGCTAGAAAGTGTGTATCATAAGCTCTCCTGGCTTCAGGACTTACATCCACCCAAAAGAAAACAAAAATTAATTATTTTTTTTAAAAAAGGTTCAATTGTAAGGGACCACTCTCTCATGTAGGTAGTATGAGCCATCCCAATCTCCAGTTCGGGAGCCCGGCAGAAGAGTTTTACACTTTCTATTTTAAGTGCAGGCAGTAGGTCACTAGAGAATCCTTGAGAGACAGAGGGGAGACGGATGATGAAAACAACATAGCCAAGCTTTACGAAAACGAAAATTCATTTCCCACAAAATTTTATATTATATTTTCACAGTATGATGTGGCTTCAATTTCCACAAAGTTTTATATTATATTTTTACAGTATGATGTAGCCGCAGTATTTTTTATAATTGAAAGTTATTTGATAAAATACTTTATTTTTAAAACAATAAATTTCAATTCAACCATATTCTTTACGTGTACATTTTTTTCCCTATTTATAAATATGCATCTACAATTTAGGATCAAATAAATATACATTAATTTTTTAAAAAAATAGTGAAAATTGCCAACTTAAGATCCCTTCATAAATGTACAGAATTTTTATATAAAATAATATATATTGGACGCATGACTTTTGTAAAGAGGGGCTAAGACAAAAAAAAAAAAAAATTTAATGTTAGAGCATACTCTTTATAAAAGAAAAATATTTAAAGACAATTCTGACGTATCAATATTAAAACAGAGAATTAGTTGAGGTGGCCTTAAGAAAAAAGAAAAAAAGGATATTGGAAGTTTGGGAGCTGTGGCGCGCCAGTGATCATATCATTGTTATAAAGCTTGCCGTATAAAAATTTGAGTATAGAATTTTCCATTCATCATTCACCAGAGACTCAAGTTCTGCTCGGTACTTTCAGATCGTCACTTCCCTCTCGCTCAAAGAACAGGTTATATATTTCAATCGTCTTTCTTTTCTTTATTACATTCTTACCCTTCTTGTTATTAGTGGGTTTGTTCTTTGTTATATCAGTGGGATCGACAAGCAACTGAAAGATGGACACGAACCAGCCATCAGGTGATCAGGAGAGAGAAACACAGCAGGATCCATCTGGGATTTGGTCAGTTCGGGAAAAATTAACGAGTTCCATCAAGGAGAAGCTAAGCAGTTTACCCCCCTCGCACTCTAGCCGCTGCATTTACAGAGTTCCAGAGAGACTTCGCAGAGTAAATGAAGAAGCTTTCACCCCTCGGCTAGTCTCCATCGGCCCTCTTCACCGTGACGACTACCGCTTGCAGGCCATGGAAGATTACAAACTGAGATGCCTAAAGAGTTTCTTCGCCAGGAATGAAAACACCTTCGCCGTTATTGACTTCATAGTGAGAGAAGAAGCAGCCATCCGTCAGCATTACGAAGACGAAATCAAGCTCACCAGTGAAGACTTCTGCGAGATGACTCTGTTGGATGGCATATTCATAGTTGAGCTCCTCCTGAAGAATGAAATATTGGCCCAACAATGGATGGAGAGCGACTTATTACACGACATGATCCTCATTGAAAACCAACTTCCTCTGTTTGTTCCTCATACAATATACACCAATTATGTTAGAGGAGCCAAGCTCTTCGGCACTCTGGTTCATGAATTCTTCAGCAAAGTGGGGAATGCGCCAAGTGTTGCGATGGTACCATTTCCATTTTGGCCATCAGAGAAACCACGGCATCTTACTGAGTATCTAATCATGGCTCACTGCCCTGGAAATGAGACACAGCCGTCTAATCCCGGAGCAAAGTCCGGCCATCCCCACAGCGCGAGGGAGTTACTAGAAGCCGGCGTTATATTCAGAAATGGGGAAGCAACCTGTTTGACAGAGATAAAATTTGACGCCGGAGTGTTAACAATTCCACATCTGAAAGTAAATGAGTGGACGGAAGCTTTGTTTCGCAACCTCGTTGCCTTCGAACAATGCGAGCGTTCGTCTGCTAGATACGTTACCGACTACATAATCCTCATGGACAACCTTATAGACGCCCCCAAGGATGTCGATGTGCTCATTGGCCATGGAATTGTTGAGAATTCTCTCAAGGATACTGAAGCAGTGTCTTGGCTGTTTAACAATCTTCATAGGGAGACGACAACAGAAGGGAGGAGCTTCTACTTTGGTAAGCTTTCTGCCGATTTGAACGATTACAGCAAAGACTACTGGCACCAGTGGAAGGCAGCGTGGTACAATTGGAAGCAAATATTGAAAAAGGATTACTTCAGCTCCCCCTGGTCGATCATCTCTCTTATTGCTGCGGTTGTTCTGCTGGTTTTGACTGTTGTCCAAACAGTATGCTCTATCAGGACCCTGTAGCTTCGGACATGCATGATTGATGTTTACATAGGAATTTGTTTGTCAAGCCTGTCGAAAAAGAAGCTTCTGTTTTTCTATTGCTTTCCTAATGGTTCTTCTTCTTTCAATTGTTTGTGAGTTGTGAGATTGAGTCATTAACCAGTCCCTTGGGAGGCATTCTTGCCGGCCAATTCCCTAATAACATTGCATGCTTGATAGTAACATGAAATTGAACTCTGTGTTGCTCCAAAAACTAAATTTTTTTTCCTTCTTCTACTGGCTATTTGTAATGTTTTAGCTTTAGAATTTTGTGAAGTTACAGTGAAAATCATGTTTATCATATGAATATTAAGAAATCATCAATCGTGAGCCAAGCCTAAGCCTTTATTACATTTTTCAATAAAAGCAAGAGCAGTCCAATCCTAAGAGTTTGGAAGACGTTATCATATGACACATCTAGAGCATGACTCGTACCGGTGGTAGCGTAATCCGGTTTCCTTTTCGTGTGATATGTTGTGATTAAATCTTATTTTTAGCAAAGCATTAGTCTGAACTCTCCTTTTCAAGTATATTTCTTCCTAAATTGTCCCAAGTTTTATGTTCTGTTCATAATGGTTATTTTCATATGCTTTTACTTTAAATATTTTGCTGATAAAAATTATTTTATGCTTCTAGAGTACCGAATTATCCTTACTTTATCATTCACAGACCAGCGAGTGCTCCAGCTAGGTGAGGTCAAGCGGATAATACTATACAAACAGAAAACATCATGTATTGAATTTTAAAAATCTGTAATTAAAATAAGTAAGCTTATTTTGTGTGAATTATATTGCAAGCCAAACTCATATGTTATATATATACATAGAATTAAATTTTGATGCATTGATAATATAAATTTTTTTATACAAATAGATATTAGAATGTTATATGTGTCCATAAACTTTAATTATTTGTTATGTTATGCTTAAATTCTAAAAGATACGTCACACCCTGATGCTCTGCTTGTGTAAAATAATATATCAAAACTAAACTCATATACGATTGATTGTTTTGTAGATATAAAGTACTTATGTATGCTTTTTTTATTGAATGAATCAAGTAAATATATAGTTATTTGGGAGGTGTTAACATGATGGGTCCTACCAAGCTATTTCGATGGTGCTGGTTTTGGATAACATGATGAAAAATTACTCAGCTAGCAAGAAGTGTCTAATTTAACAGCAAATTATGAAATACACCAGTCCCATCAATGAAGGAGATAGATCTCTCTAATTTCTTTAAGTGATAGTTTGGAGGTTCTAAATACAGGGAGAGAGATTCACAAGGCTAACAAAGTCCCGGATGCTTTGGCTACTGATGGGGACCGAGGAGCCGACCACGAATTCCCCTGATCACACCCCACGCTCGGGGTACTCAGAGGAATGGAGGGCTACTGATGGGGACCGAGGAGCTGACCACGAATTCCCCTGACCACACCCCACGCTCAGGGTACTCAGAGGAATGGAGGGCTACTGATGGGACCAACCAGGGACACCCTCAACATCCCGACCAGGAGAAAGCATCACGACAGGAGGATCGACTCTGAGAGGTCCAGCTGGCCGGGGCCTAATTAGGAAGGTCATGACCGACCAGTCCCTGGCTGACCATGACCGAGTGGGCCACGCCCGAGCAGGTCCTACAAGATGGGACCAGTCATTCGTCCCACCTCTCACGCCAGCGAAAGCCATCATGGACAACCCAATCATGATAACGTGTTCCCGTCTCCAAGACTTCGCGTGTAGGAGGCAGTCACCCCACTCACCCTAACATACGCCTAAGGGAGCGCCACGTCTTGAGGATTGGACAACCACTCCTCCCACTACCCTGCCACCAGTCAGGACGCCCAATGTCAGGCTGCCACGTGGGCAGACAGCCGTCTCCCACCTTCCCCATGCATGCAACGGCCCTCAAAGGCTACGAGGATGCCTGCAAATATAAAAGAAAAGATCATTTTTCCCAAGGAGGTACGCAAACAGAAAACCCTAACCAGAAAACTCTGCTGATCTCTCCAAAAATCTAACTTAGGCATCGGAGTGCCCTTAGCAGGCATCACACCGGTGCCCTTCACTATTTTTCCTTTTCAGATTACATTGGAGCCGATCGTTGCTGACCTGGGAACCGACTTACTGCTTCATCAGCTGGCACCGTCTGTGGGAACCGATTGTTTTCCATTTTCATGGTCGTCACCAAGTCCGGCACTTCACGCGTTCCCTTACCCATGGGGAATCAAAACATCAACCAGGTCGTCGGTGACCAAAGCACCGACAGAGTTACAGCCCTCGAAACTCGTATGGCTGCCGTTATGGTTAACATGCAGATGCTGATTACCCAAAACCAGGAGTTGCTTCAACGACTCCCCGCTGCCCCCGCAGGAGGACAACTGCCCAAAACCCAACCGGAGAATGAAAGAAGTTACGACAGCCGAGACGTGAACGAAGATCCCGTCTTACCTGGCGCTGTGCCACCGCCCCGAGACGACCATGCTCCACCGGATGAAGCACAAAGCCAGGCCCCTAGCCTGCCGCCTTGACGCCGCCCTAGCACACCGAAAAGGAAGGAGAGAGGGGCGACAATCCCCCGGCCTGGGACGAGCGATTGAGAGCCCTCCAAGGCCAGATGACCGGGGTCATGGAGGCTGTGAGGACCAGAACTCCGAACACCGTGGAAAAGATGGTAAACAGAACCGACTCCCCGTTCACCCAGGCAGTCATGCAAGTCCCCCTATCGCCTAAGTTCAAGATGCCCACCATAGAGATGTTCGATGGGACGAAGGACCCATTAGACCACCTGGAGACCTACAAGGCTTTGATGTAGCTCCAAGCCGTCCCCGATGAGATTATGTGCCGCACCTTCCCTGTCACTCTCAAAGGGGCAGCTAGAGTGTAGTTCAACCGGATTTAGCCCTTCACTGTCACTTCCTTCGCTCAGCTCAGCAAGCTATTCGTCGGACACTACATTGGAGCCCAGCGATAGAGGAGACCGGCGACCAGCTTGCTTAATGTGAAGCAGAAAAAAGACGAAACTCTACGAGAGTTTGTCACCAGGTTTAACCTGGAAACCTTGGAGGTGGATGATGTTGATGACAAGGTCGCAGTCACCGCTTTCATAAGCGGAGTCAGGACCCATAAGTTCATGTTTTCGTTGGCCAAGGAGCCTCCGAAGACTATGGCGAACCTCATGATCAAAGCTCAGAAGCATATGAATGCCGAGGACACGATGAACGTGAGACGGGAACGTGATGAGGGCGCCACTTCCCGGTCAGATAAGAAGAAGAGGTCATCCAAACACAAGGACGACCGAGACAAGAAAGCCATGAGGAGCGAGCGGGTAGAAAGGAGGGACCGACCAAAAAGCCGTTTCGCTGCCTTCGAGCGCAGTTTTACTCCGCTGACCATGCCATTGGAGCACGTCCTGAACGAGATCAGAAATGATCCAGACCTGAAATGGCCTGGGAAGCTAAGGGAAAACCCCGAAGAGAGGAACCGAAGGAAGTACTGTCGATTCCATAAGGACCACAGCCACAACACAGATGATTGTTTCGATCTCAAGCAACAGATAGAGAACCTGATCAAAGAAGGGCATTTGGGGAGGTACGTTGCTAGCCAACGGCAAGACAGAGCACGACCAGCCGAGCAAAAGGGTCCAGAAAGAGCCCCAGCACACCAACGCCCGATTGGAGAAATAAGGGTCATCTCTGGGGGCTTTGGAGGTGGCGGCGAGTCCTCATCCACCAGAAACAACCATGTTAGGAGGGCGAAGCAAGCAGAAGTATTCTCGGTGGGCAGACCAAGCAAAAAGTCCCGACCAGACATACCGGACGTAGTATTCACCGAGGACGAAGCTTAGGAGCTAAGTCACCTGCATGATGATGCCCTGGTGGTCAGCGCCATCATCTCCAACTACAGAACACGACGAATCCTCATCGATAGTAGCAGCTCGGCTGACATCTTGTTCTGGGGAGCCTTCAAACAACTACAGATACCGAGAGAGACCCTGAAGCCCATGAACTCCCCCCTTATAGGGTTCACCAGTGACCGGGTCGTCCCCATAGGCTCCATGGAGTTACCCGTCACCCTAGGGGATGACCCCCAACAAACCACGAAGTTGGTTAATTTTCTGGTCGTGGACTGCCCCTCTGCCCATAATGTGATTATAGGGCGTGCAACCCTAAATCAGTTTAAGGCAGTCACGTCCACATACCACCTGAGGTTGAAGTTTCCAACAGAGCACGGGGTGGGAACTGTAAAGGGCGATCAAGAGACCGCAAGGGAATGCTACTTGGCGTCCTTCAAGGGGGATACCGCCACAGAGGCCCTCATGATAGAAGAGCTGGAAGTCAGGGACGAGGAAGATCTCAGGTAAGGAGAACCCGTGGAAGAGTTAGAGCCAGTCCCCATTGGTTGGCCAGCCTGAGATAGCAGCACCCAGTTGCCCAAGATTGTCATGATCGGTACCGAGGCCCCAGAGCAGCACAAGCAGGAGTTGCGACAGTTCTTGAGGGACAACGCTGACGTCTTCGCCTGGACCCATGAAGATATGCCGGGTATCAACCTCGGAATCACCGCCCACTACTTCAACGTTTCACCAAACGCCAAACCCATCAAACAGAAAAGGAGAAGCCCTGAGCGCAACGAGGCCATCGCAAAAGAAGTGGACAAGCTCGTCCAAGCCGAGTTCATCCGGGAGGCACAGTACCCAGCCTGGCTCTCAAACGTTGTGATGGTGAAGAAGGCGAGCAGGAAATGGCGGATGTGCATCGATTTCACTGATCTCAACAAGGCCTACCCCAAAGACAACTTCCCCCTACCCACCATTGACCTTCTGGTCGATTCTACGGCAGGATACGAGATGCTCTCCTTTATGGACGCCTTTTCCTGGTACAACCAGATAAAAATGGCGGAACGCGATTAGGAACACACTGCCTTCATTACCGACAGAGGTTATACTACTACCGAGTGGTGCCATTCAGCCTGAAAAATGCTGGAGCAACTTACCAAAGGCTGGTTAACAAGATGTTTCAGGCCCAGATAGGACGAAACGTGGAAGTATATGTGGACGACATGCTAGTGAAGAGCAAGTAGGCCGTCGACCATTTGAAGGATTTGAAAGAAACCTTCCGTACCCTCAGGCGCTACAACATGAAGTTAAACCTGGCCAAATGTGCATTCAGGGTGGCCTCGGGGAAGTTCCTAGGTTTTATGGTATCACAGAGAGGCATAGAGGCAAACCCAGAGAAGGTCAGGGCCATACTTGACATGCAAGCCCCGAAGACGATTAAGGACGTTCAACGACTAGTAGGACGAGTGGCAGCCCTGAACAGATTCATCTTCAGGTCAACCGACAAATGCCTACCTTTCTTCCAGACATTAAGAAAAGCATTCCAGTGGACGGGCGAATGCAAGGAAGCCTTTCAGTAGTTAAAACACTACTTGGGCTCTATTCCCCTGCTAAGCCGAACGGTCACGGGAGAGGAGCTCTACTTCTACTTAGCCGTCTCCACAACGGCAGTCAGTTCAACCCTTGTGCGGGAAAGTGAAGGAGTCCAAAAGCCAGTGTACTACACGAGCAAAGCACTCAGAGGAGATGAGGAAAGATATCCGAAGATGGAGTTGTTAGCCTTCGCTCTGGTGAACTCAGCGCGGAGGCTCCGGCCGTACTTCCAATCCCATACGATCAAAGTCCTGACAGACCAGCCCATCAAAAAAGTCCTACACAAGCCTGAAACGTCTGGTCGGCTAATGAAGTGGTCAATAGAGCTTAGCCAGTTCGACATTCAGTACAGACCCCGAACAGCGGTTAAAGGACAAGCGGCAGCAGATTTCATTGCAAAGTTTACTGCCCCACCTCATGCCACAACCGACATAGAGGACACCGAGAATACCTAGATACTAAACGTTGATGGCTCCTCCACCGAACAATCAAGCGGGGTAGGCGTGGTTCTTGTTACCCCAGACGGCCAGAAAGTGGAGTACGCTCTCAGATTCAACTTCCGGGCCACTAATAACGAGGCCGAATACGAGGTGCTCATTGCCGGGCTCCGAATTGCTCGACGAATGGGGGCGGAGCAGATAACCGTCAGGGGAGATTCGCAGTTGGTGATAGAGCAGATCCAGGGGGAGTATGAAGCCAGAGGCGACAAAATGAAGGAGTACTGCCAGATAGTCAGGGACTTGGTCAGAAAATTCTCCAAAGTAGTATTGCAGAGGGTCCCCCGTCTGGAAAACGAAGTGGCAGATAGATTGGCGAGAATAACGTCCTCAGACCAACCCGACCCCGAAGTGCCCATGGAGACTCTCGATTCACCGAGCATCCAAACCCCGGAGGTCAATACACTGGAGACAGATGGCTCGTGGGCTCAGCCAATCAGAGATTACCTGGAGCGCAACATCCTCCCTGAAGATAAGCTAGAGGCAAGGAGGATCAAATTCAGGGCCAGTCGATATGTAATGTTCGACGGGGTCCTGTACAAGCGAGGGCACACTACCCCCCTCCTCAGGTGCGCCACTGAGGAAGAGGCAACCTACATCATAAGAGAAGTCCACGAAGGTATTTGTGGTAACCATTCAAGAGGACGATCCCTGGCTAATAAAATCCTCAGGACAGCCTACTACTGGCCAACCATGAGTAAAGACTGCCAAGAGTTCGTGAGAAAGTGCTATAGGTGCCAACGGTTTGCCAACGTCCCAAGACAACCCGCACAGGAGTTGACCCCCATTCCCAGCCCGTGGCCTTTCGCCCAGTGGGGGATCGATATTGTGGGCCCATTGCCCCTGGGTAGGGGGTAGAACAAGTTTGCTGTGATAACTATCGACTATTTCACCAAATAGGTTGAAGCAGAAGCCCTCACCACCATCACCAAGCAGAAAATGACAAACTTCCTCTGGAAGCACATCGTGTGTCATTTTGGAATACCCAAAGTAGTCATCACTGACAACGGTAAGCAGTTCGAGGGGAAGCAGTTTAGCGGGTTGTGTTCAAACTTGCACATCAGCCACCACTTTTCTTCCCCGGAACATCCCCAAGCAAACGGGCAAGTGGAAGTCACCAACAGGTCCCTTCTCAAGATTATCAAGACCAAGCTTGAGAAAGCCAAGGGGCTATTGGTGGAGGAGCTCCCTAGTGTGCTCTAGGCGTACTGAACCACCGAGCGGGTCTCAACTAGTCAAACCCCCTTCTCCCTCACCTTTGGCACCGAAGCCATCATCCCAGTGGAGATCAGCCTTCCCAGCCCCAAGGCTCAAACCTACGATCCGGAGACCAATAACGAGGCACTAGCAGTCGACATGGACCTACTGGAGGAGAAACGGCTCCAGGCAGCAATCAGAATGGCCTCGTATTAGCAACAGATGTGCCAATACCATAACAACCGGGTGCATGTGAGGCATTTCAGGACGGGAGACTTGGTGTTGAAAAAGGTCAACCAATCTACCAGAGTGGCGCAAGACAAGAAGCTTAGCCCGAACTGGGAAGGACCTTACTAGGTAACGGGCTTCACCAGAAAGGGAACCTACAGACTGAAGGGTCCCAACGGCAAGGAACTGCCCCACCCTTGGCATGTTGAGCACCTGAGAAAGTACTATGCGTAAGTGATATTTGGTTTCAATACGCAATTGTAGCAAAGAATCTTTTTGTCTATTAATGCCATACAGGGATCTTCCTAAGTTTATCAAACCATATATCCACAACTGCAAGTTGATTAATGACGTATCAAGTATCTACATAATTCTCTTTGCTTGCAAACCTCCCACATCTCCCTCGCACAAATAGCAAGCGACAAAAGTCTTGCTCATGCCATGGCCGAGCAGGCCAAGGCTTCACGCCCACAACGAAGCGACAAAAGTCCTGCTCAGGCCATGGCCGAGCAGGCCAAGGCTTCACGCCCACAACGAAGCGACAAAAGTCCTACTCAGGCCATGGCCGAGCAGGCCAAGGCTTCACGCCCACAACGAAGCGACAAAAGTCCTGCTCAGGCCATGGCCGAGCAAGCAAAGGCTTATGCCCACAACGAAGCAACAAAAGTCCTGCTCAAGCCATGGCCGAGCAAGCAAAGGCTTATGCCCACAACGAAGCGACAAAAGTCCTGCTCAGGCCATGGCCGAGCAGGCAAAGGCTTTATGCCCACAACAGAGCGACAAAAGTCCTGCTCAGGCCATGGCCGAGCAAGCAAAGGCTTATGCCCACAACGAAGCGACAAAAGTCCTGCTCAGGCCATGGCCGAGCAGGAAAAGGCTTCACGCCCACAACAAAGCGACAAAAGTCCTGCTCAGGCCATGGCCGAGCAGGCAAAGGCTTTATGCCCACAACAGAGCGACAAAAGTCCTACTCAGGCTATGGCCGAGCAGGCAAAGGCTTATGCCTACAACGAAGCGACAAAAGTCCTGCTCAAGCCATGGCCGAGCAGGCAAAGGCTTTATGCCCACAACAAAGCGACAAAAGTCCTACTCAGGCCATGGCCAAGTAGGCCAAGGCTTTACGCCCACAACAGAAAGCGACACAAGTCCCGCTCAGGCCCTGCCAAGTAGGCTAAGGCTTCATGCCCACGGACAAAACGATAAAAGACCTGCTCAGGCCCCAGCCGAGCAGGCATAAAGCAACAACAGACCTGCTCAGGCCATAACCGAGCAGGAAGAGGCTTCATGCCCACAAGCCTGGCCCTGCTCGGACACGGCCGAGCAGCCACAGGCAACAAAGCCCTGCTGGAGCATGCCAAGCAGGTTAAAAAAAAAAAAAAAAAAAAGGGCTTTATGCCTACAATTGCAAGAGTCCGTGGTCAGGAACGACGGAGCAAACAAAGGCTTAACGCCCACTACTAAAGGGGACGAGGCCCACTTTCAACAGACAACAACCATGGACCCTTGCAACTCCTGGTCGAGGATAGCCTAATTTTTCATTCGTTTCAACTATTTCCGCTACAGATGGGGGGTACTGTTTGCCCTTAGGCGGTATCAAGAGACACAGAACGCAATGGAAATGTCAACGACAGGCAAACGAGCCTTTTTCATTTAAAGCAAACAAGTACATACAAACATATCGCAAAAGCCAAAGCAGTGTTACAAACCTAAAGCCACTGCAAAGGCAGAAATGAAAGCTCCTATACAATAGATCTACTTGGCCTTGGGCGTTCTGGACAGGGCTACACCTTTGGCCTGCGCCTCCCCCTTTTCTAGGGCCCTGGGATGGACTGCTTCCTAAGCTTGGCCATCACCCCTTTCTGAGGGCTTAGAAGGGATTGTAGCCTTGGGCTGACCATCACCCCTCTCTGAGGGCTTGGAAGGGATTGCAGCCTTAGGCTAACTATCACCCCTCTCTAAGGGCTTGGGAGGGATCGCAGCCTTGGGCTGACTATCACCCCTCTCTGAGGGCTTGGAGGGGATGACAGCTTTAGGCTGGCCCTCACGCCTCTCCGAGGAGATGGGGGGAACTGCAGGCTTGGGCTGGCCTTCACCGCCTTCTAAGCCTTTGGAAGAAGCTGCGACTTGGGTAGCCTGGGACTGGGCATCATCTTTGTCTGCCCCCTCCTTGTCTTGTACCCCGCCCTTCGACATCGCTTGGGAGACAACATCCTCTTCGTCCTCCGGTTCGACCATGGAAAGGTCCATGCCAGGGTAAGCCCGAGCAACCAAAATTTTGGCTTCCTCGAAGCCATCCAGGTAGATCTTGGCAAAGGCCATCTGGCACTCTGCCCCCTGCATGTATGCCCACTCCGCCGCCTTCTTCGCCTCTGTCAGCTCCGCAGGAAACCCTACAATCTGGTCCTGGGCAACCTTCAGGGCAGCCTTCTCTGTTGCCAGCTTTTCCCAGCAGGCCTCTTTCTGGCCCTTCTCTTTCTCGAGATCCACCCTCAGTCTTGCCTGCTCGTTCTCGAGCTCCTTCACCTTCTCCAAGGCAACGCTCAGCTCGGCCCAGAGCTGTTCTGAAACCTTTGCCTCCTCAGCAAAGGACCTCTTAAAATTCACTGACCAGGCAGCTAGCGTCACCACCCTAGCAGCAGCCTGAGCAGGAAACGACACGACCAGGAAAACGCTTTGCATTCTCAAACAATAGGGTAACGAAAATCAAAGTACCCAGCACAAGGCAGTATTGCCATACCTTCAGCAAGTCCTGGCAGGCCTCCTTCGCCAATGTCTGGGACGCCATCACACCTAACCTGTTGATGTCCGCAGCAGGGATAACGCTCTTCAGCCTCCTCATCGCCTCGCCAGCGCTCCTGAAAATCGAGGTCGAGTTAGGCGCGTCCCCCCAAGGAATAGTAGGGGGCACAGCAGGTGGTGGTACGACCTCAATGGGGGGGAGTGCCGCCCCGTTGCAGAGCATCATCCTCCACGATTATTGCTTTCCCCCCGCTCCCTTCAACCGAGGCTGGAGCAAAGGCCTTCTGACCAGACCCCAGTTTGAACCTTTTAACTAGGGTTGGAGGGTCAGCCCCCACGTTCAGCTTTGCTCTCTTCAGGAAGCTCCGGTTTAGCGCCATCTCTTCCTCCTCGTCCTCAGGAACGTCTACCCCCTAATGTGCAAAAGCCACAGAGCACGGATGTCAGAGATTAACAGACCACAGTTATCTACAAGATATCAAGTACTCACTCCTTGCTCGTTCTGCCCTTAGAGCGTAATCTGTAGGCTTAGGGCCCAACAAGAACATACCCAATTTTTCCACATTCACCAGGGCACAGGCATCAGTAATGCCATGCTCGATAGCTCGATCTATCCTCCCCTTCAACTCCTCGCTTAACGTAGGGGCAGCCCGAGCTAAAAGCAAATAACCTACGTCAGTGCTCTACAGACTTACAAATCTAACGAAAAAATAAAGGCAAAGCACCGGGATTTGAGAGCATACCCTTCCTAGAAGGCCTCCCCCAAACGCGAGAAATTCGAACGAACTTCTAGTCCACTGGTTCCCAGGGCTGACTCTCCCAACCTTCGCCATATATAAAGAAGAACTTGTCCTTCCACCCTTTGTGGGATGAGGGCAAATCCTTCACTAACACCATGCCCTTGTTCCTGGCAGAAAAGTACCACCACCCACTCTCGGGCTCTGACATCTTGCAGCAGTGTAGGAACTCCCTCAACGTGAGGCTGTCCTTACCACCGCTACTCGCCTGCCACAACACCGCCAGCCCCACCAAAATTCTCCATGCATTCGGCATGAGCTGACCAAGCGCTAGCCCGAAAGTACCCAAAATCTCCCTGATGGGAGTAGGGACGGGGAATCTAAGCCCATTCGCTAGGGCGGCCTTGTATACACAGATCTCCCCTGGCCGACCAGAGTAAGCCCACTCCCCCTTCTTGGGAATCCTGTAACGCAGCAAATAGGGCATTTGATATTCCTTCCAAATCCTCCTCATCCTCTTCTCCGTCATCACGGAGGATACCCCCTTCGCCGCAAAGTTGAACTCTCTCACCCCCGCCACTACCATCGCCCCGGCTCCTGGGTCCGTACTCCCTTCAGAGGCCCCAGACGGACCCACCGACGAACTGTCAGAGGCCCCAACCCTCACCCTCACCAGATCCTGAGAGGGGGTATTTTCAGAATCTGACGACTGCGCCTCTCTCTCGTCCATCGTCCCTATCACGTACCCCTTTCTCCTAAACTTCGCCACCGCCCTGGCCAGTTCTTCAACCTCCCACGACAATCGCCCCGGACAATCTACACCCCAAGTCGCCCAACAATCTAGGGCCACAACGAAAACACTTACCAACCCAACAAGAATCTTCGCAACGGTCGCGAATCCACACAGCCAGCAACGACGATGAAGAAAACCTCTGGAACGATCTGAAAATCTGCAAGTATGGGAGCGTGGAAGCCAAAACTGCTATTGCCTAGGTTAAAACTCTCTTTTTCAAAATCAATGGATCAGATCGCCCCACCCAACCATGGATCCAACGGTTCGCAGTCCACGGGTCGCATCACCCTTCGTCAGCTAATCACCATGCGCCGCGTGGCCAAATGTCAATGGACGCATTCAATCTTCGCCAGCTTTATCATAAATGCGCCTACGGCGCTATAAATGCGTCACACCCCCACAAAGCAACACCTCCCAACCCAGAGTCGCCCTTTGGATCCCACACAAGAATGGAGGGCTACTGAGGGGGCCGAGAAGCCGACCACGAATTCTCCTTACCACACCCTACGCTCAAAGTACTCAGAGGAATGGAGGGCTACTGATGGGGACCGAGGAGCTGACCATGAATTCCCCTGACCACACCCCACGCTCGGGGTACTTAGAGGAATGGAGGGTTACTGATGGGGACCGACCAGGGACACCCTCAACATTCCGATCAGGAGAAAGCATCACGACAGGAGGATCGACCCTGAGAGGTCCAGCTGGCCGGGGCCTGATCAGGAAGGTCATAACCGACCAGCCCCTGGCTGACCACGACCGAGTGGGCCACGCCCGAGCAGGTCCTACGAGATGGGACCGATCATTCGTCCCACCTCTCACGCCAGTGAAAGCCATCATGGACAACCCAATCATGATAACGTGTTCCCGTCTCCAAGACTTCCCGTGTAGGAGGCAGTCACTCCACTCACCCTGACATACGCCTAAGGGAGCACCACGTCTTGAGGATTGGACAACCACTCCTCCCACTACCCTACTACCAGTCAGGACCCCCAATGCCAGGCTGCTACGTGGACAGACAACCGTCTCCCACCTTCCCCATGCATGCAACGGCCCTTTAGGGCTACGAGGGTGTCTGCAAATATAAAAGAAAAGATCATTTTCCCCAAGGAGGTACTCAAACAGAAAACCCTAACCAGAAAATTCTGCTAATCTCTCCAAAAATCTAACTTAGGCATCAGAGTGCCCTTAGCAGGCATCACACCGGTGCCCTTCACTCTTTTTCCTTCTCAGATTACATTGGAGCCGATCGTTGCTGATCTGGGAACCGACTTACTGCTTCATCAGCTACTATTGTTGCTGATAATTTCTATCTCTTTTAAGTTTTTGATATACTCCCCCATACTGTTTCTTTTTTGGCTATGAATGATATATTGAGAATTTCAACTCCGTGTTTTATAACTTAATGGCACTCTCATGCTATCTCTTATGTTTTAATATAAGCTCTATTTTTTATCTCAAGAAAACCAAAAGAAAAAAAAAACAGAGAGAGAGAGAGAGAGAGAGAGAGAGCTATGGTGGGAGATGTGGTGGGCGAAGGCTGGGTGGGGTTGTCGAGGAAGGTTGTGGAAAGGGTGAGGAAGAGAGGAAGAAAAGAGTAGGGAGAGAGAGATTAAAGAAGTAAGTAACGAAAGAAAGAAAAGAGAGAAATTAGGTGGCTGATGTGAGAAGTGTATGCATATTGTGTAAATGGATAGAATCTAAAAAACAATGCCGCTATTAACAAGGTAATCCTGTTTTTTGACAGGATATTTTTTGTCCTAATTTATAAAAGGTACATATATAAATTGCCCAACAACAATCACACAAAAGGACAAAGTGAAGATTTGTATAACATCAGTAATCATACCCATAAGCTGTGTGAGAAAAGTTATTCAATGCATCTCAAGGCGCCTCAAAGTTTAAAAATTTTAGTTTATACCTTATAAATTTTTTAATATTCAGAATACAATATAGTGCCTCTCTCCTCTCCAAAGTCTTAAAATTTTGCTTCACCCTTATAAATTTTTTAATATTTAGAATATAACATGGTGTGCTGGCACCTCCAAAGTTTTTGAATTTCACTTCACTCTTATAGTTTTTTAGAAATTTAGAATCCTGTATACTGTATTGTTCCTTAAAAAAAAAAAAATTATTAACCCTCCTGTTAACAAAAAAAACATTTTTTTGGCCCCCCTCAAGCAAAATTCTAAGTCTGCCACTGTTTACAAGGTGTTTGGACCTAACTTATTTAGTTGCCTATAACTTATAATTATAACTTTTTTAAATTGTGTTGGGGTGAGTGGTTTAAAACAATAACTTTATGTTTAATCACGCTTTTAAAAAAAAAACTAATTGAAAAAAGTAACTTTTTTAAACTAGCTTATATATTATAGGCAGGTAATCCAAACACTTTCTTAGTAGCTAAAGACTTATCGTTATAGTTATTTTGAATTGTGTTTGGGTGACTGGCTTAAAAAAGTTATTTTCGTATTTTGTTAAAAAATTATTTTAAAAATAACTTTTTAAAACTAACTTATAATTTATAATTTATAATCAGGTAATCCAAACACTCCTACAAGTATTCCATGATCGTTCTCTTACTCAAATGAGTGAAGCACCAAAAAAGCTACAAATCTTGGCCGAACGAAATTGAATGGATCTAACCTTAACCGTAGATGATAAAATAATAACTTTAGAGTGTCTGTACTTCACCTTTTTATTTTTATTATTATTTTTTGTTAATTAGGCATTCGGTTCAATTTACATGCACTTCGATTAATTTAAAAACTTATGTTTTTCTCCGTTCTTACAAATCACGTAATTATCAAATTAAAAATTTTAAGAAAACTCTTGCCCTTAATAATAGTTAAATCTCGAGCCGCTCCGTTGAAAAGTCACGAATTTTATTTTATTTTTGTACAACAAATAAATTTACAAGTAAACTACTATACATATTCGTATGAAGTATTGTCCTTCAATATTCCACAATTATCTACTCTAAATCTCACTGTACCTATGTGAGAATATAAAATTTTTTTCGCGTGTATGTGTAGGGAAGAGTGAACTTTAACCTAACAAGCTACTATGGGAGTTCAAGCTCAACAATGCTTGAGCGAGAAAGTTCGAATCTTTCCTACTGAGTCCACAGCTTGCCGCAAAATTGCAACAGTTCAATTTCCATAGGTTTAGAAAACGATATCTAGTATTAAAGTTGAAAAATGTGACTGGAAGGATGAAAGAAATTACAATAATGAAAGAGTCAAAGTCATGTGGTAGATGCAGACAGCTTTTACCAAAATAACGTTCGCCTTAACAACGAAAGCAAAACTATTGAAAATTCAAATTGCTAGTCCCAGGAAAAGACAAGTGTAAAGACAGAAAAATTAATTTATTGACCAAGACTGAAAGAGACCACCGTCATTCAGTAAAGTGATGTCGACCTGGATTCCGTCGAGCTAAAAATCAAAAGAAGCCGCCAATAATAGGTTGAAAATGCACCTTAATAATGTGACCTTATCAAAACAGATATTTTATTTTACTTTGAAAATCTTTTTCCTTAAGAAACCGCAACAAAGGAAGTGTCGATGCCCCACGATAAATTCATGCGGATGCAGACAGTTTTCATCCCAACAACGTAGAGTAATACAAAAAGGTCGAAGACGACCTTTCAGACAAAAAAGGGGCACTTTGTAAAACGTAAAGGCAAAACAAATAATTTACCACTTGAAAATTTAAGATTATCTCCTTTAAGTTGAAACTAAATAATCATTTTTCAGTCTATTAATCAGACTTCTGTCTCCCACAAGCTAGTGACTTTATCCTCATTTTAGACCAGTGCCTCCTCTCCCCACCTTCATTTTCGACCGTCTTCCATTATCCTTTTTCCTTTACCATCACTACCAACTAGAGAACGAGGAGAGCTAGAGAAAGAAAACAATGCTCAATTATAGTGACAACGAGATGGATAGAGATAATAATTTTTATTTGAGTTGATTATGGTCCAACAACTTAAAGAAAAAAAAAAGAAGAAGAAGAATAATGAAATAGTTTTACCTTTTTTGTTACCTTCCAGTACTTGAATAAATCTAGTGACGAAGTATTTATAATTTTTAAAAATCAAAGATAACTTTTAGTATTTAGGCCAAAAGGCATGGGAGGTTAGTGTAATTTGTCTAAAGATTAATTATCTTTTGTACCATTATACATTACACAAAAATTTTATTTTAGGACCTTCATTTTATTTGTAACAATTAAATTTTTACACTTTTAGTTTGTTACAATGTTAACCTTTTATTAATTTTCAATTAAAGAAATTGATATAAACTTAAGATCTTATAAGCAAGTAAAATTTTTCAAGGCGTAAAGATATAAAATTTAACTTGGTTCTCGTCAAAAATTCCAGTGTATTGATTAGAATTGAAGGCTTTTACATGGAATTTAATTATATTATATATATATTACATAATTGATTACGCGTTTAAAAATGATTAAAGACGAATTTGGGATAGATTATTTAAAAAAAAGACAGAATTCTACGTATTTATCATCTGAAAAATGTCATATGATTGTCACAAGTGAATTTTATGTTTATTTCTTCCAACAAAATTAGCAGGGTTAAAGTTACAATAAATAAAAGTAAAGATCTTATTGAGAGTGGTGTAAAGTTCTAAAGTATATAATTATTATTTTCTTTATGGAAAAAAGTAGATTCGGCGAGTTAACCAGTTTCGTTTTTCTTAGTCCGCATGCGCATGGGCCCAACTTTTCATGTAAAGGTCCACATCTTTATTTAATACACGACCGCGTGAAGCCCATGTGGTAAGCTGCCACCCGAAATAGGGTTCCAACAGGCTGTTTTATTTTTTTTTTCGGAAATAAACTGGCTGTTGGTTTAGCAGTGGCATCTCAAATTTCGTAGGTCAAAGTCTGAGTTTGAGATTTCGTAACAGTGGTCGTCTGTTTTATAACTCAATCTCTCACTATGCTCTCTTGGCAAAGAATTGACAACAAATGAGTGGGGGGTGGTTGAGCAGCACTCATGTCTCATGCTGCATCTCAGTAGGCGTGTTGGAATCGTTTACTTGCACCACTATCTAATTATTCAAAAAATAAAAAATAAAAAGGGCCATCCATAATACAATGAACATGCATCTCAAATATGTGAACTTGTCAATGATTTATCTTATGGTATTTGTTAAGAAATTATGTCATTAACAATTTGTTTGGAACTTGAAAAAACAAAGGGAAAAGAAAACCGAAGAATTTTTTTTATTTTTCACAATCTAGTTTTGTAAAGTGAATGAAAAAAAAATAGAAGAAAAAAAGACAGAAAGAAAGCGTTATTGGTTTGCTGTTACTTTTCTCTTGATTCCTTTCCCTCATTTCTCTTTCTTTTCTTTCCTATATATAGGGCTTGTTTGGTTGAATTGCTTATAAGCCGTAAACTATAAGTTATCAGTTAGTTTTAAAAAATCACTTTTAAAAATAGTTTTTTCAAAAAAACGTGATTAGACATAAGCACCTTGTTCGAGCCGCTCCGTTAAAAAGTCACAAATTTTATTATTTTTTTTACAACAAATAAATTTACAAGTAAATTACTATACATATTCGTATGAAGTATTGTCCTTCAATATTCCACAATTATCTACTCTAAATCTCACTGCACCAATGTGAGAATATAAATTTTTTTTCGCATGTATGAGTAGCGAAGAGTGAACTTTAACCCTAACAAGCTACTATGGGAGTTCAAGCTCAACAACGCTTGAGCGAGAAAGTTCGAATCTTTCCTACTGAGTCCACAGCTTGTCGCAAAATTGCAACAGTTCAATTTCCATAGGTTTAGAAAACGATATCTAGTATTAAAGTTGGAAAATGTGACTGGAAGAATGAAAGAAATTACAATAATGAAAGAGTCGAAGTCATGTGATAGATGCAGACAGCTTTTACCAAAATAACGTTCGCCTTAACAACGAAAGCAAAACTATTGAAAATTCAAATTGCCAATCCCAGGAAAAGACAAGTGTAAAGACAGAAAAATTAATTTATTGACCAAGACTGAAAGAGACCACCACCATTCAGTAAAGTGATGTCAACCTGGATTCCGTCGAGCTAAAAATCAAAAGAAGCCGCCAATAATAGGTTGACAATGCACCTTAATAATGTGACCTTATCAAAACATATATTTTATTTTACTTTGAAAATCTTTTTCCTTAAGAAACCGCAACAAAGGAAGTGTCGAGGGCCCCACGATAGATTCATGCGGATGCAGACAGTTTTCATCCCAACAACGTAGAGTAATACAAAAAGGTCGAAGACGACCTTTCGGACAAAAAAGGGGCACTTTGTAAAACGTAAAGGCAAAACAAATAATTTACCACTTGAAAATTTAAGATTATCTCCTTTAAGTTGAAACTAAATAATCATTTTTCAGTCTATTAATCAGACTTCTGTCTCCCACAAGCTAGTGACTTTATCCTCATTTTAGACCAGTGCCTCCTCTCCCCACCTTCATTTTCGACCGTCTTCCATTATCCTTTTTCCTTTACCATCACTACCAACTAGAGAACGAGGAGAGCTAGAGAAAGAAAACAATGCTCAATTATAGTGACAACGAGATGGATAGAGATAATAATTTTTATTTGAGTTGATTATGGTCCAACAACTTAAAGAAAAAAAAAAAAAAAAGAAGAATAATGAAATAGTTTTACCTTTTTTGTTACCTTCCAGTACTTGAACAAATCTAGTGACGAAGTATTTATAATTTTTAAAAATCAAAGATAACTTTTAGTATTTAGGCCAAAAGGTATGGGAGGTTAGTGTAATTTGTCTAAAGATTAATTATCTTTTGTACCATTATACATTACACCAAAATTTTATTTTAAGACCTTCATTTTATTTGTAACAATTAAATTTTTACACTTTTAGTTTGTTACAATGTTAACCTTTTATTAATTTTCAATTAAAGAAATTGATATAAACTTAAGATCTTATAAGCAAGTAAAATTTTTCAAGGTGTAAAGATATAAAATTTAACTTGGTTATCGTAAAAAATTCTAGTGTATTGATTAGAATTGAAGGCTTTTACATAGAATTTAATTATATTATATACATTACATAATTGATTACGCATTTAAAAATGATTAAAGACGAATTTGCGATAGATTATTTAAAAAAAAAAAAAGACAAAATTCTACGTATTTATAATCTGAAAAATATCATATGATTGTTACAAGTGAATTTTATGTTTATTTCTTCCAACAAAATTAGCAGGGTTAAAGTTACAATAAATAAAAATAAAGATCTTATTGAGAGTGGTGTAAAGTTCTATAGTATATAGTTATTATTTTCTTTATGGAAAAAAGTACATTCGGCGAGTTAACCAGTTTTCGTTTTTCTTAGTCCGCATGCGCATGGGCCCAACTTTTCATGTAAAGGTCCACATCTTCATTAAATACACGACCGCGTGAAGCCCATGTGGTAAGCTGCTACCCGAAACAGGGTTCCAACAGGCTGTCTTTTCTTTTCTTCGGAAATAAACTGGCTGTTGGTTTAGCAGTGGGATCTCAAATTTCGTTGGTCAAAGTCTGAGTTTGGGATTTCGTAACAGTGGTCAATCTGTTTTTTAACTCAATCTCTCACTATGCTCTCTTGGCAAAGAATTGACAGCAAATGAGTGGAGTGGTTGAGAGCACTCATGCAAGGGTGTGCGTAGGTCGGTTCAGTTTGATTTTGTGCTGAATTTAGAATCGAATCAATTTCTTCGGTTCTAAAAATTTAAGAACCAGAACGGAATCGAACCGAATCAACCTGGTTCGGTTTGGTTCGGTTCGGTGTTTTGAGTTGGTTCGGTTCAAGTCCGGTTTTGTTGTTTAAAAAATATATTTTTTTATTAAAAAAATTAAAAATAATATTAATCTTGTATCCTAATTTTATAAAAAAAACAATAAAACAGCATACAAACATAAATGAATAATAATTAAGTTTAAATAATCATGATTTAAAGGCATATATAGAATATATGTAAAGTTTTTTTAATAAATATAAAATCGGTTCTCGGTTTGGGTTCGATCGGTTCGGTTCTCGGATCGGTTCGTTTCTAATGCATATAGACCCAAGAACCGAACCAATCTCTTCGGTTCCAAAAATTTAGGAACCCAAACCGAACCTTGGTAAAAAAAAAAACCGAACCAATCTCTTCGATTCCGGTTCGGGTCTCGGTTTTCTCGGGTTTTTTGTGCACCCCTAACTCATGCTGCGTCCTAGTAGGCGTGTTGGAATCTTTTACTTGCACCACTATTCAATTACTCGAAAATAAAAAATAAAAAGGGCCATCCATAATACAATGAACATGTATCTCAAATATGTGAACTTGTCAATGATTTATCTTATGGTATTTGTTAAGAAATTAAGTCATTAACAATTTGTTTGGAACTTGAAAAAACAAAGGGAAGAGAAAACCAAAGAATTTTTTTTTTATTTTTCTCAATCTAGTTTTGTAAAGTAAATGAAAAAAAAAATAGAAGAAAAAAAGAGAGAAATAAAGCGTTATTGGTTTGCTGTTACTTTTCTCTTGATTCCTTTCTCTCATTTTCTCTTTCTTTTCTCTCCTATATATAGGATTTGTTTGGGTGAATTGCTTATAAGCCATAAACTATAAGTTATCAGTTAGTTTTAAAAAATTACTTTTAAAAATAGTTTTTTTAGAAAAACGTGATTAGACATAAACGCCTTGTTTAAGCCACTTTACCAAACACAATTTAAAAAAACTGTAAGTATAAATCATAAGTTATGAAATAAGTTAGGTCCAAACATCCTTATAATCAAATAAGTGAGGAGAAAATTCATGTTAACGAATGAAAAAATTTATAAGAGTATTTGGACCCAACTTATTTACGGGCCATGGTGGATGATTGTACTCTAAAAGTGCAATGTACATGTCTTAATTAACTATTTGTTAGTTTGGTAATATGTTTGATTATGTTGTTTTAGTCTTAATTCGTTACTAACTTAGTTTTATGTATATTTTTAGGAATTCCGGTTTAAAAAGGAGAAATTCGGGCTAAATTGGAGAAGGTGTCTGAAGTGTGTCTAAAGTGCGTCTGAAGTGAGTTCGAACGGTGAATAGTACAGTTTGAACGATGAATAGTGGCGTTCGAACGGTTGGTAGGCGTTCGAAGTGCTTTCGAACGTTACGTCGAACGGTGTCATGTTAAGACCAGGTCTGAAGTGCGTTCGATAGATTCAGAGAGCATAAAAAGCCGTCTGAAGAGCGTTAGAAGTCCGTTCGAACGGTTAATTTGGTGTTCGAAGTCCGTTCAAAGGCCGTTCGAACGGTGCGGCGGGGTTTCTGCTGCCTATATAAGGTGGGAAGAGTTTTATGTTTGAGG
This sequence comes from Euryodendron excelsum, assembly GCA_033060915.1. NCBI lineage: Eukaryota > Viridiplantae > Streptophyta > Magnoliopsida > Ericales > Pentaphylacaceae > Euryodendron > Euryodendron excelsum. The sequence goes on along the minus strand of CM065397.1, from coordinate 8,196,387 downwards.
GGAGGAGAAGCTAATATCAGGTTTTAACGTTTTCTAGGGTTTTAGGAGTAGATTAGAGTAGTTTTATTTATAGTTTTTATTAAGTTCTTAATTCCTGTAATCAGATTATTCAGTCTTTCATTATATTTTCAATACAACGTTGCGCATCTAAGTTTATGATGAGTAGCTATATTTTATCTTGCGATCAATTGTAAAGATCAATTTTCTATCTTGAATGAACGAAGGAGGTATGTTCTTGGTTTTAAAGTTAAATCTTCTGGTTTTCTTTCTTCTTCTTCTTCGTTCTAGAAACCTTCGAAAACCTGGATGTTTGATTATGTTCGGTAACGCTTATGCGTGAATACCACACTCAGTATATACGCTGCCTTGTAACGTTTATGCGTGAGTTGGGTTCAATATATGCACTGCACGAATTGATGGTACTCATCCTTGATTCTAAAAACCTGATTTATTCTAGAAGTTGAAGTTTTGAAGAACCATTGGTTTTATTGTTAAATCTTCCGAATCCGAGACTCGTGACGTAGTCGAAGGATTTGAGTTATTAAATTATCTCTTTCGGAATTCGAAGCGACGCAATTGATTAGATCGATTGACTCCAGGACTTTTTTTTTTATTTCTTAGTTTAAATTATATAACAAATCTTTTCTTAACCAGAAATCAAATTTTTGTTTATTGAAGTGTTTTTCCTAAGATTTTTAATCCACGATAAGTTTTTCAATTTACGTAAACTATCTTTCTTGTGGGATTGACCTCGTACTTACGAGAAATTATTACTACATCGCGGCCGTGCACTTGCGGTTAAGTATCACCCTTTTAGGGAGCGATCAGTGGACAGAGAAGGGGCGGGTGGGGACTACGGCCTCCCAAAGTTTAAAAATTTTGGTTTATACCTTATAAATTTTTGAATATTCGGAATACAATATAGTGTCTCTCTCCTCTTCAAAGTCTTAAAATTTCACTTCACCCTTGTAAATTTTTGAATATTTAGAATATAACATGGTGTGTTGGCACCTCCAAAGTTTTTGAATTTCACTTCACTCTTATAGTTTTTTAAAAATTTAGAATCCTGTATACTGTATTGTTCCTTAAAAAATAAAAAAAAAAAAAAATTATTAACCCTCCCGTTAACAAAAAAACATTTTTTTGGCCCCCCTCTCGAGCAAAATTCTAAGTCTGTCACTGTTTATAAGATGTTTGGACCTAACTTATTTAGTCGCCTATAACTTATAATTATGACTTTTTTCAATTGTGTTGGGGTAAGTGGCTTAAAAAAATTGCTTTATGTTTAATCACGTTTTAAAAAAAAAAAACTATTTTAAAAAAGTAACTTTTTTAAACTAGCCTATATCTTATAAGCAAGTAATCCAAACACTTTCTTAGTAGCTAAAGACTTATGGTTATAGTTTTTTTGAATTGTGTTTGAGTGAGTGGCTTAAAAAAATTATTTTCGTATTCTGTTAAAAAATTATTTTAAAAATAACTTTTTAAAACTAACTTATAATTTATAATTTATAATCAAGTAATCCAAACACTCCTAAAAGTATACCATGATCGTTCTCTTACTCAAATGAGTGAAGCACCAAAAAAGCTACAAATCTTGGCCAAACGAAATTGAATGGATCTAACCTTAATCGTAGATGATAAAATAATAGCTTTAGAGTGTCTGTACTTGACCTTTTTATTTTTATTATTATTTTTTGTTAATTAGGCATTCGGTTTAATTTACATGCACTTCGATTAATTTTAAAATTTATGTTTTTTTCCGTTCTTAAAAATTACGTAATTATCAAATTAAAAATTTTAAAAAAACTCTTGCACTTAATAATAGTTAAATCTCGAGCCGCTCCGTTGAAAAGTCATGAATTTTATTATTTTTTTTGTCAACAAATAAATTTACAAGTAAACTACTATACATATTGGTATGAAGTATTGTCCTTCAATATTCCACAATTATCTACTCTAAATCTCGCTGTACCTATGTGAGAATATAAATTTTTTTTTGCGTGTATGTGTAGGGAAGAGTGAACTTTAACCCTAACAAGCTACTATGGGAGTTCAAGCTCAACAATGCTTGAGCAAGAAAGTTCGAATCTTTCCTACTGAGTCCACAGCTTGCCGCAAAACTGCAACAGTTCACTTTCCATAGGTTTAGAAAACGATATCTACTATTAAAGTTGAAAAATGTGACTGGAAGGATGAAAGAAATTGCAATAATGAAAGAGTCGAAGTCATGTGATAGATGCCGACAGCTTTTACCAAACTAACGTTCGCCTTAACAAGGAAAGCAAAACTATTGAAAATTCAAATTGCCAGTCCCAGAAAAAGACAAGTGTAAAGACAGAAAAATTAATTTATTGACCAAGACTGAAAGAGACCACCGTCATTCAGTAAAGTGATGTCGACCTGGATTCCGTCGAGCTAAAAATCAAAAGAAGCCGCCAATAATAGGTTGCAAATGCACCTTAATAATGTGACCTTATCAAAACATATATTTTATTTTACTTTGAAAATCTTTTTCCTTAAGAAATCGCAACAAAGGAAGTGTCGAGGGGCCCACGATAGATTCATGCGGATGCAGACAGTTTTCATCCCAACAACGTAGAGTAATAAAAAAAAGGTCGAAGACGACTTTTCAGACAAAAAAAGGGACACTTTTTAAAACGTAAAGGCAAAACAAATAATTTACGACTTGAAAATTTAAGATTATCTCCTTTTAGTTGAAACTAAATAATCATTTTTCAGTCTATTAATCAGACTTCTGTCTCCCTCAAGCTAGTGCCTTTATCCCCATTTTAGACCACTGCCTCCTCTCCTCGCCTTCATTGTCGACCGTCTTCCATTATCCTTTTTGCTTTACTATCGCTACCAACTAGAGAACTAGGAGAGCTAGAGAAAAAAAACAATGCTCAATTACAGCGAGATGGATAGAGATAATAACTTTTATTTGAGTTGATTATGGTCCAACAACTTAAAGAAAAAAAAAAAAAGAAGAAGAATAATGAAATAGTTTTACCTTTTTTGTTACCTTCCAGTACTTGAATAAATGTAGTGACGAAGTATTTATAATTTTTAAAAATCAAAGATAACTTTTAGTATTTAGGCCAAAAGTTATGGGAGGTTAGTGTAATTTGTCTAAAGATTAATTATCTTTTGTACCATTATACATTACACTAAAATTTTATTTTAGGAGCTTCATTTTATTTGTAACAATTAAATTTTTACACTTTTAGTTTGTTACAATGTTAACCTTTTATTAATTTTTAATTAAAGAAATTGATATAAACTTAAGATCTTATAAGCAAGTAAAATTTTTCAAGGTGTAAAGATATAAAATTTAACTTGGTTCTCGTAAAAAAATCCAGTGTATTGATTAGAATTGAAGGCTTTTACATGGAATTTAATTATATTATATACATTACATAATTGATTACGCGTTTAAAAATGATTAAAGACGAATTTGTGATAGATTATTTTAAAAAAAGACAAAATTCTACATATTTATCATCTAAAAAATGTCATATGATTGTCACAAGTGAATTTTATGTTTATTTCTTCCAACAAAATTAGCAGGGTTAAAGTTACAATAAATAAAAATAAAGATCTTATTGAGAGTGGTGTAAAGTTCTAAAGTATATAATTATTATTTTCTTTATGGAAAAAAGTAGATTCGGCGAGTTAACCAGTTTCGTTTTCTTAGTCCGCATGCGCATGGGCCCAACTTTTCATGTAAAGGTCCACATCTTTATTTAATACACGACCGCGTGAAGCCCATGTGGTAAGCTGCTACCCGAAATAGGGTTCCAACAGGCTGTTTTTTTTTTTCTTCGGAAATAAACTGGCTGTTGGTTTAGCAGTGGCATCTCAAATTTTGTAAGTCAAAGTCTGAGTTTGAGATTTCGTAACAGTGGTCGTCTGTTTTTTAACTCAATCTCTCACTATGCTCTCTTGGCAAAGAATTGACAGCAAATGAGTGGGGTGGTTGAGCAGTCCTCATGTCTCATGCTGTGTCGCAGTAGGCGTGTTGGAATCTTTTACTTGCACCACTATTTAATTATTCAAAAAAATAAAATAAAAAGGGCCATTCATAATATAATGAACATGCATCTCAAATATGTGAACTTGTCAATGATTTATCTTATGGTATTTGTTAAGAAATTAAGTCATTAACAATTTGTTTGGAATTTGAAAAAACTATCGTGAGATATAAAGCGCGACCAGTAGCACAAGGTTTCTCGTAGAGGCCTAGTATTGATTATGATGAAACATACTATCCTATAATGGATGCCATTACATTCAGATTCTTAATTAGTTTATCAGTTTCAAAATGACTAGATATGCGTCTGATGGACGTCGTGACAGCCTACTTATATGGTGAATTAGATAATAGTATATATATAAAAATTCCTGAAGGATTTAAAATGTCTAAAGTAAATATTTCAAAATTTCAATTTGAACGCATGTGGTACAATTGTCTCAGTGAATATATAGTGAAAAATAGATATGTGAATAATACAATTTATCCATGCATTTTTATTAAGAAATCAGAATCTGAATTTGCTATTATTGCAGTCTATGTCGATGATCTGAATCTTGTTGGAACTCTTGAAAATCTTACAACAACTACTAGTTATTTAAAGAAGAAATTTGAAATGAAAGATCTTGGAAAAACTAAATTTTGTCTTGCATTACAAATTGAGCAATTATCAAATGGAATTCTCATCCATCAATCTACATATACAAAAAAGGTTCTGAATCGATTTTATATGGATAAAACTCATCCATTAAGTTCTCCCATGGTTGTCCAATCTCTAGATGTACAAAAGAATTCTTTTGGCCCTTAAGAATACGATGAAGAACTCTTTGGTCATGAAATACCATATCTCAGTGCTATTGGGGCTCTTATGTATCTTACAAATTGCACAAAACTCGATATTGCATTTTCTGTAAATTTATTGGCAAGATATAATTCTGTACCAACTCAGAGACATTGAAAAGGGATGAAACACATATTCCATTATCTCCAAGGAACAATAAATCTGGGTTTGTTCTATTCAAAGGGACCAGAATCAGAGTTAGTTGGCTATGCAGATGTTAGTTACCTCTCTGATCCACATAAAGCACGATCACAAACCGAGTATGTATTTATGATTTACTCTCAAATGTGTAAGAAACTTGAGCTTCCTGCAAGGTTTATGGGTGTCGATTAAAGTAAAATCCCGGCAAGTACCAGTATCGTTCTCCCAGAGGATCAAACCAAATATAGGTAACACACAAGGACAAAACAACCAATGGGAACGAATTAGCAAAACACTTAACAAAATGTAATTAGCTACAAATAAGACCAAAAATGTTTGAATGGTGAGAGATTGTAGATTACTAAACTAACCTAATTGCACTAAAGATTGAAAGCAATTATGACTAGATTTGAAAACAATTAATGAAAGACTTGGACACAATTGATCTAATCTACCAATTCTTTACAAGTGTCTTAATGGAAGGTTTAATTACTCAAATTAAGGAATCACTCCTCGGATCCTTAATTCGGAAGATTTAGACTATATAAACGAGAATTCATACTCAATTGGATGTAAATTGAGGATCAATTGTTAAAAATCTTAGATACAAATCATAATTTGTGCAACACCTATGCCAATTAAGGAATTGTGCATAGAAATTATCAAAAGTGATTATGAATCCAAGTTTTCTATAGTTTTACAACACAATTGAGATAAATTTGAAGAATTCATAAGATGAATCATTGAATTGTATATACCTCCATTGAAGACCTTGAAAATTTTTGGTAGATCTTCACAATTAAATCCAAGGAAGGCTTAGCTACTTGATTCCATACGAGAAAACATGAAGAATTGAAAATTGTTCATTAATTGATGAAGAAAATAGTGTTTGGTTTAAAAAAAAAAGCTAAGAAAATAGAAGAAAATATGTAACAAACCCACTTTCTCTCTCTACAATACGTCCTAACAAAAAATCTAATCTAAAAATGAAGTTAGATACAAAAATCACGTCATTTCCTGAAAATATAGGTGAAAAATACGCACATGGGCCGTCGGGACCGTACGTACGGTAAAAAATACCGTACGTACAGACTTCGTACGGTCTCGAATAAGCTGAATACAACCCTCTAAAGTTTGAAATTTGGCAGACCGTATGTACGGTGAACAGTATCGTACGTACGGTCAGCTTATTTTGACAAATTTTTAAAAGTTATATGAAATCGATATATTATAGATTCTGATAGCCTTTCTAGTTTGGGAGATATGGCCCTCCAAAGTTTCAGCCCTGCGTGCTTCAACTGGATGTACCACAGCTTTAACAGCTTGTATTTTGACTGCATCGTCTTGAAAAACACATTCTTCTTTCATCTGAAATGCCCCCCAAACCCCTCACATTAAGCTCAAAACCAATAAAAAGAAAAATAACTTAGTTAATACTAAAATCTACGTAAAGAAGCATATAAACTCCTAAACTAAGGCTAACAATTGGCAAATTAAGGTGTTATAATTGCACTTTTGGAGTGCAATCACACCCCCCAACTTACTTTTTGCTAGTTCCTAGCAAAATACTAAAACTAAAGCAAGTATGCACAAATGATAATCTCCACTTTCGTGGGAGTCCCAAATGCATTTAGCCTATGCTTTAAGCCTTTAAACCCCTAGGTTACCCTAGTGGACGAGTGGTGTCTCATGAGGGTTTCTATTGATGATACCCACAAACATCCCTTTATGAGTTGCAACATTTAGACGAGATTAAGAAACAATAACTAATCAAGCCTCAATCAATGCATTCTACTCTCATTTCTTAACACTTACAAGATCATGCCACACGCCATGCAAAATAGAAGTTTAAGTGAGTGTGTGAAATATCATGATGAAAAGTTCAATTCAAAACATCTCTAAACATAAATCCATCTTTTAAAGCTTTGATCTAAACCTCACTAGGAATACACTCTCAATTAAAAGACCCACATGGTTCTCACAATGGTATGTTCAACAATGGAGTAAATGTAAAAAGACACATCAAGTGAACATACCAATTACAAAAATCGAAAGATAAAAGTGTATTGACTTTAGCATAGCTCCATGAAAGAATGTTCATAGTTAGGAATTGATTCAAAGATATTGACAAAATATATCTTATTTTCTATTGAAAACTTCAATCAAATACCACTTAGATCACTAATCCATGTAAAGGTGGAAATATCAATGTAGAAGAGGTCAAGAGTGAGGGTAAAGAGATAGTAAATGGTCATATCATGTGTTATCAAGACATGAAATGATAAATGTAAAGCAACTACAACTCTTTCCCTTTTTAATCATTTGATGCATTTTCTCTACTTATTGCCCTTCCTCAAAATATTTTCACATCAATTTGTTTTTTCTTTTTTTGTTGTCTCAAACTCCTTTTCATTCTTTTCTTTCATCATCCCCTTTTTTTTATACTTCAAGATGCACTTTTTGTGTTGAAATTCCCAAATCGATCTCTCTCTCTCGCTTTTTTTTTTTCAATTTTAGTAATGAAGCAACACTTTCTTTTCTCACATAGGCGTCCCTTTGTGAAATAAGAGAAGAAATTACTTTGCATTTTTCAAATAATAAAAGCAAAAGATCAACAAGGGTCAAGGAAAATGTATGGTTTGGCAATGGAAGACTAATGGCTATCAAGAAGAATATAGTATAAGATCATTTCCAAAGTTGTACAATCGAAGCATTTTATAGAATATAAGTGTCAATATCAAGATCAAAACTCAACTCATGAACCAAATACAAGCATAATGAAGCTATTGAATTAAATGAGGGTGAAGAATCTATCCTTGAGTAAATGTAAACGCTCCAAAAGGCAATAAATGCTCTAAAGCTCACAAGGTAATAATCTCCACTAATGTAAAGATGAACATACTAGAGGTAGTAAAGATTGTTACTCGTCATCATAATTGTGCACAATAAAATGGTCCCCTCTACTTAAGCATGAATGAAGCACAATCTATAAAGAGATCAAATATAGAGAGAAAATGCATCAATCTTAGCAAAATAAAAGTACATGTTCCTCTCTTCTCATCTCAAATAACACTCTCTTAAGTCATGTCATGGTACTCGCAAACAATGAGTCAACACATCCACCATGCAAACTAGACATCAATATAGAAGAGTATAGAAAGAATGTGCTTGACTGTAAAAGGAAATGATACCGAGACCATAGGATACTTCAACCTCTTACCAAGATCCCAAGTAATTGAAAGATCATCATTTAATAAAATACCTAAGAAGAATCAATATACCACAAAGAGATCGAAGTATAACAAAAAATATATATGCAATCTAAACTCTACCTCTAACTAAAGGAAATCATGAAATTTATTTATTTATTTTTTTTATAAAAGAGGGAGCAGCACAAATAAACAAAAATCAAAGTGCAAAATCAAATAAACAAAACACAAATAGAAGCAAAACCTCTACTCTCCCCTCAACTAGAAGGATGCATTGTTCTCAATGCATGAAGACAAAACATGGAATGACATGAAAAGATAAAGGAAGAGGAGTTAGGGTGTCGAATACCCCCCCCCCCCCCCCACCAACCAGGCTGAAAAACAAACTAAGAAAACAAAGAAACAAAAATAACTACTCCTACTCCTACATGACTTGAAAAGAAGATCACCCAATACCACAAAGTGAAAATTTGTCAACATCCCACACATTGACGCATGGAACTTGTAAAGAGTTCAAACACACATAAGAATAGACAACGGTAACCCCTTTGATGAACACAATAATAGAACATGTAAGCACACAAGGGTAAAAAGTGTCATGATATGTAGAAAATGCAAATTGATTATGCACAAAAATGCCAATGAAGCTCATGCTATTAGGCAATTGGCCATCCCTTTCTTTTTGTTGGTCTGCAATGGGATGGATGATTGGCTCTGATGTTGGGGCATGGAAATCCAACGACTCTGGAGGAATAGGACTAGGTGCTAGAGATAAAAATGTATGGATCTCATAACCTATAGATATGATAGGAATGACCTTTAGACCAACATCATCCTCTTTGACATGCACATCCTTAACATTTGAGAGACCAAAATCCTCACTCTTCTCTTCTTGTTTGGAGTCCTCAATCTCAAACTTCTCTCTCTCAAGTTGTTGGCCTAGGTGAAAGGTCGTTGGTTCGAAAAGTAGGGGCTCAAGCTTCAAAGGAGTTGGTGTACTAAGACTAAATTTTAGAGGTTTAAGGGTAGAGATCGCTTGACCCTCTAACATGGTGGAAACATTCTCTAAAATAATGTCCTCACTAGATTCTTCATCCTTAGAGACATTTTTAATAATGTCCTCACTTACCTTAAGAACGTCTTCCTTAGACTCAAAGGCTTGAAGAAAGGAGGTTTGATCAATGGTGATACTCTCATTCCCAAGGTTAGTGATAGGGTGGATGTGCTTAATTGGATGGACTTGCTCTTGGTGAAGAGTTAGATTGGACTCACTTCCAAGCATTTGTTCATGAGAATTAGGTTGAAGTTGAGTGAAAATCTCTTCCCCCTCTTGAACACCTAAGTTTTGCATTAATAGGGCCAATTGACCCTTAATATCATCAAGAAGTTAACCTTTGTGTTCAAGGCCTTTGTTTATCCTAAAGTTTACATCATTTTACATTTGCATGAATGGTTGTAAGGTGTCCTTTAGTGTATCCTCGAGAATGAACTCTATTGTGCCATTGTGGGGAGAAGTGGGATGAACTTGTTCTTAGTAGGGGTAAGAATTAGGATGGGCTTCACTAAAGTTCACATGATAAGGATAAATTGGTGGTGAAGATTAGGAATGGTTAAAAGGTTCTTGGTAGTGATAAAGTGGAGGTGATGCCTGGTAATAGTCAAAGGGCTCTTGGTAGGATTAAGTTGAGTCGAGATAATAATGCAAATATATACTCTCATGTTCCCTACCATGGTTGGATTGGTTACACCACCCAAGATTAGAAGGTGGCTAGAAGGCTCCTTTTGGCCATTGACTTGAAGGCACTCTCTAAGAGACATGTTGGATGGTTCTTGGTTTCTCATTGCATTAGCTTGAAAATAATCTCTAAGAGACCAACATGGAGGGGCGTCTGCACCACCATTCTCAATCCATTGAGAAAAGTAATCCATTGTGCCTATGCCAATGTGGTGAGATGGTGATGTGTGTGAACATGCACCACCAAACATAATGAAGTGCACAATAGAAGATGGATGCAATGTACAAACAAATTGGCAATCCGCGCCTCAACAAATCAATTCACAATTCCCTTCCACCAATTTGCCTTCCGAACCCTCCAATCTCCACATAAATGTACCACCAATTCATAATTCAATTCAATTCAAACCAACAGAAACCTCCAATCTCCTTAGGCAATAACAATACCACCAATAAATAAATAGCACACAAGCCTATCCACCAATTACTATCCACCAATTGAGTTCACAATGTAATGAAAAATTCTATGCTAATCAAACAAAAATAATCCTAAAACAAAAGAGAAAACCAAAAATCAAAATCTATCATGCTATCACATAAAAGAGTGAAACGAAGTTACCCATGGCCTTAGCCGAAGATTCCTCCGTCGATGGTGAGTGATCAACTCCCACCCGTTTAGTTCTCTTGTGCCCCTTTATTTGCTATTTTTTTGTGTTTTTTTTTTATATGCAATTCGCCAAGTGCTTCTCCAATCCGCATTTTGTTGGTGTTAGCCTCATGCTTTTGATCCCCGGCAACGGCACCAAAACTTGATTTGCTCTTAAATGTGTAAGGAACTTGAACTTCCCGTAAGGTTTACGAGTGTCGATCGAAGTAAAATCCCGACAAGTACCGGTATCGTTCTCCCAAAAGATCAAACCAAATATAGGTAACACACAAGGACAAAACAACCAACCAATGGGGACGAATTAGCAAAACACTTAACAAAATGTAATTAGCTACAAATAAGACCAAAAATGTTTGAATGGTGAGAGATTGTAGATTACTAAACTAAACTAATTGCACTAAAGATTGAAAGCAATTACGACTAGATTTGAAAACAATTAATGAAAAACTTGGATACAATTGATCAAATCTACCAAATCTCTACAAGTGTCCTAATGGAGGGTTTTATACCTCAAATTAAGGATTCATTACGCAGAACCTTAATTCGGTAAATTTAGATTATGTAAGCAGGGATTCATGTTCAATTGGTTGTAATTGATGATCAATTGCTAAGATTCTTAGATGCAAATCGTAATTTGTGCAATACATATACCAATAAAGGAATTGTGCATAGAAATTACCAAAAGTGATTATGAATATAAGTTTTCTATAGTTTTACAACACAATTGAAATGAACTTGAAGAATTCATAAGATGAATAATTGAAGTGTATATACCTTCACTGAAGACCTTGAAGATTCTTGGTAGATCTTCACAATTGAATCCAAGGAAGGCTTAGCTACTTGATTCCATAGGAGAAAATATGAAGAATTGAAAATTGTTCATTGATTGATGAAGAAAATAGTATTTGGTTACAAAGAAAAGCTAAAAAAATACAAGAAAATATGTAACAAACCCACTTTCTCTCTCTACAATACATCCTAACAGAAAATCTAATCTAAAAATGAAGTTAGATACAAAAATCGCGTCATTTCCCGAAGATATAGGTGAAAAATATGCACATGGGGCGTCAGGACCGTACGTGCGGTCAAAATACCGTACGTACGAACTTCGTATGATCCCGAATATGCTAAATACAGCCCTTTGAAGTTTGAAATTTGGCAGACTGTATGTACGGTGAACAGTACCATACATATAGTTGAACCACCATACGTACGATCAGCTTATTTTGACAAATTTTTAAAAGTTATATGAAATCGATATATTATGGATTTCGGTAGCCTTTCTGGTTTGGGAGATATGGGCCTCCAAAGTTTCAGCTCCGCGTGCTTTAACTGGTTGTACCATAGTTTTAATAACTTGTACCTTGACAGCATCCTCTTGAAAAACACATTCTCCTTTCATCCGAAATGCACCCCAAACCCCTCACATTAAGCTCAAAACCTATAAAAAGAAAAATAACTTAGTTAATACTAAAATCTACTTAAAGAAGCATACAAACTCCTAAACTAAGGCTAACAATTGGCAAATTAAGGTGTTATAATTGCACTTTTGGAGTGCAATCAATTTACCTATGGTAACACTACTATATCTTGGTGATATGTGAAGCACACGCTAACTGCAACTTCTTCAAATCATTCTGAGATCATCGCAATTCATGAAGCAAGTCAAGAATGCATTTGGTTGAAATCTATGATCCAACATATTCAAGATAGTTGCGGACTATTCTCGATCAAAGATACTTCAACGATATTATATGAAGATAATGCAGCATGTATTGCACAAATTAAGGGAGATTACATCAAAGGTGACAGAACCAAACATATATCGCCAAAATTCTTTTATGCACATGAACTCTAGAAAAATGGTGATATTAATGTCCAATAGATGCGTTCAAGTGACAACTTGGCAGACTTATTTACTAAAGCACTTCCAACTGGAGCATTTGAGAAATTGGTACACAACATTGGCATGTGTCGTCTTAAAGCTTTGAACAATTGAAGCTATCAATTTTCACTTTATACCATATGTATGAATAAGTGGGAGTCGTAGACTGTACTCTTTTTTCTTTGCCAACAATTTTTTTTTCTCATAGGGTTTTTCTTGGCAAGGTTTTAACAAGGTAGTTTTTAGCATACCCATTTTTTTTTTCACTACGATTTTATAAGGTTTTTTTGTTACGGTCATCCAAGAGGGAGTGTTATGAAAGAAGATTAGGTAGATGGATGACCGAAGGTGGAGTTGGTAGCATGTGATCACCAACTCTGCCTCCCTGTCTATAAAAGGGAATAGATAAGTGAGAAGAAAGAGAGAGAAAAAAAGAGAAAGAAGAAGAGAGAAAATAGAGAAGAAAGAAGAAAACAAAAAGTGTAAGTAAACTATTTAATTTTTAGTTATTTTTTATATTTTGTCTTGTGAAAGAAATATATTTGTGGGTGATTAAGAAGATATATCCCTGATAGTTCCAGAAAAACTATTTAATTATTATTTGACAATTTTAAAAAAACTAATTTTATTATATACTGTGTTTGGATTATTTGCTTGTTTAATATTCATTTAGTTTATAACAAAACCACCTATCTTCTTCCTCTACTTTGCAAAATACTTTCCGCCTATCTTTTTTGACTTAGAATGATCAACCTTTCAATTTTTCTAAAGGATTTTCAATCAAAATTGTTCAGATGTCAAGTTAGAAGGGCCTACCCCTCTAATGCATCCCAAATGTTGGCAATATGTAATATATACTAGAATGTAGTAAAAACTTAGAAAGTGTTTCCTCTTGTGCTTTTCTTAAAATCTTTAGGCGACTTTTGCTAATTGGCCTGACTTTCTTAATTTTTGGTGACACTACTTTAACCATTTAGGACCTAATGCTACAAGAAATTTCAAGCTTCAACCAATTGTTTTTTTTTCTGTAGATCTCATTGCTATGTTGCAGTATACAAAAGAAGTTTTGAGGAACAAGTTTTATTTCAAGTGATTTTTTAGGTATGTGGGCATGTGTCAAGCTTGAATTATAAGAAATTTCCTTTTGCTTTTTGTAAGAAAAGGGACTTATTTCTAGGACATCAAAATAAGTACAAATGTGCTCTCAGTTAAGGATCATTGCTCCTCTCACCAAGATGCCCATGTCCGCCAACCCCAAGAAATACATTTTTAATCTTGTGTAGCTCCATGAGAACATCTCTGGCATTTATTCTCTCACTTGATAGTTCAGTAGAACATGAAACTCCAATTTGAAGGACTGATATAAGGCAAACCTTCACTTTAGAAATGTTGGTTGTGCAACTTTGCTTGGTACTACTTGACTCCTCTTCGCCTTTTAAAATGATTTGGAAATCAACAATCTCCATTACTTGATCTGAAAGAGACATTTTTGCATAGCTATGGAGGCTAACATTGTCAGTGAATATGTTAACAGTGGGTCTTTTTTTGTGAATATTTTCAATAGTTACACTCCATAGCTATACATATCACCTTGTGTTGAAACCTCCTCACCCATACCATACTCTGCAACATGAAACAATAAACAGAAAGTGCCCAAATTTATAATTTGACTGATATTTGAACCAATAAATTTACTTACTTCAACATTTAAAAATATAAAATTATCTCAATGGTTATTTTCGATGTTGAGATACCACAAGGATATGACTAGAGTTAATTTAATTTATTGTTGTAGCTAAACACGCAACATGGTAAAATGAAGAAGAGTCATCTGATTGTACTCTAAAAGTGCAATTTATATTCCTTAATTAGCTATTTCTTAGTTTGGTAATATGTTCAATTATGTTATTTTTAATCTTAATTTGTACTAACTTAGGCTTGTGTTTATTTTCAGGAATCCTAGCTAAAAAGGGATAAATTCGCGCTGAAATGGAGTAGGTGTTCGAAGGGCGTTTGAACTGTTCTCACAAGCATTCGAACGGTGAACAGTAGCATTTGAACGCTACGTCGAACGGTGTCACGCTAAGAACAAGTTCAAAGTGCGTTTGAAAGATTCAGAGAGCAGGTTTTCCTATTCGAAGTGCGTTCGACGCAGCGTTTGAACGGTCTCTATGGCGTTCGAATAGTTCCTTAGGCATTCGAACGGTTTTCCGATCCTGCAAAGACTTGGAAGCCTATATAAGTTAGGATTATGGAATATATTAAGGTTAGCGATTTTTTACAGTTTTAGGAGGTAGCAGTAGGTGTAGATACGAAATTCTTCTAGTTTATTTTCAAGGTTTTTCATAGTTATTCACAATTCCTGGAATCAGATTCTCATGTTTGCAATCAATACATTCAGTTTATATTTATGCAACTTGCTTTTACCTTATGAATATGAGTAGCTAAGCTTTTTAATCTAGGGATCAAAAACGAAGATCAATTGAATGTTTGGATGAATGAAGGAAGTATGTGTTGGTTTTAAAGTTAAATCTTCTAGTTTTTTTCTCTTCATCTTCTTCGTTCTAAAACTTTCGAAAATCTGGACGTTTGATTATGTTCGGTAATGTGTATGCGTGAATTTATATTCAGTACATGTTTTGCACAAATCGATGGTACTCATCCTTGATTAAAACAACTAGAATTATTCTAGGAGTTGAAGTTTTGAAGGATATTTGTTTTTATTGCTTCCACTCTAAAAGTGTAATCTTTATCCCCTAATTAGTTGTTTGTTGGCCTCTATATGGGTATTAGTATAGGTTTTTAGCAATAAATTGATCTAAAGTGGTTTTCTATGTGTATTGTAGGTTTTTTGTGATAAAATGGTGGAAATGGCTTAAAGAGAAGAAGACCGTCCGGACGGACCGTTTGGACGGTTCCCACCGCTCGGACTGTGTGTTCGGACTGATAAATAACCGTTCGGATGGTTCATTCGGACGGATGAATTACCGTTCGAACGTTACGACGGAGATTGGAGTTCTAGAGTCGATTTTTCCCGTTCAAAGCCATTCCAGAGTTGTCTTTTCCCATTCTAAGCTATCACAGAGTCGTCTTTTTCCGTTTGAAGAAATACAGAGCCGAGATTTTATGTCTTAAGACCGTCCGAACAGTGAAATAACCGTCTGAACGGAGATCCTCGTCTCCCGCAATCGAGGGAGGCCATCAGTAGATCCACCATCCAGCGGGGATTGAGATCTCGCAAACTGCAGCAACAGCAGCAGCAGTAGCAGTTCCAGCCACAGCCACAGCCACAACAGCCACAATAGCAGTAGCAGGAGCAGTTGCAGTAGCAGCAGGAGCAGTTGCAGTAGCAAGAGCAGCCGGACCTGGTTGACCCGGATTAGTACGACCCATATATTCATCAACATCAGCACTTTCAGCCACTGTTGATGCTCGATCCTGCATTGCAGATGCTTGAGTAAATGCGGTAGACTTTAGATATGTTAGTTGCGGGATCAGCACAGCAGTCTGCCAATATTGCTAGGCTGGAGGCTGCCCACGCAGCTCATTTTGCTACACTTGAGGGCCAGATCCGAGTCCAGTCTGAGCAGATCACCGCACTCCAAGGTCAAACTCGAGGCCAGACCAAGATCATAGAGGAGTTATTTGTTGAGGTCCGGGCCCTTAGGTCAGCTGTTGCACCACCTCCAGTTGATGATGGAGATGATTGATTAGAGTATAGGATTTTGATGCCTTTTGTACACACATAGCATATCATTGCATCATGTTTTGTATATTGTTTTGATATAGTGGATTATGTTTGAGCTTTCTTTATTGTACAACATTTATTTTTGTATAACCTTTTTGTCTATCTTGTATTTTTGGATTATTTAACTACAAGTGTGCTCAGATTTTGGTATATATTACTCACCTGTACCATTTTGATGGGGATTGTGGTATTGTATGGTTTTGGTATCAGTCTTCATTTCTCCCATGCATCTATTTACATATCTTTTTATATGTGATTTGCTAGTTTTTGTGATCGATGTGTTGACCCCTCATTTTTTATGCACTATACCACTGTTTTTGACATTAAGACCCAACTTAGATTGAGATGGACTAATTTTCTTACTTTTGACTTCATTGAAAGTGCTTAATTCATGTATTGGTAGAAAGTTATACACTTTTAGCACGAGTTATGCCATGTAACATATTTTTGCTACTCTACTTTGCATTTTCGTCCATACGTAGTGGAGATTATCAGCTTATGAGCTTTAGAGCGTTTACCGTCTTTTTCGAGAGTCTACATTTACTCAAGGATTGATCTTTCACCCTCATTTCTCTTGAATAACTTCTTTATGCTTGCATTTGGTTCATAAAATGAGTTCTGATCTTGACATTGACACTTTTACTCTATGGAATATTATAATTTGGCATCTTTATGAAATTCTAAGCCCATATCCTTCTTGATAGCCATTATCCTTTTTATTTCACCATATAACCCATTTATCATTTTATTTATCACCAACTTCTTCCTCGAAAGATATCACTGAAATTTTTGGTATTTAATCCCCCTTTTTTCTATACTATGTTTGGGAAACGAAAATGTAGATCTATATAAAAAAAAATCAAATAGAAGAAGAAGAAGAAGAATAAGAGAAAAGAAAAAGAAGTGGGTATATGATGGAAATTTTTTTTTTTTTTTTAGAATCATGCAAAGTGGCAACGAAGTCAAAGAGAAGGAGTTATAAAAATTGAAAATGTTTATTATTCAAATCTTTGGGTACATTACAAGAGAGGAGTTGGAAATGATATCTTTTCATCATCTCATAAACACGTGATGTGTTTTGTACTTAGCTTTCATCATTCCTACTCTACCTCTTTGCCTTCCAATTTACTTAATCAATCCAAAGATGCTTCATCATCATTTTCATTAGAGTAAAAGTTTTATCTTGTCAATTCTTTGAATCATCGCGCATCTATGAACATTCTTTCATGAAGTTATGCCAAAGGCGATACACATACATGTTGTCCGGTTCTTTGTTTTAGATATGTTCACTTGTTTTGCCTTGTACATTTATTCTATTGTTGAACATATCATTGTGTGAACCGTGTGGGTCTTTCATTCCGAGTGTATGCCCGGTGAGGATTGAACCAAAACTTTACGGTTTGGAAGTGCATAATTGAGTTCCTTATATGTTGCTTAGCATTGGCTTATCAAGCACACGCACACAAATTTATCTAGTGTATGAATTTTTGCATAAACTCCTACATGTGTTTGAGGTTTGAGATGCGTCCATCGATATCTTGAGTGGGTTGTGCATATTCTTTTCTTTCATCGTATTTATGTGCCTCATTTCTATAATACATTTTTGCTAGGGACTAACAAAAGCTAAGTTAGGGGGTATTGATTCCACTCTAAAAGTGTAATCTTTATCCCCTGATTAGTTGTTTGTTAGCCTCTATATGGGGGTATTAGTATAGGTTTTTAGCAATAAATTGATCTAAAGTGATTTTCTATGTGTATTGTAGGTTTTTGTGATAAAATGGTGAAAACAGCCTAAAGAGAAGAAGACAGTTCAGACAGACCGTTCAAACAGTTCCCACCGTTCGGATGGATAAATAACCATTCGGACGGTTCATTCGAACGGGCGAATTACCGTTCGGACGCTACGACGGAGATCGGAGTTCTAGAGTCGATTTTTCCCGTTCAAAGCCATTCCAGAGTCGTCTTTTCCCGTTCTAAGCTATCACAGAGTCGTCTTTTTCCGTTCGAAGAAATACAGAGTCGAGATTCTACGTCTGAAGACCGTCCGAACGGTTATTCCACCATCCGGACGGTGCGTCCAGACGCCATTCAGACAGACTTAAGACGCACTTCGGACGGTGAGCACAGCTTTGCCCTCCAATCCAGCAGTCGAAGGAAAAGATAGATATGTTTTTGTTTTAGGGTTTCAGCTGCGGGTAGAGAGGGAAAATAGGGGGAAAACTTGTATTTTGCTTAGATTTAGTTTACATTGTTGTATTTAGGACTTTGGGAAGGGTTTAGTTAGATTTTTAGTGTTGTTTATGTGTAATCCTTCACATTTTCTATAGTTCAATATATATACACTTTTGATTTTAAGTCAAGAATGTTGTCTCTATATTTTGGGAAGCTTTCAACCATAGAATCTTCAAGCTAAGCTTACTGTTTGGGGACAAATGTAAAGATCCACCAAGGAAGGCATACGAAATGAAAGGGGAGTTCTCAATCTTGTTGAATATCTATTTTGCATCTTTATCTCTAATTATATTGGAATTAGTTGTTGTAGAAATCTTAGATCTATAATCATAGTTAGTAACATGTGATTTATTTCTAAAGAACCCATGAATGGTGATAAAACTTAATTCCAAAATAATTAGAGATCCCTAAATTTTCAAAGCTAAACTTTCCGAATCAAGGGCCTTTGGACGGTTCTTGATTTGAGTTAACCCAAACTCCCCATTTCAAATTCTGTGCTAGAATTGGTAGATTGGAACATTTGAACCCAAACCCCCTTTTTAATCAAGTTAAATCCTTACTTGTTTTCATTTGGAATTTCGGTTAAATCAAAAGTTAATTTAGTCATAATTGTGGTTGTTGTAGTAGAATTTTCATAATTGTCAAATTGCTTTAGCTAGAATCAAGTTGTTGGGTTTAATCTCAATTCAATTGTTTGCCTAGTTATTAGCAAAACAACTCTTCAAACACCAAAAGATTTTTGGTCAAATTTTAGCTACCATATTCATCGATTCCACTCTTGGTTTGCGATTTCAATTTGCATAGGTTTCTAAACTCGACTTGTTTCGATTGCTAAATTGGCACAAGTCTCACGGGAGAACACGATAGTGGGAATACCCTCACTTAAACTACAAGCACCTCCATAGCGGTGAGCGTGGCAGGAGCAAGTCATTTATCACTAAATATTTCTTACCCGAGACTTGCGACGTAGTCGAAGGGTTTGAGTTATCGGAATATCTCTTTCGAAATTTCAAAAAGATACAATTGATCTGAGTGAATGATCTCGGGACTCTTTTTTTTTTTAACAGTCAAAATCTACATTGATTCCCCATTCATTACTCTTGAATTTGAATTAGTCTAGACAAATATTTCCTCCCAACACAATCAAATTTTTCGTTTCCCTTTTTGAAGCAAGTTGTAAGGTTTTTATGAGCACCTGAGGGAAGAGTTTTAGGACTTGTGGTTCTGTGTAATTTGCTCCTTGTGGATCGACCTCGTTCTTGCGAGTTATACTACTTTGCCATCCTACACTTGGGATATCTCGAGCATACAATTGGAGGTTGAGTCAAGTTTTTGGCGCCGTTGTCGGGGTGCATATTTTTGGACAAGGGACTGTAAGAGGCATGCTAGAACACGAACCTTAGTCCACGTGAAAACCAACAGACTGCTTCGCCATCCATCTATCACAACAAGGAAAGCAACAACTAAGGCCATATCGGTAACCTTGTTCCACTTTTTGTGTTAGTTTTAGGATTTATTTGTTTTTTTTTTCTCTTTTTAGGGGTCTAGGCATTCATTTAGATAGGAGGCGGATTTTGAGGAAGTTAGGATCTGTGCTAATTTCTTATTGGTGGTATTGCTTTGCATGCAGAGATTGGAGGTTCGGCTGGGTTGAATTACTTGTTTTGTGGGCAACGGAGTTGATATATCTGAGGAGATTGGGGGTTCGGTTGGACTGTACATTTTTTTTGTGTGCATTGCATATGTATGTCTGCATATTTTAGAGATCACACACACTATCTAGTTCGAGTCTACCCGTTACATAATCTTCCATCAGGTTACTTGACTCCATCACCCATTCGTCGTAGTCTGGTAGACCTTCCTAATTTTTCCTTGATTGTTGACTTAGGGCCCATTCCAATGGCAAACCTCAACGATGGCAACAATGACAACCTCGAAAGAGGAAGTAACTAAGGAGACAATGTTGCCCAGAACCGTACTATGAGGGATTATATGAATCCCCAAAGGCAAACCCCCACCTCCGCCATAGTACTTCTTGCCCACCAGACCATGCTGAATATTAAACCAGGAATGCTACCTTCTTTACCTCAATTTCATGGTTATGATTCGAAACAACCATACACACACATTAAAAATTTCGAAGATGCATGCTCACTGTTCCAAGATAATTCATGTCCTAGGGAGGTTTTACTATTGAAACTTTTCCCTTTCACTCTAAAGGATAAGGCCAAGATGTGGTTTAATTCATTGAGGCCTATGTCCATACATACGTGGCATACACTGCAAGGGGAGTTCTTGAAAAAGTCCTTTCCTGAAAATTGCACTGAGGCACTACGTCGTGCCATCTTCCAATTTGCACTGAATAGTGGTGAGACCTTCTTCCAATGTTGGGAGAGGTTCAAGGACCTACTTTTCGCATGTCCACATCATGGTTTCCCTAAATGGCACATCATAAATACATTTTACTCTTCATTGACTCCTCAATTGAACATATTTGTCGAATCTCTGTGCCCAGGAACCTATCCAGACAAAAACCCCACAGAGGCATATAATTACTTTGATTATTTGGCCAATTTGACTAAGGATTGGGCTAATGCTAACATGGTTAGGGATGGGTCCAACACTGGAGCCCAAAATCTCACACATAAGCCCACCAACACGTCACATGTTGGAGTAAAACACCAATTAGGGGAGATAGAAGATCTACAAGCTAGGGTCACAACACTCACTCGTAAATTGGAGGCTTTGGAAACTTCTAAAGCCACCACGACACTACTAGTTGAAACATCTTCATCATGTTTAGTTTGTGATACATAGGACCACAATACTACATCATGTCCTGTAATACCAGGGGTACGGGAAGCACTTCATGACCAAGTAAATGCGGTTGACCAATTCCAAAGGGGATATCAAAATTAAAGGAGCGTGAACAATCCTTACTCCAACACATATAACCCCGGGTGGAGGAATTACCCTAACTTTGGGTGGAAACAAGAGGGTCCTTCAAATCCTCAACCCTTCCAACAACCTCCACCACCATTCCAAACACCACCGCAACCGTTTCAAGGACAATCAGTCACGTATCCTGCATTGCTGGTACCACAAACATATACACCTCAATTGACACAATACCACCCGCCCCATAGGAGGACTAATGAAGATAATCACGTGACCAATGATCTTCAATCACTCACAAACAGGGTTATGAATCTAGAACAATCGTAAGGGGAGACCAATACGATAATCAAAGACATCCACAAGATGTTGATGACTCAACAAATGCAAGGGTGATTTTCGACCCAACCTCAACCAAACCCAAAACCTACAAACTACATTGAAACGACACATGAACAGGTTCAGGCAATCACCCTACGGAGCGGGAAGCAACTAGAACAAACCAACCTTCCTAACAACAATGATCAAGGGAAAAAGGATGTGTCCGCCGGGTTAGGGCATGAGGAAAAGAGAGAGGAGCGTGAGAATGAAAAGAACATGAGCGAACCGAAAGAGAATGGGAGTCATTCTGAGCTGTTCCCCCAAACGTCTAAAGATGTGAGCATGGTAGATTTAAAGTACGCTCCATTCCCACATAGGTTGACTAAAGCGAATAAAGCGAACTTGAACGCTGAAATTTATGATGTCTTGAAACAAGTTCGAATTAATATTCCTATGATAGATGCCATTAAGCAAATACCGTCATATGCCAAGTTCTTGAAGGACTTGTGCACTGTAAAAAGGAAATTACATGTTAAGGAAATAGCAATGATGAATGAAAGTCAGAGCGTAATTCTCCAATGTACGTCGGTGTCGAAATATAAGGACCCCAGTTGTCCTACGATTTCATGCATAATACGGGGTTCTAGGATTGATCGCGCACTTTTTGACCTAGGTTCAAGTGTGAACCTTCTTCTATATTCTGTGTATAAAGAACTAAGTCTAGGAGAGCTTAAACCGATACGAGTGACATTAGAGTTAGTTGATCAGTCTGTGAAAGTCCCTAGAGGTATTATTGAGGATGTGCTCATACAGGTTGATACAGTCTACTATCCGGTGGATTTTATTATTTTAGATACCCAACCCGTAGAGGCCGAGTCATCTAAGCATCATATCCCTGTTATTTTAGGATGACTTTTCCTAGCAACTGCCAATGCCATTATCCATTGTAGGCATGAGTTGCTCAAGCTTTCATTCGAGAATATAACCTTAGAGACCAATATTTTCACAGTGGGTAAGCAATTACAGGAAATAGATCAAACTGCAGAGGTAGACTTCCTCGAGTCTATCGTCCAAGAGCATGTAGACCGGGAGTTTATAGAGGACCCAATTAAGAGGGCTCTAACTTGGGATGAGCATAATGACCAATTGGAGTCCGAGTGTATGAGTTTTAGGAACCAACAGAAGGTAGGGGATGGGAGTGAACCTGCATGCAAGTGGGTCATTGGACCCTAGTGTTTGAACCCTTTACCCCAAGTGCCATGAAACCAACTCTATCTGAACAGAATCCACCTATTCCAGAGAGGAAACCCTTACCATCTACTTTAAAATATGCATTTTTAAGTGAGAGTGAATCCTATTCAGTTGTTGTTTCCTCTAGCCTGTCTGAAGGCCAAGAGGAATTATTGTTAAGAGTGCTTAAATGTCATAGAAAGGCGTTAGGTTGGACTATATCGGATCTTCATGGGATTAGTCCTCTCATGTGCACTCATCGTATTTATTTAGAGGAGGAAGCTAAGTTGGTGCGTCAACTGCAAAGACGCTTGAATCCGAATATGAAAGACATAATTAGAGGAGAAATGCTGAAACTTCTCGATGCGAGTATCATATACCCCATTTTTTATTCTAAATGGGTTAGTCTAACCCAAGTTGTCCTTAAAAAGTCGGGAGTTATGGTAGTGAAAAATGAGCTGAATGAACTAGTTCCTACTAGGATCCAAAAAGGTTGGAGAATGTGTATAGACTACCGCAAACTCAATGCTACCACTAGGAAAGACCACTTCCCACTTCCATTCTTGGACCAAGTCCTAGAACAGGTAACAGGTCGAGCATTTTACTATTTCTTAGATGGCTATTCTGGCTATAACCAAATAGAGGTCGCACTAGACGACCAAGATAAGACTACTTTCATGTGTCTTTTTGGAACTTATGAATACAAAAAAATGCCCTTTGGCCTATGCAATGCACCAGCCACTTTTCAAAGGTGCATGATGTCTATTTTTAGTGACATTGTGGAGAAGTTCCTTGAAGTATTCATGGATGACTTCTCAGTTTATGGGGACACGTTTGAGGCCTGTCTAGAACACCTAGAAAGAGTGTTAGAAAGATGTGAAGAGAGTAATTTAGTGCTCAACTAGGAAAAGTGTCACTTTATGGTGACACAAGGCATAGTTCTTGGACACATAGTATCTAACAAGGGGATAGAGGTAGACAAAGCCAAAGTAGAGTTAATACAACGTCTTCCCACTCCCACGAATATCAAAGACATTAGGTCTTTTCTTGGGCATGTCGGATTCTACTGCCATTTTATTGAAGGATTTAGTACGATTTCGAGACCTTTATGCCATCTTCTTTCACAAGATGTGCCATTTGAATGGATATCTTAATGCCATGAAGCCTTTGCTAAACTGAAAAGACTTCTCACCACTGCACCGATTATCAGGGTGCCCGATTGGTCTTTACGTTTCGAGCTAATGTGTGATGCGAGCGATCACGCGGTGGGGGCAGTGTTAGGGCAAAAGGTCGATAAGAAACCTTACGTGATATGTTATGTGAGCAAAACCCTTAATGAGGCCCAATTAAATTACACCACTATAGAAAAAGAACTCCTTGCCCTGGTTTTTGCACTGGACAAGTTTAGGTCGTACTTAGTTGGATCACTAGTTATCATCTACACTGATCACTCGACACTTAAGTACCTCCTAAGTAAACCCGATGCAAAACCCCGACTCATCCAGTGGATTCTCCTGCTATAAGAGTTCCATATTGAGATTAGGGATAAGAAAGGGGTGGAAAATGTAGTGGCTGATCATTTGTCGAGGCTCCTTACTGATGGGGAAGCCCAAAACCCTCTTCCAATTAATGAACACTTTCTGGATGAGTAGCTTTTTCAAATCACTGCACATATAAGTACAATGACCCCGTGGTACGCTGACATTGCAAATTACTTAGCCACGGGTAGGATACCACCACATTGGTCTAACATCGATAAGAAGAAGTTCTTTAGGAATGTGAGGTATTTCTCTTGTGAAGATCCTTACTTGTTCAAATACTGTCCGGATCAAATTATTCGTAGGTGTGTTCCTGACATCGAGGTAAAAAGCATAATTGAATTCTGTCATTCACAGGCGTGTGGTGGACATTTTTCATCTCGTAAAATAGCTGCAAAGGTTTTGCAAAGCAGTTTCTATTGGCCCACGTTGTTCCATGATGTCCACACTTTTTGCACGTCTTGCTATAGATGTCAACGGTTAGGAAGTCTATATCGGAGGCACATGATGCCCCTCACTTCTATTATTATTCTAGAAGTCTTTGATTGCTGGGGTATTGATTTTATGGGTCCATTTCCTAGTTCGTATGGCTATCTTTACATCCTAGTAGGCATAGACTATGTATCCAAATAGGTAAAAGCCATCCCGTCGCGTACCAATGACTATGTTGTTGTGGTCAAATTCTTAAAAGAGTATATTTTCTCTTGATTTGGTATGCCCCGAGCTATCATCAGTGATGGTGGTTCCCACTTCTATAATCGGCCGGTAGGTCTTTTAATGAGGAAATACAGGGTGATTCATAAGGTTGGTACACCTTATCACCCCCAAACACAAGGCCAAGTTGAGTCGGCTAATAGAGAGATCAAATAAGTCCTTGAGAAAACTGTCAACCCTAATCAAAAGGATTGGTCCTTGAGATTAGTAGATGCATTATGGGCATATAGGACTTCAAATAAGACCATTATAGGTTCATCCCCCATAGACTTGTGTATGAGAAGGCGTGCCACCTTTTGGTTAAAATAGAGCACAGGGCGTATTGGGCAATCTGCCAATTTAATATAAGTCTAGATCAGGTAGGTCCCCTACGGCAATTACAACTCAATGAATTAGAGGAGATCAGGAATGATGCCTATGAGAACTCAAAAATCTCTAAGGCTAAAATGAAATCGGTACATGACCAACACATTTTGCGAAAATCTTTTGAAATAGGTCAAAGAGTCCTGCTATATAATTCTCGGTTACATTTGTTTTCGGGCAAGCTTCAGAGTCATTGGTCCGAACCCTTTGTGGTGTGCAGTGTCACATCTTATGGTGCGATTGAAATTGAGAACCCTAAAAATGAAAATATGTTTAAAGTTAATGGGCATCAGTTGAAGCCCTACCTTGATAATTTTGTGGGTAAGGTCGAATGTGTGGATCTTGAGGATCCACCCCCTCTTGATCTTTAGACTCCCTCTAGACAAAGACTTGTAAATTTTGTATCTTCTGTAGATTATTATCACTATTTCTACTATTTTGCTTTTATCTTTTTAGAGTTCTTTCGTTTGTTTTATTTCCCTTTTATTATATTTTATTTTAATTTTCTTTTCTTTTATTGAGTCTTGTTTTTCGCTTTTTGGGTTGTTTTGTTTTGTTTTAGGTTTTTCTCCACTAGTTTCCGTCTCACTCCTTGCACACGTATAATGGCATCTCTTGGAACCAAGTTCTCCAAAAGAGGTCATAAACGGAGTCGAACAGAAGTTGAGCGATTTGCTAATTCATGGGAGCGAGACATGTTCATGAATAATTTCTATGGTCGTGAGGTCCTCATCGAGCGTCGTATTCACTTGTCGGAATTTGCGGATGATCTTTTGCGAGCTGATTTCCGTAATAGGGGATGGGTTCATATGCTAGGCAGAGAAGGGGCTGTTAATGTTGACATGGTTTAGGAATTTTATACTTATTTGACTCATACCTCGCAGCCTGAGCTTATCTTGACCTCCACAGTGCGGGGCCGGACCATTACCATTGGCAAAGAGGACGTTTCTCGTCTTCTACGTATACCATCCACTTGTCATCTTGATTATCTGCCATTCCCTTGTTCTCCGCCTACTAATGAGAAACTTCTTTTCGAGCTCCAATTTACCTCTATTCCCTAGCAACAGTCTACTATTCCAGTGGCATCTTTGAAACGTAAGTACCAGATACTGAACTTAATAATTGCCACCACTATTATTCCTAAGAAGCACTCTGTCACGATTGTCCGCCGCTCCCGTTGTGTGTGGCTGTACATTATTGGTAAAGGGTACGCTGTTGACCTTCCGAATCTCATCTTAAAAGCCATTGCGGAGTCTCGGTTATCTTATGATCCTATGCCCTTTGGTCTTTTGATCCATGAGTCCTTGAAAGCTGCCCGAATTCCTACTTTGTCTGCCGATACTATTCAATACTCTGGCTATCCGATTTGCGGGGTAGATATTTCCTTTGAGCGACCACCAGAAACCGACAAATCAGCCCATTCTCTTGAGGAGTTACGCTCTCAAATTCGGGAGTCAAAGGGGGAGATTAAGACACTTAAGTCTCATGATACTGTTTAGTTCTGATTCTATAGTTTTCTTGAGTTCTCTAGAGTGTACGGAACTGGTTTAGTTTAATTCAATAGTTTTCTTTTGTTTTATTTTCTATTGTATTGTGGATGCGAACCATGTTTGATCTACATACTTTACAGGGATAATTTTATTATGGATATTTAAGTTGTTTTTCCCTCTTTTTATGTATGTTCTAAGGCCTTGAGGACTTAGCCTATCTTTAGTTTGGGTTGGGGGGGGGGGGGGGGGGGGGGAAGCTTGATGTTTTTCGTTTTGTGTTAAATGCTAGGGTCTGTTTGGTAACGTTGTCAGTTTTTATTTTTTACTGTGTATTTTTGTTGTGTGTTTTTGCTATGTGTGTTTTTTGGTTTGGTGATGGGCATTTATAAGTTATTGTTGTGCCAATAGTACTAAACCAATGTTTTAGTAAGAGAGAACACACTTATTTTAGTGTTTTTAGTTTTCTTTTTTTGAATTTTGTAAAAAACTAAAAAATAATAATTTAAACAAACTCCATTTTTTTTTTGAAAAAAAAAACAAAAAACAAAAACAATAAACGTTACCAAATGAGGCCCTAGTGTTAGGATGTTGTCGTTTTGATAGTTTTTCTTTGTTTTTTTGTGAGATTTTCATTAGTTTTTGTTGGTTTTGTGTTGTGTCGAGTCGAATTCCAGGTTTACCGTTCAAACGGTGTGCATTGCGTTCGAACGGGCCGTTTGAAGAGCGTTAGACGGTCATTCGAACGGATGCGTCTTAAGTTGCGTTCGAACGGCCTTTGAATGGGTTCCCACCTTCTATAAAAGGAGGCATTCGAAGTTGAGTTCAAACTCAATTCAAACTTAAAACTAGTGAGAAATTGAGTGTTTTCGGAGTTTCTGAATAGCAGGGCCCTGCCGGAGTTCGAGCATGAGTCTGCATTCGCACGCTATCATCTATTCTTGCCTTAGGTACTCCTCTTGAGCCTCTCTCGTGCATTGTTTTATATTGTTAGAGTAGTCTTTCGTGTAGCTACTTGTATAGTCATGGCTGGTCGAGCTAGCTAGGGCGGTAAGGCTGATAGGGGTAGAGGCCGGGGACCGGCATTACTGCCTCCTCTAGCATATGATGTTGAGAGATTCGTTAGTGAAGTCACCTCAGATGCTTTTACTGAGACATGGAGCGTGAGAGGGTTCCCTAGAGAGCGAGAGTTCACTCTCCATGCTTTTAGGGGTGGCGTTTACCGCTGGGAGGAGGAGTTTATTAGGAGAGAGTTGACTCCATTGGCTCACTTCTAGGGGTCATGTGTATTCATGTTGATCGCTGAGTTCATGGTGAACATCCGTAGAGCTAGAACCACTACGGGGCATGAGGTGATTGAGTCGTGGGTCAAGGGGCATGAGGTTAGGATTACTCTGAGCACGTTTGCCCAGGTATATCAGCTACCTAGAGTTACTGAGGCGCAGTTTAGTTACCCAGCTAAGGGGGCACCGAATTTTGATGTTATATCTGATGAGGTATGTGTTGAGAGGACACATTGGGTGGGTAAACGTCAATTGCCCGTGAGAGTGCTCACACCGCGTTACCGGCCATTGTTCTTATTTTCCTGTCATTCGCTTCTGCCAATTACGCGTCACACTAAGGTGAGTCGGGCGAGAGCAGCTCTTCTGTGGGCTATAGGTACTCAGAGGTCGATCGACCTGCCGAGATTCATGTTTATGGCATTATACACCGAGTATGCATTTCCTAGAGCACAGGGGGCCATTCCTTTTGGTTGTCTGCTCTGGTTTGTGATAGAGGAGGTTGGGGTCGGTATTGTCCCAAGATTACTCCGGGTGCAGCAAGTGTCTGCTATTGACGCATCGAGTGTGAGACATTCAGAGGGACATTTACCTCCCCCACCAGAGCCACTAGAGGAGCAGCAGGCAGAGGGAGCTCAGCCTGCAGAGCAGCCAGAGGAGCAGCAGGGTTAGGTTCCGAGCATGCAGCTTTTGTTGGAGAGACTTGAGTAGCAATCTCAAACTTTGGCAGCTCAGGGAGTTATTTTAGAGCAGTAGAGTCAAGCCCTTGTACAGCAGGGACTTGTGCTAGAGCGGATTGAGGCTGCCTTAGTCAAGAGAGCAATTGTGTAGGAGCATCATACAGATCATGTGACGATGTTAGAGGGTAGGATCCATGCCCAACAGACCACCCTTGATCAGATGATGGTGTTAGTTCGGCGTTTGGATCATCGGATGCATCCACCACCAGTTGGGGATGACGAGGATCATTAGAGTAACTACTCGAGCTATTACTCTATGGTTGAAAGGTCATTTCCCACCCTTTAATATTTTCACCGAACATGCAGGCAATTTCAATACTTTGATTCCTCCATGGAGCTTGTCATTTTCGACAACTGAAATGGCACTAATATGTTTGTGAAAACTCCTTCATTTGGGACTTCACCATCAAACATATTGTAGGAAACATTGAGATTTTGAAGGAAAGGTAACTCGCCTAGAAATCTAGGAATCTGGCCAGACAAGTTATTGCGAGAAACATCTAGGACTTGAATAGCTTTGAGTTGTTTGATGGATGCCGGAATTGTACCTTCAAAAAGATTACTCTGCATATAAAGGAATTCTAACACTTGACAACCACCGACGGTTGTTGGAATTTGTCCAGATAGATTGTTTTCTGATACATTCAGTAGCCCAAGATTTTTCAAGTATCCAACTTGTAGTGGTAGCAGTCCTGTTAGGTAATTTTGACCTAATTGGAGAATGTAAAGGGAAGAGAGGCCAAAACTTTGATGAGGTATAGCTCCAGTGAGGAATTTTATCATGGAAACTGTTGTTTTTGAGGTCAATCACCCCGAGAAAGGTGAGGTTCCCAATGTGAGGAGATAGAGGACCCACCAATGGCAGGGATGACAGGTCTAGGACTGTCACCCGCTGCTGATGCTGACGACCGCATGTAACGCCTTGCCAATTGCAAAAATGAATAGAATGATTCCAGGAGCTAAAGGCAGCGAGAGGATCCCCGCCTGCTATCAGATACTCCTTGATTGGGAGCAGAGCTTGACGGAAGTTTATGGAAAGGAAAGTGAAAGAGAGAAGAGCACTAGTTGCTAGTCTGAGAAACATATTTGTCTGCTATATTTGGGAAGAATATATGCTGACCAGATTGGTGAGAGTCACATATATATAGTGACACACATACACATATCAGAAATAATTTTTATTTATATTTTTAATGATGTGAAATAACCTTTCCGAGGCCGGGCCCTCCAGACCCACCCTAGAGAGCAAACTCCAAATATCAGCCGGCTAGACTAAAAACCATTTGCTTTTGTAATATCATTACCTTAATTAATATTTAATACAAGTTACAAGAATAAAAAAAATTTAAACTTCTGGCCGGCAGCTGTGCATTAGAGCCAGCAACTGATGCTCTACCTCCTCATAAATAATTCATGTGACTTGACTCCGAAAACAAATGGTATTGCTAGTATCATTACTTTATTTTATTACAAATTATTGATATCATCAGTGAATCAGATAGTAGTGCTAATCAATCCCGGGAAGTTTATGGAAAGGAAAGTGAAAGAGAGAAGAGGAGCACTAAGTAGTAGTCTGAGAAACATATCTGTTTGCCATATTTGGGAAAAAGGTGTGCTTAACAGCTTAGCGAGAGTCACATATATATATATAGTGACACACATACACATATCAGACTTAATTTTTATTTATATATTTAATGACGTGAGATAATCTTTCTGAGGCCGGGCTCTTCAGGCCCATCACTGGAGAGCAAAACTTTAGAAGCTGGCAAGTGGCAAATGAACTACAATCCACCAACTTCAGGTAAGGCATAGATTTCTCGGATAGGACTGTCTTTAGAGTAACCAACACCAGTTTACCGGTTTCCTTCTAAAAATACTTTATGTAACACAAAAAAGACGAATTCAGACTCACTACATTACACAAGCGGTACACTATTATTTCACACTCGTTCTCAATTTAATTTGCAAGTGTGAATGCCAGTACGCCTTACATGATCATGCAAAAATCTTGTGCATTGGTGGCTCCACCTGTTTTTAATAAACATTAGCAAATGATGGACTTGCTTTTAGGTCTTGCTAATTGCCTCCACCTGCTTTTCATAAAACAAAGGAAAACGACTTGACTCGCTTTCTCCCCATCAAATGATCATGGACTTGCCTTTGGGTCTTGGTAATTGGCTCCACCTGCTTTTTATAAACTAAAGAAAATGACTTGACTCTACTTTTCCACTATCGATCTATTGCCCATTCGAGGTTAAGTGAAAGTAGGGGTGGTCATCCGGCTGGCCGGGTTCGGGTCAGACCGGCACTATATAATAATAATTGAAATGAAAGCCTAAGCCCGGCCCAGCATTAGGCCTCAAATCTATTTTTCAACCCTGCCCAATAAATAAAATAAAATCACATGCCCACCCATTAGGCCCGAATACAAATCTGTTCATTTGTTTTTTCAATCATTTTCTCCACAACATGTTCACTTTTTTCGCATTATCTATCCAAACACGCACAACCAGTCGTAGAAGTCACTGGAGCATTTTATCAACCACTTCATATACATCAAAATGAAGAAAACCTATACAAGAAAAAAGCATGAAAGAAAAGAAACCAAACAGTTGCTTAGCAAACCTATTGGCAAGTCGGTCTACAAGCAGCCGATGAAAACTGGTCGGTCAGGCCGGGTTACATAAATCATTTCCAAGTTCAGCCCGAAAAATGATCGGGTCTAAACAATTGTCCCAACCCATTCCTACGGGCCTATTTTTAAATCTCATTCTCTTAAAAATACGAGACGGGCTAGCGGGCCGATGACCACTCCTAAGTGAAAGGTGTGTGAACCTAATAGTGTACATTGGCTTCTGGGTCTTGGCATTGGCTCCACCTATTCTATAAAACTAATTAAAAAAAATTAATTGACTCAGAATTGGCATTTGCTCCCGCAGTATACTAAACTTGTCACTATGTTGAATTAATAATAGAGTAATGGTATACAAACATAAAATTAATATAGAATTTATCATCAAAGTAGTGTGGTTGAATGAGAGCCGTTCAGTTAAAAACAAAACATCTATCGTGGTGGCTCTTAATTACAAAAATATCACTGTCACATCATTATGGTATATGTCAGAGAGAGAGAACCACCTACGCAGAAACATTGTATAGATTAAAGAGAATGAAAAAAAGATAAAAGAAAAGATATTTACTAAATTTCCATTCCTACCATACCCCTCTAATCTCCATCACATAGGTCGAATTGGTAGTTTGACTGTTGAAGGTATGTGTTTGGGCTGTTCTTCAGTTCACAATTACTTCTTTTCCTCTATTGTTTTTCTCTTTTCTTCTTCTGATTGAAAGCTATTGGTCCTTCTTATAGCTTTAAATCATTTTTTCAGGCCTCGGCTTGGGCTCACACAAAAATCACTGAGACAAAAATCACAAAAATCATTTTGCTATCTAAGCCTACTGTTTTCATGAGACGTGCTGGACCTCGTTTTGCATATGCTTTCAATGGAATTGAACTCCTACAACATAGAAATGCAAAAGGTGCAATGAACACAGCTTATGATATCTCTGCCTCCCTCTCCTTGCCCTCTCTTTGAACTTGAAGAATAACATTTTTGAGAATTCCTAATTTATGGATTTACTAACCTTTAGGATGAGTTATGATCTATTTTCAATTTAAGCCTATGTCTTTTTACTTAAAATATGTTCATGCATTCCACATAGCAAATAAACATAAAAGCAGTAAAGAACAAGAGACACATAAATTTCATAGAAAACCAACTCGAGAAAAAAAGCATGTCCAGCAAACCAAGCACTATAACAAATAGTTTACACAAATCCAACTTACAACTATAACATTCGAAACTCCACGAATGCCGCCTGAATCCCCACAAATTTCAATTGAAGCTTTATTGCTCGACTCCTCAAGTTTCTATTTTTTCAGGCTTTGACTCAAATACCAAATCACCACGGTGTTCTCCTTCATCCTCGGAATCCATCAAGAGACCTCTCTGCTTTTGTTCTTCAATCAAGTAACGATGGCGAAGATAATTTGTATACTTAAAGACTCATCAATTCGCATCTTCACCACTCTGTATATTTTCTCTCTAGTCTTTGTATTTTCAATATCTTTGAGATATATTCAATACGTACTTTTGGCCTATCACCCTCTTCATTGGTTGAATAGTGCTTGGCTTGAGAGTCCTCAGATTTGCAACAAGTTTAACAAGTCTGGACTTTTTTTTGAACTGATCCTGTCGCAATGGCTGAAGCCATCATCTATTCACTAGAACCATCATGGCTCGAGCCATAGTCTCAGTATCTCTGTAGGTTTTCAGACTTCTGCAATGGCTCGAGCCATCGTGGGTTGGCTCGAGCCATGGCTTTAGGCATGATGGCTAAAAATTGTCCTGTTCTAAATTTAAACTTTTACAGAGAATAAGATAATTACATCACTTTTGAAGCATAAATCACCATCTAAGCCTAACAATTCCTAATCCCGTACAGTTCTACAAGAACAACCTTATTATTAGGTTTTTTTGTTTATGGTGATTTGTGTTTCAAACATGTTAGGTCCCATTAGATTTGATGAAGAAGGCAGACTCAATGCATAAGTTTTTCAAAGCTTAGAGATTGATTCCTGGAGAAACTTCACAAATGGCACTAGCCAACTTTGGAATGACACTTGCCACGTTAGATAAAATGGATTCCAGTGAGTTGTAAAATAATGGCAAGACAGATGGCAAGATGATTGGCACTTGCCATGCTCACAAGCAGATTCCAGAGAGTTCGCAAAAGTTAGCAAGACGTATGGCAAGATTAATGGCATTAGCAAATGTTGGCACTAGCCAATTTCAACATGGCACTAGCCATGTATGAAGACCTACGAACCTATTTTAACTGAGCTAATTGAAAAGTTTAAGATATAGATGACTCTTAAGAATATCTTTCCTATATGACTTAGGTATGTATCTTAACATACGAAGTGAAAAATAAAGAGTCTATAAAGAGGCAGATACCTATCAAAGAGATAGGATTTGTGGACTATAAAGATTAGAGAGAGGAGATTTGGTGGGATCGACTCTCCAACATTTTTACAGCGAAAATACAGAACCTTCCACCATTGAAGAACATACGGAGAAGCTCGTCTTAGTGGATTCTAAAGGCAAAAAATAACATCGTGGCAATTTGGTGTTGGAGACAAAGCATCGTAGTGATTAAGTGCTAGAGTCAAATGACTGGGGCCGAACAGAAAATCGAGAAGTTGAGTAAGTTAATTTAAACTGAAATTCGTGGTGATTCAAAAGGCATCCGTGGAGTTCGGTGTTTGGTTGTAAGTGTAACTTGTGTAAACTGTTCATATATAGTGCTTGGCTTGCCCGAATCAAAGAGGTTGGTCCACATGGTTTTTTCTCTCATTGGGTTTCCAAGGCAAAAATCTTGTGTCTCCTTGTTTATTATGCTTTATGCTTTATTACTTAAGATTGGAAAGCATGCATAATTGAACAGAGAGATTTTTGAGAGTTATTGAGTCGGTCACTAGGTATTCACTCTCAAGTTTATCAAATCTAAGAAACTAGGTTATTTTTTATTTGGTATCAGAGCGGGTCACTTATATCAATTTAGAGTGCGATCTTAACCTACTTTCCTATGGATTTGCCTAAGGAGGGTTTATCTACTATTAGACCACTATTACTTGAAGGGGAAAATTATCCCTATTGGAAGGCTCGAATGCGGGCTTTCATAAAGTCTATTCATGAGAGAGCCTGGTTATATGTTGTTCATAGGTATAGTGCACCCACTGTCACGACCACTACTATCACTACACTTAAACCCATTGAATCATGGGATGCTACAGATTATACAAATTCCAATTGAAATAACAAGGCCCTAAATGCCATATACAGGGTTGTTACTCCAAATGAGTTTCGTAGAATCTCTAACTGTGAGCATGCTAAAGTGGCATGGTACATACTTCAACTCACCTATGAAGGTACCCCAGGAGTAAAGCTCTCAAAATTTCAAAGGTTAACCATAGCATTTGAAATCCTAAGAATGGAGGACAACGAAACCTTTGATGAATTCTATGCCAAGTTGAGCGATATAGTCAACACAAGTTTTAATCTTGGTGAGAGAATTCCTAACAATAGAATTGTCCAAAAAATACTGAGATCTCTACTTGAGAGATTTCAAGCAAAGGTCATGGCCATAGAAAAGAGTAAGGATGTTGACTACATTCGAGTCGAAGAGCTTGTCAGCTCTATACAAACCTTTAAAATGAATCTACATCAACCCAAGAAGAGCAAATGTATAGCTTTTAAATCAATTCAGGAAGACATAATTGATGAGAATGATCATGAGATGAATTTTAATCTAGAAGAGATGGCCCTTATGTTCAAGAAATTTAAGAAATTTCTAAACTATGAAAAGGGAAAAAAAAAAAAAAAACACCTCATTCAATAACAAGAAAAATGGAGGTGATAAATTGAGAATTGGGAACAAGTTTGATAAGAAAGGTAAATAAAAATAAAACTTAAGGTATTCAGTGTTATGAATGTCACGATTATGGTCACATTGCCTTAGATTGTCCAAATAAAAAGAAAAGAAAAGGACAAGTGGTCCTTGCTGTTAAAAATGATAGCAGTGACTTTGATGACTCTGTGGAGTCCGATGGTGATGATGATCAAGTTAATTACACTGCTTTTATTATTTTGACTTTGAATAATGTGAATACCTTGATAGAAGAATCAACCAAGGAGGTTGGATGTCTGAAAAATTAAAGTTAAGCGACTCTGACTCCAAGAGTTACAATGATACGAAAGGAGAAGATAATGAAATTAAATCTTCTTATTCTGAACTTTATGATAAATGTTTAAAATTGAAGAAGTATAAATTTGAAATCACTGTCAAACTCCATACTATAGAAAAGGAAAGGGATGTTCTTAAAAATGAGGTTCTAGAGTCGGTGAATGTGATAAATGATTTAAACTCTCATAAAGTTCAGTTGGATGCTAAGAATGTTGAACTTCAGACTGCTTTAAATGTATGTTTAGAATCAAAAAAAGGATCTTGAATTGAAACTGTGTCTCTTGAATCTAAATTGGCCACTATTGATAACACCGTAAAAGTGTAATTATTGGCTTTTAATTCGCACTTTATTAGAGTTAAATTATTGTTATTTTTTTTTATTTTAGTTAGATATATGTGTTATTATGTTTTGTGTGTGTTTTGTAGGTCATAGAGCTAATAGAGGCAAATTAGACACAAAGAATGATCAAGGCAGGTTCAAAACAAACAAACCGGCGATGAGAAATCTAACCCATCTCGATATTTTTGCCATAACTTTTTGCTTCAATGTCTGATTGAGCTGATTTTTAATCATTAAAAAGAAAACTTCAAAATCTATAACTTTTCCTCCAATGTGTATCAGCTGAATCAAGCTCTAAGATAGCCAAATCAAGCTTCAAAATTTCTAGGTCGAATAGTGATGAATAGTACCCGTCCAAACGGTTACTATTCATCGGACAGTTACTGTTCACCATCCAAACGGTGCATTCGGACGCACTTCAGACGGCCATCAGACGCACTGTCCGAATGGTATTCGAACAGTTATTGTTCATTCAGATTGCATTTTTGCGTCTAAAGCTACGTTTTAATTTTTTTTTGTAGGTTTTTTGTGTAGTTAGGATTAGTTTGAGATAGAGGGGCGCAGGAGAAGCTTCAAGAAGGTTAGTTTTTTTCATTTTTCTTCATTTTTAGCTTAGATTTAACTTTGTAATGATAGCATAGAAGTAGAACTTGTAATTTTCTTCATTATATTGTATTTTCTTTTACTTTATTGCAGTTTCTTGTATTTTCTTTATAACAAAATAGCTTTAATATTCAAGTAAATTTTAGATTTAAGTCTATACGTACTTTCTTTACATTTTTATATATTTTTATGATATATTCAAGTAGCCAGAATTTAAATTAGTTTTAAATGTGAAAATCACTCAAAAAATCCAAAGGTTTGAATGGAGGCATCTCATCTATTAATTTTCATATTTTCCTAGATTTTGAAATTTCTAGTAATTCCATGTGGATGTTTTAGAAAACTTAGATTATTGACTAAGTTTGGAGATTTTCATCAACCAAATCGATGGTATTAATTTAAAGCTATTTACTAGGAAATAATCTCCATAATTGCTAGGAATTCATTTTCATTAATTGATTGAAGATGCCTTCCAAAACTTCAGTTATTGACTATGTTTGGCTAATCAATACACAAATCACAAATTTGGTATTGACCTAATTAAATCGATGGTATTAACCTTTGATTCCCCGTTGAACATGTATATAATTTCAATTACTTGAGAATTATTGGTTGTTAAAGTTAAATCCTCCGAATCAAACACTCTTAGATGTAGTATTTGATTTGAGTTGTAAACCCCATTGAAATTCTTGGATGAATTGAGTGATTGGATCATTTGAAACCGATTCCCTTTTAATTGCTTTAATTCTAGTTTAATTTGCTTTAATTTAATTGTCTAGTTATTAATTGCTTTAAATTTTCATTGCACTAGTTTAGTAACTCAAAACCCCATCAAAAACTAAAAGATTTTCGATCTTTTTATTTTTTCTTTTTATTTTAGATCCAATTTCTCTTTTTATTGCAATTCAATCTTATGTTAGATTAGTGTGAGGTGAGTGCTAAAGTCTATATTTGGCTAGGTCCCTTGGGAGAGAACGATACCGGATTACTGGTTTATACTTCATCGCGACTCCCGTACTCTTACGGGGTACTAACTCCATTTGTAAGAATACTGCATTTGGGGGCGAGTCAACTACTAATGAACACATGAAAAAGATGAATGTTGATGCAAAAAGTCTTCACAAATGCCTACAAATGCAAAAAGTATTCGGAGACAAAAAGGGAATCGGATTTGAGGATGATAAAAGTGAAAGGAAAGTATATGACAGTTTTGGCTCTCTTAACTTTGTTGATCCTCCCAAGTCCAAGGCTAGACCCACAAGACAAGCAACAGGTAAAGTATATGATAGGTTTGGCCCTCTTAACTTTGTAAATCCTTCCAAGTCCAAGTCTAGACCCATCAGACAACCACCAACTAAAAACTTTGTACCTGTGTGTCATTATTGTCGCATTAGAGTTCACGTCCGACCTCAATGTCATAACTTGTATGGTCTTCCAATGGATTATGTTCATACTAGAGGTAGGAAACCATACCAAACTTGGAGACAAAATGGATATTATCATAATAGGTATGATGTATTATCTCAAGCTAGGTGGGTTCAAACAACTAAAAGACAGTATCAAATGAACCACAAGGCCAAGGCCATATCTATGAGAGCACCAAAACAGCCAACAATTACTGTTAAACCCAATACAAGGGCTGTTTGGGTGTGAAAAGTTGATTTACTCATTGAACGCCCTAGATGCCCTTCGGTTTGAAGACCTTAGGAATTCTGTAGGGATTTGCCTCATTGAATAGGCATCATCTTCTCATAGCCTAAAATGTTCTTCTTGAATATCCTTTATCTAGAGCTATGTATTTTTGTTGTATTTCATTTCAAAAATGCCAAAAAGATTTTTCTTTCTTGAAAAATCATTTCAAAATATCAAAAAGAGTTTTTTTTTTTTTTGCTTTAACATTGGTTTTGGCATTATGTTGCTCATGCGAAACTCGAAAGACATTTCTTTTTCTCGCCTAAGTCTTGTAGCTTAAGACTAGGTATGTGCATATGATAAAGTCTTTTCAACATAATATATGAATGAGTGGTATATTTCATGTTAAGTGTGACACTGGTACACATATCACTTTAGGTTTGACAAGTTGTTTGTCTGTATATGTGATCAAACATTTATATGTGTCTTTCTTGGATTTAATGATGATCATACTCTAGATTGGCCAAGTATTGATATGCTCTCAAATTGTTGAACCCTCGTTTCAAAAATAATACATGAAACTCTTGCATAAGGAAAGGGCTACCTATGATTATGTGTGAAAGCCACTATCATCCATGTGAAAAATTGTATATATTCGTAGAATATTCAGTCTATAGCAAGGGCTACCACAGTCAGATAGTGTGAAAGCCACTGATTGTACTCTAAAAAGTACAATCAGAGTCCCTAATTATAAGCTATTGGTAGGAATTATTTACACATTATTTGTCATTTTAATATGATTTTGGTATTTCTTTATGTTTTTCGTGTCTTCTGTAGATTCACAGCTAAAACCAAACAGAATGGAGTAGGCATGCACACGAATCGTAATTAATACTGAATATAAATATATATATATATATATATGCGTAGGTGATATTATTTTGTGTATGTATTATGTGTCTATGTATGTATATGTGTATAGTAAATATGACATTATAAGTATAGTAAATATATATGTGTGTGTGCGCGCACATATGCATGTGCAGGTGAAAGCAAAGAAAGAAAAAAAGAAAAGAAATGTGTTGCCGACATTGAAGTGGGATGAATTGAATGGAATGCAAGTGGATGCATTATGGAATGCAAGTGGGATGAATTGAATGAAATGCATAGTGAAGTATATCATAACGGTGTTTATAAAAGGCTCCATTCGGCAGAGGGAAAAGGGAGAGCTTGGTAGAGAGAAAGGACAAAAGAGAGAGCTGCAACGAAAAAAAAAACCAAAAGGAGTTCCATTAAATTATTTTCTTTCTTAGGGGTAGATTTCCAGTTAGTTTGCTAGCAGCTTTTCCCCAAATAATTTTTCTTTTCAGTTTTTTCGTTGCTGTTATTCTACTGTGATAATTATTTTATTTATGAAGTCATTTTATTTTTAAGCCATATCTTTTCTTTTCAAAACTATGAGTAGCTAGATTTATTCTTAGAACTAATTATGAAGATCATCTACGAATCTTGTAATATCAATGGAGGTAATTGAGTCTTTATTGTTTTATCTTTAAAATCTTTTAATTCTTGGTAATTAAATTCTAATTCTTTGAGAAAACTTAGTTTCTTGACTAAGTTTTGATAATTTCTGTCTATGCACAAATCTTAGTTTCTTAGAGTAATTGCACAAATCGATGGTATGAATCTATGGCTTAAATTTTATTATTCTAGATTTAATTATTATTAAATTTTTGTTTTAATTGTTAAATCTTTCGAATCAAAGGCTCAAGACGAAGCCAATGATTTGAGTTACAAAACCTCAGTTGAATTTTCAGGTGAATCAGGTGATCAGATCAATTGATTCCAAGACTATTTTATTAAGTTTAATTTAATGTCTAGTTCAACAATCATCAGACCTTCCAAAGCAAACTACTTTATTTTGGTTATTATTATTTTTTTTTTACCAAATTGTTCAAGTCTCATCAGTACTATTCATGGTAGAATTCAAACAAGTTGGCTTAGGTTCCAACTGAAGTCATTGTAACACTACAATGTCTAGTATGGCTTAGTCGATATCTAATCTTTTATCGTGGGTGAATTTTAACACTTAACTTTGCATATTTGGATAACTGTTCTCTGTGGATCAACTCCAGTCTTACTGGATTTTATTTACTATTTCATTGCATCTACACTTGGGTGTTAATAGATTGCCATATTCTGGGGATAGTCAAGTATTTTGGCGCCATTACCGGGAAACGACTTTAATAAAATCATGCAATCAATTGGGTCATTGAACTGTGGTGTGGATTCTAGAACATAGGATAAATGATGAATTTTGGGGGCCACCTAAAAAACAAATTGTCACAATTTTGTGGTCTTTGATGCTGCTATTGGTGATATTGCAATTGTCACAAACCACACAAAGATTGTGGATTTTACTCAACCTTACATAGAATTGAGGTTAGTCATAGTGGCTCCAATCAGGAAGTTGAACTCAAGTGTGTGGGCTTTCTTGTGGCCATTCACTCTGTTAATGTGGGGAGTCACTGCAACCTTTTTTCCTTAATAAAAAAAATAAAAATTCAAAATTTAAAAATTTAAAAAAATAATAACAATACCATTGCGGATTTAAGGACAATTGATTGCTTCCCAACCTTGACAAAGGAATTAGAAGATGTATACCAACTGATCAGTGGTCTATACACACTTATTACTTCGTTCCTTTGCTAACTTGTGTATTTGTATATATTTAGTTCTTTTAATTTTAGTTTAGTTTATTTATTTATTTTGTGGTTAACCTCTTTGGTTGGCATACTCGCCTACTGCTGGACGGAGCCAGTCAAGTTGGTTACCATATTTTCTATTTTTTATTGTTCATCTAACTCATCTAACTTACTAATTATTTAACATTTTCTTTTATTTAGTAGATAACCAATGTTGGTTATTATTTTAATATTTTATTTTCTACACTTTATTTCATATCTTTTTCTTTTTGTTTGTGGTTTATCTTTCGAGCTAATTCACCGCCTATTTTAAGTCAACGCTGCTCGATATGGTGACAATATAGCTTTATATATATATATATATATATTATTTGATTACTGTGAATAACCTTATTTTGAGATGATTTATCGCCTATTTAGGTCGGCGCCACTCACTAAGGTTATTATAACGTTGTTACTAACCTGTCTAACATTATTTTTGTTTGTTGTTTTTGTGTGTAAGTATTTTAGTATATTGTTGTAAGTTTTTTTTTTTTGTTTTTATTTTTATTATTATTATTATTATTATTAGTATTAGTATCTCGTCATTAGCCAACTCTAGCAGTGTCCCGGTCCAGTCGTTACTCTGCCCTCATCCCTCCAGGTAAGTGACTTTCCATTTACTCAGCTCTGACAGCCATCAATACTATTTCTCTTCTCATCCCCATTTTGTTGGTGATCCACTTGGGTTTTTAGCCCGGCATTCCGACTTGTAAGGTCCATGTTTATGTTTCAAGATGGATGCATTAGGGATGTGCATGGACAATTGGTGAGCATTGACTCATCTAGTAGTCTTCCTCTAATCCACCATATTATTTCCCCATCTAGGACTTTTGTTCCAAACATTCAGTTAGTTAACCGAGGTCTTAGTTCTATTCCAATGGCGGAAGAATTTTTTCATCAAACACCTAGGAATCCTAACTCGCCAAATCCAAATAATGTATCCAAAGTGGGAGTGTACATGGCGATCCTCCCCATAGATCTCTCAGGGATTATCTGAATACCGCTAAGCAAGCGCCTACCTTTTGTATCGTTTTTCCTAGGTATCAGACCGTAATGACTTTAAAGCCATGAATGATCCAACTGTTGAACCCATTCCATGGTTTTAATTTGGAAAAACCATATCAACACATAAAAGATTTCGAGGGCGTATACCCTATGTTATTCGATAATTCTTACCCAATAAAAGTTGTACTTTTGAAACTCTTCCCGTTTTCTCTCAAAGATAAGGCCAAGAAATGGTTCAATTCACTGATTCCTAGGTCTATTCATTCTTGGCAAGATCTTCAGACAGAATTCTTGAAAAAAATCTTCCTTGAGCATAAAACTGAGGCAATTCGTCGCCAAATCTCTTAATTTGCCCCTATGTCTAGTGAATCATTCTTCCAATGTTGGGAGAAATTCAAAAATTTATTGAGTGCTTGTCCATATCATGGTTTCACCAATGGGCATATCATAAATACTTTTTATTCATCATTGACTTCACAACTGAAGCAATTCGTTGAGTATATATGTGTAGGGACTTTGTATGACAATGACCCATCTGAAGCGTTTGCATCTTTGATTACTTAGGAAATTTGGCTAGAGATTGGGCCACAACTGGGACCCAAAATCATGAGTCTAAACCTAGGGTAACATTTTAGCTTAATCAAGTGGATGATCTGAATTCTAAAATAGCTGTACTTACCCAAAAGTTAGAAGCTATAGAGATAAGTAAGGGCAATGTTATGAATAGTGAGTCTTTCCAGGGAAGAGAGTTATTTAATGTGTGGTACAATAGAACATGAAACTGCTACATGTCCAATTATACCAAGTTTCAAAGAGGCTTTGCATGGCCAAGCCAATGCGGTTAGCCAATATCAGGGTACATATAGTGACCAACGAGTTTGGGGGGAACCCTTTCTCGAACACGTGTAACCCTGGATAGCGAAGTTACCTAAACTTTGGGTGAGAAACGAGGGTCCTTCAAATCATCAAGTATTCTAAGGAGGGCCTCAAAACTCTCAACCTTTCCAATCCCAACCTGTTCAAGCTCAACAATCCATGCATTTCTAACCCCAACCTAATACATATCAACCCTCTCATACGAGACCTTTAAAAGATAATGTCCATCAATTGACAAATGATATGAGAGGAATCAATAATAGGGTTGATAGGCAAGACATGGTATTAAACCAACACGCTGGGATGTTAGAGGACATAGCAAAGCAAATGTCTAACTTGACACAAGCTTTGACTCAACAAGTGTCGAGGAGATTTCCAACTTAACCATAACCAAATCCAAATCCCACAAAGCAAGTGAACATGACCAAAGCAAGGACTGATCCTAAATCTAGTCATTAAGAAGTCCAATCCATCACAACCTTGATGAGCAAAAAAATCATTGATAAAACTATTCCACCTAGAAAGAAAACTCTTAAGGTTAGTGATGAAGGGAATGGAGATGTGAGAGAATAAGAGAAAGAAAGATACGAGAGTGGGAAAGTAAAAAAACCAGTTGACCCAGTCTTAGAGCCAACCAAAGCATCTAAAGATGAGGGCATTGATGCTATGAAATACGCCCTGTTTCCTCATAAATTGACCAAACCAAAACATGAGCTTTTGAATTCTGAAATTTATGAAGTGTTTAAGCAGGTCAAGGTTAACATTTCGATCTTAGATGCTATCAAGAAAATTTCCTCCTATGCCAAGTTCTTGAAAGACTTGTGTACTATGGAATGAAGGTTGCATGTTAAGGAAATTGCCTTTAGGAATGAGAGCCAAAGTGCGATTTTGCAATATAAGTCCCTACAGAAGTATAAGGACCCCAGCTGTCCTACTATTTCATGTACAATAGGGGAAAACAAGATAGATCAAGCTTTTCTCGATTTAGGAGCAAATGTCAATCTACTTCCTTATTCGATTTATCAACAACTCGGATTAGGTGAGTTGCACCCTACACGTGTTAGCTTACAACTAACTGACAGATCTATTAAGGTTCCTAGGGGTATTGTGGAGGATATTCTCATTCAAGTAGATAAGTTTTACTATATATCCAGTGGACTTCATTATGTTAGATACACAACTGGTTGAGAGCAATAGTGCTCATTCCCAAATTTCCGTTATCCTAGGATGACCATTCCTAGCCACGTGTAATGCTGTAATCTATTGTAGGAATAGGCTGTTAAAGTTTTCATTTGAGAATATGATTATCGATATGAATATCTTTTTAGTTGAAAAACAACCGGGAGAGTATGAGGACATCAGAGAAGTAAACTGTATTGAGTCTATTGTGCAAGAGTACTTTCAGAATGAATTTTTCGAGGATCCTATTGAAAAGGCTCTTATTTCAGGAAAGCCACATGACCGGTTAGATTGTGACCATGTCAAGTCTAGGGATACAATTCCTAGAATGATAAAGAGAGAACAATGCATGTAAGTGGGTCAATGGACC
This sequence comes from Euryodendron excelsum, assembly GCA_033060915.1. NCBI lineage: Eukaryota > Viridiplantae > Streptophyta > Magnoliopsida > Ericales > Pentaphylacaceae > Euryodendron > Euryodendron excelsum. The sequence goes on along the minus strand of CM065397.1, from coordinate 8,151,766 downwards.
CCATCATTTGAGCCTCTAATTTCTAGTGTCATAAAGTCTGTCCATTCCTACAAAAAGCACCCACTTTGGAAAGAAGACCTTTACCATCTACATTGAAGTATGTATTCCTTGGTGAAGGTGAGTCTTCTCTTGTTGTTATATCCTCTAGCCTGTCTGAAAGCCAAGAAAAGAGCCTTGTGAAAGTGCTAAAGAATCATATTAAAACCTTAAGGTGGACCATTGCAGACCTTCACGGTATTAGTTCTCTTGTTTGCACACATCGCATATATCTTGAGGAAGAGTCTAAACGGGTGCATCAAATGCAAAGGCGTTTAAATCCTAACATGAAAGAAGCTGTGAGAGGAGAAGTATTGAAGCTTCTCGATGCAAGTATCATATAACCCATCTCTGATTCAAAGTAGGTTAGTCCAACCCAAGTTGTTCCGAAGAAATCTAGAGTCACGGTAATTTAAAATGAGAAAAATGAACTAGTGCCTACTAGGATTTAAACTGAGTGGTGCATGTGCATTGATTACCGTCGACTGAATGTTGTTATTAGAAAAGACCACTTCCCACTCCCATTCTTGGACCAAATCTTAAAATTGAGTGGCAAGGCGGGCCTTTTACTGTTTTCTAGATGTGTACTCTTGGTACAATCAAATTGAAATTGCCTTAAAAGATCAGGATAAAACGACTTTCACATATCCTTTTGGTACTTATGCTTACAAAAGAATGTCCTTTAGCTTGTGCAATGCACCAATCGCCTTTCAAAGGTGCATGATGAGTATCTTTAGTGATATGGTTGAGAGATTCTTGGAGGTTTTCATGGATTATTTTTTGTGTACGGAGATACCTATGAGAGTTGTTTGGAACACCTTGAGAAGGTGTTAGAAAAATGTGAGGAAAGTAACCTTGTCCTAAACTAGAAAAAGTGCCACTTCATGGTGACACAAAGTATAGTGCTCAAACACATTGTGTCTAGTAAGCGGATTGAGGTAGATAAAGCCAAAGTTGAATTGACCCAGAAACTGCCTACTCCTAGAACTATGAAAGACATTCGATCCTTCCTTGGTCATGCTGGTTTCTATCGGCGATTTATGGTAGGATTTAGTGCCATCTCTCATCCAATGCGCCATCTATTGTCAAAAGATGTTTCATTTGAATGGACATCTGAATGTCAAAAAGCTTTCGACAAGCTTAAAGAGCTGTTAACAACTACACCTCTCATTTGGTTACCCGATTGGTCATCACCTTTCGAGTTGATGTGTGATGCTTGTGATTAGGTTGTAGGAGCAATTTTGGGGCAGAGAGTGGAAAGAAACCCTATGTTATCTGTTATGCAAACATAACCTTGAATGAAGCCCAATTGAACTATACCACAACTAAAAAGAAACTCATTGCAATCGTTTTTGCATTAGATAAATTTCAGTCGTACTTGGTGGGGTCATTAGTCATCATATATATTGACCATTCTGCACTAAATTACATGCTTACCAAGGCTGATACAAAACCACGCCTCATTTGTTGGATTCTTTTATTACAAGAGTTCCACAATAAAATTCGAGACAAGAAAGGGGTAAAAAAATGTAGTTGTTGACTATTTGTCAAGGCTTCTTATTGATGGGGAAGCCAAAGATACTCTCTCTATCAATGAGTATTTTTCGGATGAGCATTTTTTCCAAATCCAAGCACTTTCTCAAGTAAGTGTTCCATGGTTCACTGATATAGCCAATTTTTTGGTTACTGGCAAGATACCGTCATATTGGTCTTACTTAGATAAATGAAAATTCTTTAGAGATGTGAGGTATTTCTTTTGGGATGATTCATACTTGTTCAAGTATTGTCCCAATCAGATAATTCGTCGGGTGTTCCCAACAATGAGTTTCAATCTGTCATAGAGTTCTGTCACTCCTATTCTTGTGGTGGACAATTTAGTTCGAAAAAAAAACTATTGCAAAGATTCTGCAATCTAGCTTATATTGACCCATCATGTTTCGAGATGTTCACACTTTTTGCACATTCTATGATAGGTTTCAACGACTAGGAAGTCTAACTAGAAGGCACATGATGCCCCTCAACCCCATTCTTACTCTTGAGACATTTGATCGTTAGGGTATTGATTTCACGGGACCATTTCTTAGTTCATTTGGATTCCTTTACATTCTTATGGCCATTGATTATGTGTTTAAATGGGTGGAGGCCGTTGCTTCTTGTACCAATGATTACCGCGTTGTGGTCAAGTTCTTAAAGAAAAATATCTTTTCTTACTTTGGTATGCCTCATGCTGTCATTAGTGATGATGACACTCACTTTTGTAATAAACCTGTTGGATTGTTAAAGGGGAAATATGGGGTCGTTCACAAGGTTAGTATACTTTATCATCCCCAAACTAGTGGCCAAGTTGAGTTAGCTAATCGGGAAATTAAGCACATTCTTGAGAAAACTATTATTCCTAACCATAAGGACTAGTTCTTAAGGTTTATGATACACTCTGGCTTATAGAATTGCTTACAAAAGTATGTTAGGTACTTCTCCTTACAGGCTTGTGTATGGAAAATCATATCCCCTTTCGGTGGAAATTGAGCACAAAGCCTATTAGGTCATTCGCCAATTTAATGAGAACATAAATGTGGCTAGCTAAACTAAGAAGCTACAACTCAATGAACTTGAAGAACTCCAGATGCTCATGAGAATGCAAAGATCTCTAAGGCCAAGATGAAAACATTCTATGACCAACAGATCCTTCATAAGTCTTTTCATGTCGGTTAAAAAGTATTACTTTATAATTCCTAGTTATACTTGTTTCTGGGCAAATTGAAGAGTAAATGGTCTGGTTCTTATTTGGTAAGAGATGTGTCACCACATGAAGCGGTAGAAATTGAGAATTCTAGCAATGAGAATGTTTTTAAAGTCAATGGGTGGAGACTGAAATCCTACTTGGAGAACTTTGTAAGTTTTATTGAAAGTGTGGCTCTTATGGATCCACCATTGTTTGAGTGGAAGCAACACCCAATCAGCTTCTACAATTAGTTTAGTATATTTATTGGTTTAGTAGCTAGTTTCTTTTTAGTTGGAGAGGAGAGACCTTTCTTTCCCCCTATGTTTGTCTCCTACCCATTCCTTTCCCTTTTTCGGCTCGCGATCATAGCTATTCTCTAGTTGGGGGGGACACATTCATTTTTTCTAATATTTGAGCTATTATTTTCTATTGTTTTGTCTTTATGACTAGCAGACATTAAAGAATTGAATAGTATCATGTCTTCTCATATAAGTGGTCGAGTGTTTGCATTTGCATATTGCATTTTCTACATATTTTCATTTGGTATCAGGGGCGAAATAATTCGCTGTGCAAAGATGGTGAGAAGAGTTGAGCTCCAAGAGTAACAACCTCAACCTCTTACTGGTCACAGTACTCTGACCAGTAAGAGAAGAGCAAAGAAACTAAATAGGTGTCTCAGTTATGTTAGACACACGTGTGTGGATAAAAATTACAAAGGAAGTAATCGACTAATGTCAGGGAATCAAATGGTTTACCTAGATATTATTAAAAGGCGAGTAAATGCTAAAGCATTGAGACGCCTTTGAATCACTAGAACGGTAGACTATCTTGATTTTGATGTCAAAAGTCTGGCTTAACTTTATAATAATTATTCTTCTTAGGGTGTGTTTTGTTTAAGTGTTTTATTTGTGTGTTTATTTTTATTTGTAAATATAACTAACATTTATTTTGCAGATGTTTTATATTTTTCAAAAAAAAAAAAATATGTGCAATGCCGAGAACTATACAATTTGAATGCACTTGAGATCTACAAAAGAGGTATGTGTATCTTTTATAATTTTGTACAATTTTATGTTAAATACAAATTTAGATTTTAGGGATTTGTTGAAACATGTTTTCATTCACCTTAGTATAATTTTTGTTTTATCCTTTCTTTTTAATCCAATTGTAATATTTTATCTTAACACATAAAAAGAGGCTATTTTACATCAATTATTATTATGTCATGATAAGTTTAGTATTTTTACATATTGTACAATCATCCTTACACAAGTGGAGATTTTTTACCAAGTGAGTTTTAAAGTCAATCACTCCTTTCGGAGTGTTTATATTTACTCTTGATGAATTTCTTTCACCTCACTCTTTCAATAGCTCCATTATACTTGTATTTGACTCAATTGTTCGAATTGCTTAGATAATTGAATATGTTGAATTCTTAGAATTTTAAGTTATTGTGCACTTTCAAAATGAATCGAGGCTATCTTTGATTTTTTGAGCCACAAATTTTTTGTTGAAATAATTCCCTTGGTACCATCTTTAAGCCTATTTCTTTATCTCTTGCTACATATATCATTACTAAAGTTTTGTCCCTAAATACGAAAACACAAGTATCTTTATTTATGCAAGTTGAATTGAGAAAGGGAGTGATCTATTTGCAATATAAAAAAAAATTAGCAAAGAAGGAAAGAAAAGAAAAGAAAAATACAAAGGAAAAAGGGAAGTATAAAAGAAAAAAAAAAGAAATAAGAGGTTGGTTGTTGAAAAAAAAAAAGAAGAAAAACCTATCTAATAAAATGAAATAGGAAAATTGACAATATGTATTCATTGATCAATTCATGCCTTGATCACACATGTTTTGAGCCTTGTATCATTTCTTTCTTCATACCCTAAACCTCATGGCCAAGTTACATCCTAAATAAAGTTCTCGATGATTTGAAGTGTATATTACTTGTTCATTCACTCATTAAAGAATTAACATATCAATTGCTTGTATGATTTTAACATTGAGTATTCTTTTATAGAGATATGCCAAGTCATCTCCCACTTTATATATTCACGTCATTTTACTTATGGTTGTCTTTTTTTATTAAACATTACGTTTACTCTTTTGCAAGGACAACAGATGTGAGATACTTATGTTTTTTTCTCTCCAAGAGAATATCCAATGAAGTTGAATCAAAGCTTAAATGATATATATGTGTTTTGATCTTGTAATACTTTCTTTATCATCACACACACACACACAAATCTCTCATATGTTGTTCTAAGACATTATCTTGCTTGTGTATTAAAGAATAGGATAGACAAAATATGTTTGTATTTTAATACATGTAATATTGTTATCTCATTATCCTCATTTGTAGATCACATTTTGATGTTTGTGGGTATCATTACTGAAAACCCTCATAAGACACCATTTGTCCATTAGGAGTAATCTAGGGGTTTAAAGGCTTAGTGCATATGCTAAATGCACTCATGATCCCTACGAAAATAGAGCCTATATTTTTAAGTTTGTTTACGGTTTTGCTAAGGACTAGTACAAGCTTAGTTAGGGAGTGTGATTGTACTCTAAAAAGTACAATTAGAGTCCCTAATTTTAAACTATTGGTAAGAATTATTTATACATTATTTGTCATTTTAACATAATTTTGGTATTTCTTTATGTTTTCCGTGTCTTCTATAGATTCACAGCCAAAACCGAATAAAATAGAGTAGGCATGCATACAGATCATAATTAATACTGAATATGTGTGTGTGTGTGTGTGTGTGTGTGTGTGTGTGTGTGTAGGTGATATTATTATGTGTATGTATTATACGTCTATGTATGTATATATGTATAGTAAATATGATATTGTAAGTATACTAAGTATGTGTGTGTGTGTGTGTGTGTGTGTGTGTGTGTGTAGGTGAAAGCAAAGAAAGAAAAAAAAAAAAAAAAAGAAATATGTTGCTGACATTGAAGTGGGATGAATGGGATGAATTGAATGGAATGCAAGTGGGATGAATTGAATGAAATGCATAGTGGAGCATATCATAATGGTGTCTATAAAAGGCTCCATTCGGCAGAGGGAAGAGGGAGAGCTTGGTAGAGAGGAAGGACGGAGGAGAGAGCTGCAGAGAAAAAAAGAAGCCAGAAGGACCTCCATTCAATTATTTTCTTTCTTAGGGGTAGATTTCCAGTTAGTATGCTAACAGCTTTTCACTCAAATAATTTTTCTTTTCAGTTTTTTCTTTGCAGTTATTATACCGTAATAATCCTTTTATTTATGAAGTCATTTTATTTTTCAAGCCATATCTTTTCTTTTCAAAACTATGAGTAGCTAGTTTTATTCTTTGAGCCAATTGTGAAGATCATCTGAAAATCTTGGAATATCAATGGAGGTAATTGAGTCTTTATTGTTTTATCTTTAAAATCTTTTAATTCTTGGTAATTAAATTCTAATTCTTTGTGGAAAACATAGATTCTTGACTAAGTTTGATAATTTCTGTGCACAAATCTTAGTTAGATATAGTTATTGTATAAATCGATGGTATGAATCTATGGCTTTAATTTTATTATTCTAGATTTAATTATTATTGAATTTTTGTTTTAATCATTAAATCTTCCAAATCAAAGGCATAAGACGGAGCCAATGATTTAAGTAACTAAACCTCTGTTGAAATTTCAGGTGAATCAGGTAATCAGATAAATTGGATCGAAGACTATTTTATTAAGTTTAATTTAAAGTCTAGTTCAACAATCATCAAACCTCCCAAAGCAAACTATTTTATTTTGGTTACTATTTGATTTTTTTTTTTTTTTTACCAAATTGTCTAGATCTCACCAGTACTATTCATGGTGGAATTCAAATAGGTTGGCTTAGGTTCCAATTGAAGCCATTGTAACACTACAGTGTCTAGCATGGCTTAGTCGGTATCTAATCTTTTACAGTGGGTAAATTTTAATACCTAACTTTGCATGTTTGGATAACTGTTCCCTGTAGATCGACTCTAGTCTTAATGAATTTTAGTTATTGCTTTGCTGCACCTACACTTAGGTGTTAATAGATTGCCATATTTTGGGCGTTGTCAAGTATTTTTCCGCCATATGACTATAACACAAAATTCTATAAGGGGAATAAATCCTTAAAGTTTTATATGGTACCCTATCAGTGAAAGGGAGCAAGTGCTCTTTAACAACACTTTTTGTGTTGGGGTAACAACAAGTTTGACTTCTAGTTTGTGAAAATCTTCAAAATTCAAACATGATGCAGCAACATAGATCACAACTAAGATTTGAACGATATGTTATCTCTGAATTGATATTCACTCACACACTCTCACACTGCCATGAAATTATTCATCTTAGTCCAAGTCTTAATCTATGAATTTCTTGTGAAATTATTGACTTTACACATTTCTCTTGAGAGTATGATGCCATTAAACAAAGTATAAAACATATTTTGCTATAAGTCTTTGTTTTTAGTTCTTTTGTTTGGTTGTTTTCAAAATTGTCTTATAGCTTGAGTGAACTTAGGCATGGGAAGCACTATTACTTAAATATATGATGACTTTGTTCCTATTTGTGCTTTGTTGGAGGGACATCCTCCTGCACCTCCTTCATAGACCGTTTAGGCTTGTAGCTCTTATAGTTTTGTATTTTGTTTAGGACTTAGTCTGTTTATTAATCAATTTTTATTTTGTGTCAAAAAGGGGGAGAAGTATGAAAATATTCTTAGTGGGATGAATCTTTTGATGCCTGATGCTCTATTTTTTGGTTATGTCTTTTGGACTTTAATGAATATGAATATATTGTGTCATCTCTAGATTGAGGAGGAGCATGTGATTATCAAATTGAGGGGGAGTCTCAATTATCTTATTTTTGGTTATGGATGTTATACCACACATGCTTTTCACAAGGTTGTGCATTCTTGAAGTATGCATGTTGAACAACTTCCTCGAGAGGGTTATTTCTAAGCAACGAGTTAAGTTGTAATGGGTTGGGTTTGTAATAATGTGTTTGAGTACTTAATGTGTAAGGGGTAGATTATTTTTTTAGTTTTGTTATAAAATCATCAAGAGGGAGATTGTTAAATTTTTTTGTTTATGGTGATTTGTGTTTTAAACATGTTGCTAGGTCCCATTAGGTTTGATGAAGAAGCAGGACTCATCGCATAAGTTTTTCAAAGCTTAGAGATTGATTTCTAGAGAAACTTCACAGATGGCACTAGCCAAGTTTGGAATAGCACTTGCATATTGGATAAAATGGATTCCAGTGAGTTGCAAAATAATGGCAAGACAGATGACAAGATCAATGGCACTAGCAAAGATTGGCACTAGCAAAGATTGGCACTAGCCATGTGTGAAGACCTACGAACCTTTTTTAACTGGGCTAATTGGAAAGTTTGGGATATAGATGACTCTTAAGAAGATCTTTCCAATATGACTAAGGTATGTATCTAAACATACTAAGTGGAGAATAAAGAGACAGATACTTATCAAAGAGATAGGATTTGTGGACTATAAAGATTAGAGATAGGAGATTTGGTGGGATCGACTCTCCAACATTTCTACAGAGAAAAATACAAAACCTTCCACCATTGAAGAACATACAGAGAAGCTCGTCTTGGTGGATTTAGAAGGTGAAAAATAATATCGTGACGATTCTGTGTTGGAGACAAAGCATCGTAATGATTCGGTGCTAGAGTCAAGTGACTAGAGAAGAATAGACAATCAAGGAGTCGAGCAAGTTAACTTAAATCGAAGTTCGTGGCGATTCGAACGGCATCCGTGGAGTTCGATATTTCGTTGTAAGTATAACTTGTGTAAACTGTTCATATATAGTGCTTGGCCTGCCCGGACCAAAGGAGTTGGTCCACGTGATTTTTTTCCCTCATTGGGTTTCCAAGGCAAAAATCTTGTGTCTCCTTGCTTATTATGCTTTATGTTTTATTACTTATGATTGGAAAGCATGCATAATTGAACGTTGAGATTTTTTAGAGTTATTGAACTGATCACTAGGTATTCACCCTCAAGTTTAACAAATCTAGGAAACTAGGTTATTTTTCACTTATGCTAAGTGAAAAAGATATGTAAAGAAAATGAAGTGAAAGCAGCTAATTTTTTTTGTACTCGGTTAGATTAGGAAAATGAGAAGAAATTGAATAGGAATTGTCAAAAAAAATCTACTTTTTGTTTCATTATCCATAAAAGATTGAATATGTAGTACTAATGACTTGAATCTGCGCTTCCCCTATCGATCTATTGCCTTCGAAGATTCAAGGTTAAGTGAAAGGTGTGTGAACCTAATGCAGGTTTGTGGATGATTCTAAGAGTCCAAAAGCATGAATTGCTTAAGGGTCTTGGGCATTGGCTCCACCTATTATTCTATAAACTAATTAAAGAAAATTAATTTACTCGCATTGGCAAATTGTGATTGTGTCAGTGGATGTTAGTAGACGTTATTTCCTTAATCAAAATTAAGAAAATTTATCTCGTCTCACATTGAGTGGTTAACTCAAGAAAATTGTAAGTAAATTTAGTTTTGTTACACTGACAGCGTAAAATTTTTTACACAAGTGGAGATCAAAATGTGACATGTATTTTTTAAAGTTTAAGTACACTATAAAAAGTAAGATTCATGGACACATATAGTATTCTAATGTCATCTTGTGTGAATTAGTTTTATACTATGAACGCATCAAAATTAAACTTATTATAAATTCTCGCCAGTCATTCAAAAATGTTACGTCAATTGGGAGGCATTTTCGGGGGTTTTTGTTTAAGGATTACTACAGCAAAAAGTAAATTTCTTGGCATTTGTCAAATGCCAGTAAAAGTGAAACAAACACTGGTAATTGCCACAGGGTTTTTTGAACATTTTGGTGGCGTGTATCAATGGCTGGTAAAGTGCTCACCGCCGGCCACATCTCCGGAGACAGTGATCAAATGCCAGCGATAGGAAACGCAAGTAAAAATGCTAAAAATGTCGGCATTTAGGTTCCAGAAAGAGCCGGAAAAACATTAAAAAAACGCTGCAATCCATTTTATGTTTTGCCGCATTTTTCTTAAACAATGGAAATTAATTCCTAAGTTTTTAACACTTACAGTAGAGTTTGTTGCAAACGCAGTGAACACACAAATTTCCTATTTTTTTTTTCTTTACCTAACCTCTAAAGCATGACAACATTCTCATTTATTGTATATCTAATTGTAGCTAATATCAATCCACATACAATTGCAACTAAAACTCCAAACAAATTTGTATAAATCCATCCAACCAGTAGAAAATTTTGTAACAATCCATCTACATCGGAACATCAACATAGGAAAAAATCCATAAAAGTTCTTCCCATGGTACACAAATCAATAACAATCTTCTCATTGTAAAGAAAAAAAATCCATAACAAATCCATGAATTTTCTAGATTTTTCGACTGAAAAACAACACAGTTACAGCAACTTCCTTCTGTGATAAACCTGAAATCGATAATTATGTAAAAATAAGCAAAACAGAAAAATAAATTTATATTGACAGCATCTACAACAGTTTAGAGATGTTTAGTAGGCATCATCAAAAGCTCATGAGGCCTCAATGCCTTGGTTGCATGCACTTCACAAAAACTTGGTCCTAATTGTACCCCTCCCACCACTTTTGTAGGATCTGTGCTAACAACATATCCTCGTGCTACAGTTACATTTGGGATATTGCAAATACAAAGATCTACAATGTTGTCAGCCTACACATGCTTGTAATAATTCATTTCAAGTATGCATAAACATATAATAGTTAAATTTATAAGATATTATTTTTAAACTTTAAGTACCAAGTAGAAAAACCAGTAATTACCTTACCTTAGAACTGGAACCCACCACCTTGCTTTTTCCCTTGTTCTTTGGGTGTGACACCTAAATTCAATAACAAGATATTATTTTTAAACTTTAAGTACAAGCAGAAAAACCAGTAATTACCTTAGAACTGGAACCCACCACCTTGCTCTTTCCCTTGTTATTTGGGTGTGAGACCTAAATTCAATAACAAATCAATGATAAAAATAAAAAATTTCAAACAACGCAAGTAATAAACTTTTTGACTCCATCAGCCAATAAACTCAATGTTGTGAAAACATGATCCCATAGTGATATGAAGACAAAAACATGTTATTGATTGTAGGTTCATCAACACTGATTATCTTTCCCCATGTATACTATCCATTCAAGGATGTAAAAAGTATCGGTGCCAATGTGATTAACAATGCAATTATATGGTTCAGCTGGGAGATCCTATTTAATGTCTCCTAAATCTGGTTCAAATCATTAAAACCATCATATATAACCTATAAAGTGGCACTAATAGTGATGTGGAAGGGAAAATAGCCTATCATTAGCCCACATATCATTGGGTGTCTTGTTTTGGCACAATGTTGTTTGCTCTTGGATCTTGCCTTCCTAAACTCAGTGCTAGAGGATTCTGTGAATATAAAGAAGGGGGTGACGCACTGGCCAATAAGTGGAGCAGGAAAAATGCTGCCCCACTTTTCCTTACTCAAAATTATAGAATTTATAGACACTATACTCCATTAAATGAATGGTAAAGGATTTTCATAAATGCATATTCCAACACCTTTGGCAACATGTAGCAAAACCGAAAGCCCTTACTAGACCTCTTATGAAACATGAGGCAAGCTATATTCCTCCAAACAAGATGTGTATGATATGGACCAATGTTGGAATTGTGGCTTATAACTTGAAGAAGTTGTCATAGCAAAGGCTATGTAATTATTAGATCAAAAAAATTCAGACTATGAAGTTCTCAAGCATTGATTGAATGGTATGAAGGGGTCTTGACTCAAGAGAAAGTCTGCACAGCCTTTTTCACTACGGGGTTCTCAGAGAAGATGCCCCTGAAACTCCTAATAATGGTACTTTATGTAGTTATATGTATTGGGATTGGTAGCATACAACGTGAAGATGGTCTAGGCTATTGCTCAGAAACCTTCTGTGGATGAACTCTTGACATAAAGATGCACTTAACAAAAACTCAAATTGTTGTTACAAATGGTTGTTTCTATCTTCTCTGCAAAATGTTACTCTATCATTGAGCATACCTTGGTTCAAAATAATCTAGTTTCTTGTCTTTTTTTTTTTTTTACAAATTAATCGAGTTAATCAACTTTTCAATCATGATATCCAGTTACTCCCCATGAGTCCAAACCTAATAGTAATGGATAATTTTATTAGAGAAGAAATTAAAAAGAAATAAAGAATGAAATATGTCTAATGCTCAATCCAGTTATGTAACTCCAACAAACTCCAAAAGAAAAGAGAAAAAAGATAGAGAACATGACACATGCAGTAACTAATCATTGATTAAGCTCAAAAGACTGGATTTTAACACTTGACTTATGGATATCGTTCATCATTGTTCTAAAGAAGAAAAGACTAACAACTAATGATTTTGTAAACAACAGATAAAGAAGAAAAGACTAGCAACTAACCATTCTTAAGCATTTACTTGTCGTAACCCATTCGTAAAAGGATGATCTTAGACCAAGGCCATTTTTTGGGTCAAATGTTAGGCTTTTTGTGTCAGCTCCAATTTGCTGGTGATTCGTGCAGATTCGAAGGATATCTTATGGAATTTGGTCGGAAACCATTTCTAATGATAGTGAAATCAACATCAAGGACAATATGTTCCTTATCCTTCAGCAGTTCGTGAGGAATTAATATTGGTTTTCCATAGGCTTTTATACGTGATAACGTCATAATCTATAATGCTATGAATTAAACCAATTTTTTTTCTTTTCTTTTTTGGTATCAGTTTTTGTTTTGGGCCCAAGCACTCTTATGTACAATACAACTACATGAGCAGAAAATAAAAACATAGACATGATAAAAATGAGATGGAACAGGAAACATAGAGCAATTTCTATAAAAGTTAGCAACCTTAACTACTTATGGATATTGATGATAATACCATACACAACCACTTCCACACCTTTCTTAGATTGCCAATTATAGATCAAGAAAAAAGAAGAAGGGAGTTATTTCTAGGACATCAAAATAAGTACAAGTGTGCCCACAATTAAGGATCGTTCCTCCTCTCACCATGATGCCCTTGTCCACTAACCCCAAGAAATACATTTCTAATCTTGTGTAGCTCCATAAGAACATCTCTAGCATTCATTCTGTCCCTTGGTAGTTCAGTAGAACATGAGACTCCAATTTGAAGGACTGATACAAGGCAAACCTTCACTTTAGAAATGTTGGTTGTGCAACTTTGCCTAGTACTACTTGACTCCCCTTCATCATTGAAAATGATTCGGGGCTCAACAATCTCGATTACCTGATCTGAAAGAGACACTTTTGCATAGCTATGCAGGGTAACATTGTTAGTAAACATGCTATCTGTGGGTCTTTTTCCTGTGAACATTTCCAATAGTAACACTCCATAGCTATACATACACCTTCTGTTGAAACCTCACCCATACCATACTCTGCAGAATGAAACAATTAAAACAAAAAGGTGCCCCATTTGTAATTTGAATGATATTTGAACTAGTAAATTTACTTATGGAAAGACAAAAAAAACAAAAATAACGACTTCACATTTAAAAATATAAAATTATGTCAATGGTTAATTTCTATTTTAAGATACCACAAGGATATGACGAGAGGTGGTTTAATTTATTGTTGTAGCTAAACATGCAAAGTGGCAAAGTGAGGAAGTGTAATCTCATGCATCACTAAAATGAAGCTTAATTTATATATAAACTCAGACTCAGATTTCAGCTCACCAATTTGTAATTATATAGAAAATCATTTCTTTATCAATTCATTGGAAGGAAGAATAGATAGAGACAATTGCCCGGGGCAACATATCCAATTGTTCCTCTAATCCCAATTGAACTTGATTGTTGGAGATTGGATATACATGTGGTGGCTGAAAGAATCATTGTGAGGCCAAAATCACCAACATGAGCACAAAAATCAACGTCAAGAAGGATATTTCTTGGCTTTAAATCACAATGAACAATAGCCCTTTCACAATGATGGCGAAGATAATCCAGCGCAGATACCACATCAATGGCAACATTTAACCTTTGAATGAAGTTCAAGCTTGTGTGCTCCAAGAGACTAGGGTGTAACCATCTCTCTAAACTCCCATTTGTCATGAACTCGTAGACCAAAGCCTTGAAATCATTGCCTTTGAAATCAATGCTTGAGCAAGATGTGATTATCTTTACAAGATTGCGATGGCGAATGTTCCTCAATGCTTCACATTCTGCTACGAAACTCTTGTTTGTTCCATGTTCGTGAAGGTTGAGTATCTTCACAGCAACAATTTGTATGCCTGATTTGAGAATCCCTTTAAAAACTGAACCATATCTTCCTTGCCAATTAAGTTGGCTGAAGAGAACCCGTTGGTTGCTTGAAGAAGTTCTCCATAAGAGAGTTGTAGATACTGGTTTTGTAAAGGCGAGACAGAAAGAACTTCCCGTCTAGGTCTTCTGATACGATAAAAAATAGCCGAAAGGCATACTAATAATAGAAAAATAATGAGAGTAATTACTAGAGCTGTTACTCTACGACTAAAAGGCCATTTCTTTTCCTTCAAATCTCTTGTTGGACAAGCAGGCAATTGCAAGATATTAATTCCTCCACAAAGCTTGTTATTTCCAACAACTGAAAAGGCACTAATGTTTCTAAAAACTCCTTCATTTGGAACTTCACCATCGAACATGTTGTGGGAAAGATTGAGATTTTGAAGGAAAGTTAACTCGCCCAAAAACCTTGGAACATGTCCAGACAAGTTGTTGCTAGAAACATCTAGGTCTTCAATACCTCTTAGTTGTTGGAAGGATGCTGGAAATGTACCTTGGAAAAGATTACCATGTAAATCAAGGGATTGTAACACTTGACAACTACCAAGAGTAGATGGGATTTGTCCAGATATTTTGTTTTTTGATAATTCCAGATTCACCAAATTTTTCAAGTTACCCAGTTGAAGTGGTAGCAGTCCTGTTAGGTAATTATGTTCCAGGGAGATTTCAACGAGGGAAGGAAGACCAAAGATTTGTTGAGGTATAGCTCCGGTGAGATGATTATATCCTAGATAAATTCCCAATAAACCTGTGCAATTGCCCAAAGAACCAGGTACGCTTCCCACTATTACATTAGCTCCTAGATGAAGATTACCAAGCCGAGTAAGGTTTGCAATAGAGGATGGAATTTCTCCCGAGATGTTATTTCCGTGAATGTACAACTCTTCCAAGTTGGAGAGTTTTCCAACAGACTCAGGAATACTACCAGTGAGCAAGTTAGAAGTAAATGAGAGAGTACGCAAATTTACAAGGTTCGCAATACCAAGAGGTATGCTTCCAGATACATAGTTGAATTCTAGATTGAGCCAAGTGAGCTTGGTGGAGAGATTTGAAATGGAATGGTGCAACAAACCCTTAAAATGATTACTACTCAAATCCATCTGTCGTAGAATGGAACAATTGGATAAAGAAGTGAGAAAGTTCATCAACTCATTGCCCTTACCACCTTCTCCTAGTTTATTGCCCCAAATATTTAAATATTGCAGCTCGTGAAGGATTCCCAAAGTCATTGGGAGGGGCCCAGTAAAAGAATTGTCGGCAAAATCAAATAGAGAAAGTCCTGAAGCATTGGCAATCGAGGAGGGAATAGGCCCATAGAATTGGTTACTATGAATGGTGAACGTCTTTAGTTCTGGAAGGGTGGAGCCCAAATCTGGGGGAAGGCTTCCGTGCACTTGGTTGCCAGACTAACACAAAGACAGAGATGGATGAGATATTGTAAATCAAAGTAGGAACCATACCGGACAAATTGTTATAATGCAGAAAAAAAATCTCTAATTTTGAAAGCCGAGCAAGTTGGAAGGGAATGCTGTCTTTTAGATTATTGAACCCCAGAGAAAGAGAACGAAGACTGGAAAGGTTTCCAATTGAAAGTGGGATAGTTCCAGTGAGATGATTCCTACCAAGATACAAGTGAGAGAGGTTAGACAAAGAGCCTAGCTCAGTAGGGATTTTACCTCCTAGATTGTTGTTGCTTGCACTAATGACTCTTTAAATGTGAACAATGAGTCAAATTGGTAGGAAATTCACCTCCAAAAGAGTTATTAGTAAGGGAAAGGTATCGTAGACGAAACAACCTGCCAATTTCTGGAGGGATTTTGCCATGAAAGCTGTTGTTTTTTAGATCAATCATCCTAAGGAATGTGAGGTTGCCAATGTGAGGAGAGAGAGAACCCACCAACGCCAGTGATGATAGGTTTAGGACGGTCACCCGCTGCTGATGCCGACGACCACCACATGTAACTCCTTGCCAATTACAAAAATGAATAGAATGATTATTCCACGAGATAAAGGCACCGAGAGGATCTCCACCTGGTATCAGATCCTCCTTGATTGCGAGCAGAGCTTGACGATCTGTTTCATTGGTGAAGTGAACAGTAGAAGAAGAAGAAGCATTGCCAACGGAGATCATGATGAAAAAGAAACTGAAACAGAGGAGGAGAGGTGTACTACTACTCAGTAGCCTCCTCGGATGAAGCTTATCTATTTGTTCCATTTGGTGAATCTGTCAAACTAAACACAAATATGAAAGGAAAAACGATCGAGCTAGAGCTTAGCTTATGCAATTAGACACCAAGTGAGTCTGTGAAAGAGCCACATGCAATTGGAAGAAGACTTTCGATAGAATATACTTTGCGATTCCTGATTCCAAGAATCTATCAAAGAGTAGAAACGTGGTCTTGACAGTGCAAACGTGGTCTTGATGGTGGAAATCCCCGTCTTATCTCTCCCAGATTTTGAATGGCAGTAAACGAGTAAGTCTGTCTCTCTCTCCGTCTCTCTCTCTCACACACATATTTTAAAATCAGACCCTGCCGTCTCTAAAGCTCCACCGAAAGTAGTGCCATTGATGGAAAGTGAGTGGAATTGGTCATGACGTTCACATCCTTTTAAGAACGAATATATATATATATATAGCAGTAGTTTATGGCACTGTCCACTGTTGTGTACCGAAACGCATTTCATTAATATAAAAGTACATTTTCGAAATGTTGGGGAAAAAAATAAAAATTAAAAAAAGAACAGCCAATTTTTTGGAATGTTTCAGTTAACGTTATTCAATATCATGTGTTCTCCGAAAATAGACAATGATCCAATCTTTAAACAAATCCTGAAAGCCACCCTATGCTGATTGTTAACCCCACATCATTCAAAATACGAAGGACCTAAGATAAAGTGGCACGAAATCATCGCTACGAAATCATTGTTCCTTAAAATGATGATTGCGTCATTACAACTCGATGGACTGATTGGATAATACTGTGTAAAGGTGCTCAAAGTGCATCATCAGAATCCACATATTCATTCATGCTCGATGATTGAAATATACGGTAGAACAAGATTTAGAGATATTTATTGTTTCATTTTCAGAATTTGAGAATAATACACATGAAAATCAATATATCCGAACTTAGAATTGTGTAAATTTTGATGGTCTATCTGAAAACATGGTGCATATCATTGTTCATGGATCTTGCCTTATTTTAACAAAATTACATTGTTTACAGCGTCAATTAATGATTTTTTCATTTTAGAAAAGGTCTAGTTCAGCAAAAAATCGTTTTCTGTTTGAATCTATCAATTCTGCCTTATTCCTAGGAGCATATATTTTTCATTTTTGTATTTTTTTATAGTTTTTTTTTTCAGTAGCTTTTTTAGCTTTGGATCAATTAATATCCTAACAGGTTTAGGGTTTTGAGGCTTTATATAATGAGGTAATAGCAACGCTAGAAATCAGTTTTAATCACTAATAAAACTTCAGCGGGTAGCCTCCTTAATTCCTGCTGGTCTTAGTTTCGATGTTTAAGAATAAACAAATCAATCGTTGCCTATATATGTTCTTTCTATTTTCAAATAGAAAATCAACAGATTTGTTAAAGACAACCAATTTGTGCTTTTTCATCACTACTCGCTACATCAATTTGTGAGTGGAGAAGTTGTAGCGCCACTTGGGCGATTGATGGACTTCAATACAGCATCAGATATCATGAAAAACAAAATGAAATAGAGGAGGAGAGGTGTGTACTCAGTAGCGTCAGAAACATATATCCAAATGCATGGAGTGAGATTAAACGAATTATAATTGTTGCAATTGGAAGAAGACTTGGACTATTTATATTTGTGATCCCTGATTTCTATACTCTGTCAAAGAATGGTAACGTGGTCTTAATAGTGGAAATATGGTCTTGCTTGTTCAATGCTTTTAGTGCAAATCAATGATTTCATCCATTTTCGATAAAAAGATGTTACTATATAAATATAGACCATCTTTCTGCAAAATGTCTATACATGCCCATATATATATATTGAAAATTGCTCTCTCTCTCTCTCTCTCTCTCTCTCTCTCTCTCCATGTTTTAATGGCAGTGAGCGAATCAGCCTGCTCTCTCATGTTTTGAAAATCAAACCCTGCTCTCTAAATCCACATAAAATAGTGACACTGATGGAAACTAATTAAGTGGAATATTTGGTCATGCCGTTCACATCCTTTCAGGAAGAAAACGAATATATAGCATTAGTTTATGGCACTGTCCACTGTTGTGCACCGTTCTCGAAACGCATCTCATTATTTAAACTAGAACAGTAAACTTCTTAGTAATGTTTCATTTTATTTTATTCATGGTAGACTCCCTAAGCTTCTCAAGATCATATGTTCTCCAAAAATAGACAATGAACCAATTTTTAAACAAATCCCGAAAGCTATCCCGTATTAGTTGTTAACCCCACATCATTCAAAATGTAAGGGACCTATGATCGAGTTTATTATGTTCAGAAATATATATCTATATATATATATATATATATATTTAATCAGGCTAAGGATCTCATAATATAGGTTGATATTGGGCCAAACTGGCTAGGCAATGGCACAAGCGGTTCAAACATTCTATCGTCGATTTTCGTCTACTTTGTAATAGAAGTTTCTAATTTACTATCTGTCCAGTCGTGTTAATCCATTACTAACCACTATGGGGTGGCTACACTGGCGGACCTAGTAGCGGGCGGGTGTGGGCCGCTGCCCCACTAAGCTTTGAAAACTTACCCTACACTCCATAAGTTCTCGAGTGTTTATGATATAACAGATATATTAGTCCTTCAAAATTTTTAAAAATTTTTTTTATACATTTATACATTTAAGTATTTATAATAAATAGGTATATTGTCCTAAAAATCAAGTAATTTTACATTTACCCTCCCAGGTTCAAATAATTTTGCCTCGTTCCTCTAGTCTCGAAAAAAAAATTTAGTTTAATAGTAGCATCTTTATTTCTAAGTACTATATCTATTTCGATTTTTATCTTCTTTATATTTAATGAGTCTCTTACAATAGCGCTTAAATTTAAGTGGCAGTGGTTGATAGTTAGTACAATAGTACCACTAAAAATTTTTCCTACTACGAACTTGGTTTGTATTTTAAAATCAAACCGTGCTCTCTCTATAAAAGATGTTTGGATTGTTCTTTAAAAAACTATAAGCCATTAGTTTAAGTTAATTTTAAAAAGCCAGTGGAATTAGATCCACCAAAAGTAGCGCCTATAATGGAAAGTGAGTGGAATTAGTCATGGCTCATGACGTTCAAATCCTTCTAGGAATAAAAAAATTTGAAAAATGCTATTTTTTCAAAAAGAATTGTAAAATCCAATCAAAATGATATGACAGTAACATTTTTAATAGCAGTAAATCAGTGAGTCTATTCTCTCTCTCATATTTTAAAATCAAAATTTAGATTCTCTCCATTTCATAATTAATGAATTAGATGTAATTTTATCACATGTTTTATTAAAATTAAGTCGTGTTGTATTAAAATTTATTTTTTTATATATTATTATAAAATTATTTATTTTTAAATAAATATTAAGTCAACTCATTTAAATTCTTTATTTTTATTTTAACTGATGTGTCAACTCATTCAATAAATAAAATGAAGAAAATCCAAATTCTTTAAATCAAACCCAACTCTCTCTAAATCCTTCAGAAGTCGTGCCGTTGATGGAAAGTAAGTGGAATTGGTCATGTCCTTTTAAGAAGGAAAAAAAAATTATATATAGCAGTAGTATGTGGCACTGTAAACTTACCGTTCTCGTAACGCATTTCATCAATTATAAAAAGTGGATGTTCGAAATGCTAAAGAAAAGAAAAATAAGAACAACCAATTGTTCTGAACGTTTCTGTTTTTGTTATGCAAGATCATGTGTTCTCGTAAAATAGACAATGTTCCAATCTTTAAACAAATCCTGAAAGCTATACCATATCAATTGTCAACCCCAACATTCAAAATATGAAGGACCTAAGATTAAAGTGGCGCGGAATCACCACTATGAAAATCCATTCAATTTTATGAGTTTTAACTTATCTTCTTCATTGTTCTTTAAAATTATGATCATACATCGTGTCATTACAACTTAATGGACTTATTGCATGTTGTCATAAAAGTTGAAAAGTTCAAAATGCATCATCAGAATCCACTTATCCATTCATGCTTGATGATTGGAGGGGTTATAAAGTAATTTTACCCTCTCTGTTACCCTCTGTTACAGGCTAAATCTTGTAAGAGAGTATTTGTAATTTAAACGAATCAAAGATAACTTTTTGTATTTAGGCCAAAGGTCAAGGGAAATTGGTATAATTTGCCCTAATTCATAAATAAACAGTGATTTTGAAACTGACATGCTTGATTCAAGGATAACTTTCCCCTGGTGTGATAGAAGAATTATGTGGTGTCTCCCAGTCTCTCCTTTAAACCTGCAGAAACTTCATGGGATTAGTCATATGAGAGAGAGAGAGAGAGAGAGAGAGAGAGATCTATTTCCATAACGTGACAATGATCAAAATGTAATGGCTGTGCTCAACGACTTTAATATTGCTTTTCAAACAAAAACTAACGGCCCCATCTTAAGAAATGAACAATTCCCTTTGTCTTTCACCATTGAAATGATCTCCAGTGTTTTCAACTTCGTTGCAGACATTGATGTTGTCCGTTTTACCCCATCATTAATTACGCCATTTTTTTTTATTCCATTTTAGATCTGTGCATTAGGCTTTGAAAGATTATGAATTCACCCTCCAAATACAAAACTTCTAGAAGTAAGAGGGATCAAGGGATTTAACACCTTCAATCAAAGAAAGAAGCTGTGACAATAGAAACTCCGAGATCTTGTAGCAGCTGTGGGAAAAAAATTACACATTCTCCAGATTAGTGTCGTCCCACTAAGAATGACAATGCCGACCTGAGGTCGACAAAGCCCAGCGTCTGCTAAAGTAAAGCCAACTTGCATGAAAGCAAGACCAGTGAAGAAAGTACTCTAAATTAATAGAGGAAAGGACTCTTAAAGATAAGTACAATATACTCCTACACTGACCCAAGAGAGATCTACTTCTAGAAGGAGAGAAAACACCATTCCTAGAAGGAGTGGAACCTTTGAAGATTATAAATACACAATATCACTAAGAAGTAAGGGATGCACAACTAAGAGATAGAATAGATTTATTTCTTTCAATACATTGAGGTTGAGTTTGTTTCACTGAATTATCAGTGTCATCGGTCCAAAGAGGGTTGACGCGTTCTCACTGTCTTCTACTCTTGTAAATTGCAAAAATACCAAAGAGGGTCATCAAGTTGGTTTGCGGAGTAGATCAGGTCTTTCCAAAATTCCATCTACAATTGGCGCTGTCTGTGAGAAGCCTTGAAAAAAGATGGATACTGAGGGCACATGAGCATTTCCAAAAGCTTCGCACTAGTAAAGTCACGGTGCTTCAGATCATGGGTTACCCTGGGAATTCCCATAAGACCCGGCACAGCGCTGGACCTGGGGGAACCATCAACTCTGTTCTAATGTGCGACCTGTGGTAGCCAACCAATTAGACGAAGATGACCTGGATGAGACCTCGTACAATAGGGAACCCTCTGCGGCGAGATAATCGCCCTTACAAGAACTCGAACCCCAGAGTTTCAAAGAGCAAACTTAGAAAACGCGACTAGGAGATCTCTGACCTAAGAATGAAGTTTAGGACAACCGGGGATGAGGTTACCGGTCAAGAAAATTGGACAAAAGGGCATAGCCGACATCAGTATAGAAACGAAGATCAGCACAAGCACCGCTCAAGTCATAAGAAGTGAAGGATGGATTCTAGAAGCCCAAGCATCCCTTCTGCCAGGCGTCCTAGAAGTCACACCCCCATCACCGGCCGACATCAGTAGCGAGGTCGATCACACGACTGAGATTGGGAAGACCTTACGAGATGGCTAAATAACTAGCTAAAAGGAAGGATTGCACATCCCAAAGGGAGAGCGAATTGGGATGTGGTGCAAAAGCTTTGGAGCATATAAAGTCTTTCCTGTTCATGAATGACATTGACAAGCGTTGACCCCCCCCCCTCGATGTGGAAATTTATGCCACCAAAGTTCACCCCCTACGATGGGAAGTCAGATCCCATCAGTCACATCAGGCACTACAAGCAAATGATAACCTTATGGAGCGGGGACGAGTCCCTGATATGCCGAGTTTTCACATCAAGTCTAAGGGAATCGGCCCTTCATTGGTTTGACAAGTTACCTTCAGAGACCGTTGGTAGCCAGAAATAGTTGTCGAGTTCTTCAATGCAAGATTCATAGCCAACAACAAATAGTCAAAGGAAGTAGACTACCTGCTAATAATACAAAATAAAGAATATGAAGGATTGAGGTAGTATGCGAAGCACTACTTGGAGGCTTACAATGATATTGAAGGGTGTAGTAAACAACTCACGGTTGCATAGTTTAAGATCGGTTTGCTTGTAAGCACTCTATTTTTGCCCGCTTGGCAATCTCTGGCCCGACCAGACTCACATTCAAACCAATACGGACACATTCAAGACCAAACCAGCTTCCTAGACTTAATCCAATCAATCAACCGCTTCGTGGGCTCGCTAGGCCCGATAAAGGCAAAATGACCAAAATGCCCTCAAAGCATTGCTCATTCCAATTCTAGTTGGCATGGCTTCCTAAAGACGATAAGTTCGTATTTGAACCACAATTATAGTCCAAGCTAGTCAAACTCAATTTGGTATGTCTTTTGAGAAAGTTAATCCCTTAGACGGTAAATCCATCTAGTACGACACGTTTATCAAGAAAGTAAAAAATCTCTCGAAACGATAAACCCATTCACACCCTTCGATTGGGATAAACCTCAAGTCCCCGAGATGATAGAGTAGTTTACTTTTGGTGTCTACTAGCCTGCTGATACGCCTCTAGATGTGCTTCACAACCGGAGTCACTCCGCAAGAATACGGAGGTCGCGATGTAGTAAAACCGGACAAGCCGGTGTCGTTCTCTCCCAAGGAAATTATGCAAATATAGCAACAAAGTTCAACTAGCACGGGTACTTATCTTGATGGGTTGCAAAGGAAAATTCTTTTCTTTTTCTAACATAAAAGAGACCGAAAATTTGTTGGTTTTGAGATGATGGTTGTTCAATGGTTAGTGCAATAACTCAATAACTGATGAATGCAATAAAATCTAGTTTTATGTAATTAGGAAAAAGCTTGGACATGGTTGTTTCAATCTACCAATTCACGACAAGGGTTTACAATGAGAGGTTTATAACTCAAATCAAGAATCGCACCTTGGATTCTTGATTCGGAAAATGTCGACTATAAAAATGTGGGTTTATGTTTGATTGAGCATAAAGACGAAATCTATAACTAGCACCCTAGAATCAAACCTTAGACATGTGCAATACCTATACCAAATATTGATTTGTGCATAAATATTGCCAATAGGTGTTATGAATATAAGTTTTTCTAATGAATCTCATGCTAAATCAAATGGAACCATAGAAGTCTAAGAATATAGCTTTAAAGTTCATACACCTCATTTTCAACCCTTGAAGATCCTTGGTGGATCTTCATAACCACATCTAAGGTATGTTTAGCTACTTAGATCCATGACAAAGAGCATAAATGAAGATAAATCTACCATTAAACTATGTAGAACTAGTGTTTGGTTGCTAAGAAAAAGAGAGAAAATGGCAAGAAAATAGAGAAACAAAACATTCACTTCATAAATGAACATTCATTTACAATGATCCAAGAGTAATAAATGACAATGTGACAAAGCTTTAAAGTAAATCTAACTAATACCTTACAAAATATTAAAAGTTTCCCTTTAGAAGCTCCTCATACTGTCCAGATCTGCATATTCCCGAGCAAAAAACCTTTGTCCCCGTATATACAGCTTTTATACTCTGTAGAAAAATAGACTCTGTACAGACCGATTGATTAGTAGCGGCGGCCGATCAAATGGCCGATCGAACGCCTGATCGATCGCAAAACCGACCTCTCTGAAATTTGCATTTTGTGTCGTCTGTTGAGGGAATTCCAATGTCACCGATCGAATGGCCGATTGATCGAAAAAACGCCTTCTCTGAAGTTTGTTGCAGAAAGTCGAACAGAGATCTCCAATTGATCGGTGCGCCGGGCGATCGATCGAACGTTCCATGGACCGTTCGATCAGCCGATCGGTCGGTATGTTGGCCCAATCGAACGGTCATCCTAATTTTTGCCCGTTTGCCTCGTCTTAAGCTCCGATTCCTGTAAAACGTGCACAAAAGGATTTTAATGCATTTTAGGAGTTAGAATACTAAATTAACACTGAAATTCAACTAATCAACCACCAATTTAGGCCTAGAGATTACTATTTCTGAGAGTAATCACCTGCCTACGTAGAATGTTTGCTATCTGACATGTCTTTTGAGAAAGTTGATCTCTCAGGCGATATGACCATCCAACAACTTCTCGGGATTAGGCAGTCTCCGGAATAAATGCACACCATCAGAATGACGGAAACACTCACAAAAATCATAATCGTCAAAGTGATAGAAACACTCGCAAATAGATTAACGTTCAAAATGCCAACAAATGCTATATGTCACGAGACAAAATACCCCTCTTGGCTGTGACACATTTACCAGAGGACGGGATACCTTTGAAAACCAACTCGTCACACACCGTTTGGTAGACGAAAACACTCAAGACATGGGTCAACACTAGTGCCTGCTAGCCCATTCTGGTTAAAAATGACCAAATTGGCTATTGGCCCCCACCGGCAAGCTTCTCAAGAAAGTACCTAAGACCTTATAGTGGTAAGTCTACCATTCCAAGATTGTCTCAAAGATAATCTAGCACGTTCTAGTGCCTTCAAGTCACTTCCGAATCGATTCCGAGAGCATCTGCTCAAAATGATCATTTTGCCCATAGGCATCCAATCGCCTCCGGGAACCACACCGACTTCGGGTATCGAACCGATTTCCTTTCGAGGATGCTTCTAATAGTATTTCTAACTTTCCAGTACCTTTCCGGACCATTTTGAGTTCATTCCGGTAAACCCAGTGTGAAATGACTATTTTGCCCTTAGTGGGCCAATCGCATTTTTCAATCACACCGGCTCTAGGTATGAAACTGAAAATCCATTGGAACATTCTCAATAGCATTTCCAATCTTCAAGTCTTCTCATGGATCACTTCAGGTCGATCCTGGTGTTTTCCCGATTTAAATAGTCATTTTGCCCCTGGTGGGCCGGTCACCCTTTTTAACTATTCCGACTTTGGTTCTCAAGTCAGCTATCTCCGGGACACTTTTTCAGGGGTTCTTCTCCATTGTTGACCGAGTCTGGTTACTCGGAACCTTCCGAATCATTCTCGAATTTTTCAAAGTCACTTCTAGTGAAGTTACGCCAAAAATTGCATGGGTCAAAGATTTGTTTATTGATGCCTTAAAACATTTTCTAAGTGGTGCTCAGCCCAAAATTAGCAAGAAAGATGGGAAGAAGAAGGACTTACAAAATGGTAATCTTTACGAAAGAGACAGATACATAATGAGGGATTGTTCTGCACTCAACGGTTGGCCAAAACCCCTTTCGTCTACAAAGAATGTCGAGGCGGCCGCAACAAGTTTGGATTACTCACTGGTCACATCACATTAAATTGCCTCTGATGGCTAATGTCATGGCAACGATACATTAGCCCCAGCCCCTCACCAAAGGACGCTAAGGTTGAGGGGCAATTATGGGTCAAATAAACCTCAACCCAATCCGCCAAGGCAGGCTCAACTTTAATCAAACAGCTTACTTGGGCTATGGACAGCCCAGTTCACCAGGGCAAGCCCAAGTTCGATTAAACAGTCCAAACAGCATAATAAGTCAGGCCCATATAGCCAAGAGCGACCTAATTCGCAAGACTAATATAGCCTAAAGTATTGGGACAATCATGAGAAATATTAGAGCATTTAATACTCAAGTCTCAGTATTTAATGCGAAGGAGACCCACCACGCGAACGCATGGCTTACATTCGGTTAGTTGAACTCGAGCATGGCGATAAAGGTGAGTTTCTCTCCGATCAACCAATTTTAGCCGGCACAAGCCTATGAGATAGGTCATGATTATTGGAGTAAGCTTAACAGTGAGCAGTACACTATAAACACTGAAGTCTGAATAAACAAGATATGGACAATTGATTTCTAAGTATTCACTATCTTTTTTTTTTTAATTCCTCATTAAGGTTGCTAACTTAATCATCGGAGTGTGATCAGCCCAAAGAGGGTCGACCCATTCTAACCCTTTTGTCTCCTTGCAGTAAGTTGGCATTCATTGATATTGGCTTAAGTGATCGGTTAGGCCTTCTCAAAAATTCCATTTACACAATCAATTCCATAAATAAACTCACAAATGGATGTATCTTTGAGCCACTGGTCTCAGGTATGCCTTCAAATGCATCAAAATTATACATCCACCAGCATTACTGTCCCCAACCACCTCCAATTCGTCCAATTATATATTGGTCTGAACTTGGGTTGGTGTTTGTGTTACGAAATTGTCGATGTCGACCCATCAATGACCACGGCAACCATGCAATCTTCCCTCAGCACCATAACCACACAAACCCGTGTGGGTGTATATATGAGTTATATATCTTTGAGCAAGTAATGGTGGCTAAAGAGAATGGTTTCTCTTTCCAAATATATTTCTCTCTCTCTCTCTCTCTCTCTCTCTCTCTCTCTCTCTCTCTCTCTCTCAGTTGCTGTCCACTGGTCTTCATTGGCACTGGGTGTGGTCTAGTGAGGAACGGGCATGTGGTGAATAAAAGAGGCAGTGGGTTTTGTGATTTGTTAATGGCATTGGATTTGAAGGTTTTGCGTTGAGTTAGAGAGAGAAGCGACAGTTGTGTTAGGGCGATGTAGTAGCAGTGGCGGTGGGTGGGTGTGTATGGCGGTGGGTCTGAGCGGTGAGGGTTACTTCAATAGGAGAGAGATAATGGAGAGATAGCCGGTTTAGTTTTGGGCTTTTTAAGTTTTTTGGATTGACTTTTTTTATTTATAAGCAAAGAAGGGGAGTTTTTCTTGCCTTCTCTCTCTTTTTTTTTTTGGTGATTCTGCTTGAGCTTATAAAAACAAAAAGTTAAAATTTTTTTTTATTTTTTTGCTTGTAAGTCAAACAATAAAAAATAAAAAAATTTAAAAAAAATTAGTATGTTTGGTTGCAATTATTGCTTCTAATGAACATTCAACTTTGCTTATCTTTTAAGGCCAATATTGACATTTTCAACTATCAAAATGCTGATATCACCTAATTATGTTAAGTTTATTAATGGTCAATTAAGGAAAGGAATAAAGTAAGAGAGCCAGTGTCACTTTCAAAACTACCAAAGTACTTCCTATTAATGTTAGATATTTCGAGAGAGATTAGTGTAATTTATCATATACTTTTGTAGTCTGGAAGCCGTTGGTCAGTGGGGTCAAGTTCTCAATTTTTTTTAAAAAATATATATTATGATAATAAATATTTTTTTTTAAATTTTTTATACTTGACGGGTCAACTAACTCTACGAGTTGTTATTTGGCACCGCCCACAATTTCATTATATAATACTAGCATGGATGTGGAAAATAAATTTAGAAAAAAAAAATTATAACAATGAAGAATTTTTTGTTATTCTCAAACGTTAAGGTACTAATATAAATTGTATTAAATGTATTATATTCATATTAAAAAAATTAAATACTATTAGTTGATTTAATAAAAATACTTAGACTAAAATAGAAAATATATATGTTTAAGATTTAGCTAAGAAGCTATATTAATTTACAACCTTTTTAAGTGCATAAGTCTGCGTATCATAAATAAATTATCTAATTAAGTGCATTAAATATTATCACATAAAACAACAAATTTAGAGGAAAGGATTTGAAATTTAAGTTAGAGATGTAATTTATTATTAAATATTTATTATACTTATAGTGTAACTATTTTCACGACAATTATGTATGCTTAGATTATGCTTAACTCAAATTACACATCATAAGATTAAGAATCCATGTAAGTTTGATTAAATTAATAGGGATAAACATCTACCTAACCTAGCCCAAATATGTGCATTTATATCATAAAAATTTGTTATCACAGTGAATGTACTAAACACTACCAAGCTTTCCAGAAACATTTATATTACTCTATGATATACTTCAAAATTAAAAAAATATATATTTTTTATTACATTTATTAAAAATAAAATGATACAAATTTCCTAACAACAAAAAACAAAGAAGGTTAAGAATATCTGCATACCAACATTAGCGCAATTAGAAAATTTGCTTTGGATTTAATCTGGCTAGTAAAGCTAGAGAATTCTATCACTTTTAATTTAATTTCATGCTTAAAACTTGAAAATAGGTATTAATCATTCATCTATTGAGAAGCAAATAATTATAATGACTTCAATTTCATAAGGCTTCCCCAAAATTTTGATTTTATTTATTCTTATTATTTTCTAACCATTTTTGAAGTCGTGTGATTGATGGGTAGCAATAATATTAATAATTTTGATACATATGTACTTCCTTTCATAGATATTTAAAATCATTTTTATTTTTTAAAAGATTCTATGTGAATAGCATAATTAAAGGAAATTTAAAAAACTTACCCTATAGACTAAGTAACAAAAATAGAATGAAATTTAAAGTAAAAAGAAAAACTTTAAAACAACCAATAGAATCAAGACATGGTGTATTTTTGTATTTACTAATTCAAAAATTTGGCAAAATCGAATTTAAACTTTCAGCCTCAAAGACCTTTTAACGTATTGTTATAATATATAGTATAAATTTGTTATGAACTAAAGATGGTGGTGTCTGTGTTTATTTATCCATCCACCACTACTCCTTTTGAGGAGTTGTGTTGGATTGTGGTGTGTCAAAAAAGAAAAAAAAAACTAAAGATAGTGGTATAAACTTTATAATTAAAAAGCTTGTACCTAATTATTATTTGATTTATAATATGAATAAAAAAATTTCCTCTTCTTATTCTATTTTATTTTTTCTTCTAATATAAACTAGGTAAATGAATGGTAAATTTAAATTGGAATAAGCAAATTGTGAATCAAGGGGGAAAGATATACATTAGTTTTTCCATTTGTTTCGACTTTCTCAAATTTTTTTAAAGTTATAAGCTTCAAAAAAAATCTAAGATGCATTAACAGAAGATGTTATGTAAACCTTATTCTTCTCTTAATGCTATCCCTATTAAGACAAGAAATCAGCTTCCTATGTAACGTCAGGGCAAGTTGATTGTAGGCCGGCTTGAAACAACTTGAGATCTACAGCAACAACTTTAAATGAGATTTTACTTTCATGTGTTGATTTTGGGCATTGACAGCTATACTTCTTTTTTCAAAAAATATATAAAAATTATATAGGGTCTTAACTTTAGCATTTAAGATTTTAAAAAGTTTGGGGCCTTCAAAAATTTTTTGTACAATTAATTTTCGGGTTAAACCAAATTTTTTTTTAAAGTTAATTAGTACAGTTGATTTTTTGGGCCTTGTTTCTCCTATGGACTTGGTCTTTTATCAAAAAAAATTTAGAACCTATACAGGGAGTTAACTGTAGCATGTATGATTTTAAAAAATTTGGGATCTTCAAAGTTTTTTTATTTTATCCAATTTATTTATTGATTGAGTAAACTGGTATTTCTTCTTGAAGTTTAGTTGTATAGTTTATTTTTGGTCATTTTTTTCAACTAGACATTTTTTTTTTTTATACCTAGATTGGGGACTTCTACTATAACATACCAAGTTTTTAAAATTGTGAGGCCTTAACGCTACGTTTGGAAGTCAGATTTTTAATAGGAAAAGAAAAAGGTAAAAGAAAAGAGAATAAAATGAAAATAATATTTTTGTTCGATTTTTTTTATTTTTTATATTTTTCTTTACTTTTTTTACCGAAAATCCAAATTCCAAACAAAACATAAAAGATTGAGTGTCTTGGGCGAGGGCTTACTCGCAAGGAAAAAAAAGGGTAGAGTTAGCTGGAATTTGTGAAGAAAACAGAGAGAAGAAAAGAAACTAATTAGCCAAACGGCCTTGCTATAAGTTAATTCCTCCAAAAAAACAATAGAAGTCTTATCTTCCTTAATTCCAACTTTGAAAAACATTAAACTAATTCAAAGTAGGGTTTACTAACTCCCAGCTCTAACCAAAATGTAAACAAAGGTGAGAAATAGAGAAAGTGAGGTAAGTTATGATGATAATTACTACAGAAGCAAACGAGAGTACGATTGAAGCAACTAAAGCAGAGAAAAATATGATAAATTTACCCTGCACTGAAAATTCTTCATACCTATCAGCAAAGAATGTATTTCAAGTCAACTTTTGAATTTTCCTTAAGCATGATAAATTTTTTAAAAAATAAATATTTTCTTGCTCACCACTCCACTCACAAGTGTGAATACATTTTGAGAAAGTATTCAATATAGCGGTGATATCCCGTCGTTTTATTGATATAGTATCATAGATTCACAAGCCAATTAAATTATGTCAAATGAACGTGTTGATATCCTAAGCATTATGACATATCCTCAATTAGTAGGGTAGTGGAGAAAATCTATTGTTCATTTTAGGTGTTGGATAAAAATACATGCATTTGGTGTGATTTAATTAATTTGCAATACCATAATAGCAAAATGACATGGCATTACAATTATATACACATCCATTGTTACCCCCAAATCATTGAAAAAAATACCTAAGTGTACGTTTGTATTTATGGATCTGAAATCAACGTACTTGGATTTGTTTATTGAAGGAATAAGATCTCAATTCATATTTGATGACTTACATTTTAGACATCGACAAATGGATGTAAGGATTTGAATATCTTATTATGCGTGTATTTCAAATGACTAGTTGAAAACAGTTATTTCAAATCCATTATAACAATGATTCTTGTTGCACAAATATTCAAGTTTTCGATTTAGGTCTCTAAATGAACTCTAATATTAACTAACTCTCATATGCATTTGTAAATAACATCTCCAAATCCATTGATTTCAAACAAACGCAGCATAAGAGTTTATATTTCAGTTATATCAGACTTAGGATCTCATAGTGTACTTTTTGGTTTGACCAAAGCTCTCTAAGTATGACAGAACTGCAGGAGCAGAAAACAAAATAAAGAGAACCATGACAAAAGCAGATGGAAAAGGAATATTTAACAGAAAGAGTAATTTCTGTAAAAGTAAGCAACCTTTACTGGTGGTAATACCATATACAACCAATTTCTTGGCTTTTATTTTTTCTGGTCTTTTTTTTTTTTTTACAAATTAATCGAGTTAATCAACTTTTCAATCATGATATCCAGTTACTCCCCATGAGTCCAGACCTAATAGTAATGGATAATTTTATTAGAGAAGAAAATTAAAAGAAATAAAGAAAGAAATATGTCTAATGCTCAATCCAGTTATGTAACTCCAACAAACTCCGAAAAAAAAAAAAAAAAAAAGATAGAGAACATGAAATATGCAGTAACTAATCATTGATTAAGCTCAAAAGACTATGGGATTTAACACTTGACTTGTGGATATCATTCGCCATTGTTCTAAAGAAGTAAAGACTAACAACTAATGATTTTGTAAACAACAGATAAAGAAGAAAGACTACCAACTAACCATTCTTAAGCATTTCCATGTCGTAACCCATTTGTAAAAGGATGATCTTAGACCAAGGCCATTTTTTGGGTCAAATGTTGGGCTTTTTGTGCCAGCTCCAATTTGCTGGGGATTCGTGCAGATCGAAGGATAACTTATGGAATTTGGTCGGACCGAAGGCCTTAAACTAACAGTCAGAAAACCTACAATACCCTTCTCTAAAACTGGCCCACACCAGCCTTGGCAAGCCTTTCCATAAATGGTTGGCGACATGCTTTCAAAGAAGTGTTTTATCGTGACTGATATTATAAGTTTTGAGCTTTCCAAAATATCCAAACCACTGTAAGTGCTGCTTTAAATTACATAATTAGCAATTTTTTTTTTGGGCATAGATACTTTTGCAAACTATATCTAAGATAAGATAGGTGTTGATTAGTTGTTTGTGTCCTACAAGAATTTTTATTTTCTCACTGCCTTTTTCTTTTCACAGGTTATCTCTAATGTAATACAAATGAAAACTACCACTATAGATGGTGCTAAGAGTCACATCATGAAAGGTTTTTTTGCTTAGCCATTGCTTCAAACATATGGCCAGCAAGCAACATGTGGATATTTGAAGACTCTGTCATTCTAATGTCTGATGTTTGTTACAAACGCTGGTAGACCATAGCTAAATTTTTATAGCATTACTCCTCCGCAAAATTTAAAGTATGAACATTCAAACCTCTTCAACATTTCCAAACTTATAATCACTTTGGGGATATTTGAAGCACATGTGGATTGCTCATTCCATGAGTGATCTTGGTCTTGCTAATAAGACTCTTCAGATTAGTATGTTATTATTACCATGACACCATCAAACCCCGGTTGCATGGAAACCATTTCTAATGAGAGTGAAATCAACATCAAGGACAATATGTTCCTTATCCTTCAGCAGTTCATGAGGAATTAATGTTGGATTTCCATAGGCTTCAATCCGTGATAACGTCATAATCTATAATGTTATGAATTAAACCAATTTTTTTTCTTTTCTTTTTGGTATCAGTTTTTGTTTTGGGCCAAAGCACTCTTATGTACAATACAACTACATGAGCAGAAAATAAAAACATAGCCATGAGAAAAATGAGATGGAACAGGAAACATAGAGCAATTTCTATAAAAGTCAGCAACCTTAACTACTTATGGATATTGGTGATGATAATTCCATACACAACCACTTCCACACCTTTCTTAGATTGCCAATTATAGATCAAGAAAAAAGAAGGGAGTTATTTCTAGGACATCAAAATAAGTACTAGTGTGCCCACAATTAAGGATCGTTCCTCCTCTCACCATGATGCCCTTGTCCACTAACCCCAAGAAATACATTTCTAATCTTCTGTAGCTCCATAAGAACATCTCTAGCATTCATTCTGTTCCTTGGTAGTTCAGCAGAACATGAGACTCCAATTTGAAGGACTGATACAAGGAAAACCTTCACTTTAGAAATGTTGGTTGTGCAACTTTGCCTCGTACTACTTGACTCCCCTTCATCATTCAAAATGATTCGGGGCTCAACAATCTCCGTTACTTGATCTGGAAGAGACACTTTTGCATAGCTATGCAGGCTAACGTTGTTAGTGAACATGCTATCTGTGGGTCTTTTTCCTGTGAACATTTCCAATAGTAACACTCCATAGCTATACATATCACCTTGTGTTGAAACCTCCTCACCCATACCATACTCTGCAGTATGAAACAATTAAAACAAAAAAGTGCCCAAATTTGTAATTTGAATGATCTTTGAACTAGTAAATTTACTTATGGAAAGAAAAAAAAAAACAAAAACAAAAACTTCAACATTTCGAAATATAAAATTATCTAAATGGTTAATTTCTATTTTAAGATACCACAAGGATATGACAAGAGTTGGTTTAATTTATTGTTGTAGCTAAACACGCAACGTGGTAAAGTGAGGAAGAGTAATCTCATGCACCACTAAAATGATGCTTAATTTGTATATAGACTCAGACTCAGATTTCAGCTCACCAAATTGTAATTATATAGAAAATCATTTATTTATCAATTCATTGGAAGGAGTAATAGATAGAGACAATTACCTGGGGCAACATATCCAATTGTTCCTCTAATCCCAATTGAACTTGATTGTTGGTGATTGGATATACATGTGGTGGCTGAAAGAATCCTTGTGAGGCCAAAATCGCCAACATGAGCACAAAAATCGTCGTCAAGAAGGATATTACTTGGCTTTAAATCACAATGAACAATAGCCCTTTCACAATGATGGTGAAGATAATCCAACGCAGATGCCACATCAATGGCAACGTTTAGCCTTTGAATGAAGTTCAAGTTTGTTTGCTCCGAAAGACTAGGGTGTAACCATCTCTCTAAACTCCCATTTGTCATGAACTCGTAGACCAAAGCCTTGAAATCATTGCCTTTGAAATCAATGCTTGAGCAAGATGTGATTATCTTTACAAGATTGCGATGGCGAATGTTCCTCAATGCTTCACATTCTGCTATGAAACTCTTGTTTGCTCCACGTTCGTGAAGGTTGAGTATCTTCACAGCAACAATTTGTATGCCTGGTTTGAGAATCCCTTTAAAAACTGAACCATATCTTCCCTGGCCAATTAAGTTGGCTGAAGAGAACCCGTTGGTTGCTTGAAGAAGTTCTCCATACGAGAGTTGTAGATACTGGTTTTGTAGAGGCGAGGCTGAAAGAGCTTCTCTTCTAGGTCTTCGGATACGATAAAAAATAGCTGAAAGGCATACTAAGAGTAGAAAAATAATGAGAGTAATTACTAGAGCTGTTACTCTACGACTGAAAGGCCATTTCTTTTCCTTCAAAACTCTTGTTGGACAAGCAGGCAATTGCAAGATTTTAATTCCTCCACAAAGCTTGTTATTTCCAACAACTGAAAAGGCACTAATGTTTCTAAAAACTCCTTCATTTGGAACTTCACCATCGAACATATTGTGGGAAAGATTGAGATTTTGAAGGAAAGTTAACTCACCCAAAAACCTTGGAACATGTCCAGACAAGTTGTTGCTAGAAACATCTAGGTATTCAATACCTCTTAGTTGTTGGAAGGATGCTGGAATTGTACCTTGGAAAAGATTACCATGTAAATCAAGGGATTGTAACACTTGACAACTACCAAGAATAGATGGGATTTGTCCAGATAGTTTGTTTTCTGATAATTCCAGATTCACCAAATTTTTCAAGTTACCCAATTGAAGTGGTAGCACTCCTGTTAGGTAATTATGTTCCAAGGAGATTTCAACGAGGGAAGGAAGACCAAAGATTTGTTGAGGTATAGCTCCGGTGAGATGATTATATCCTAGATAAATTCCCAATAAACCTGTGCAATTGCCCAAAGAACCAGGTACGTTTCCCACTATTATATTAGCTCCTAGATGAAGAATACCAAGCCAAGTAAGGTTTGCAATAGAGGATGGAACTTCTCCAGAGATGTTATTTCCGTGAATGTACAGATCTTTCAAGTTGGAGAGTTTTCCAATAGACACAGGAATGCTACCAGTAAGCAAGTTATAACTGAATGAGAGTACATCCAAATTTACAAGGTTCGCAACACCAAGAGGTATGCTTCCAGATATATAGTTGGATTCTAGATTGAGCCAAGTAAGCTTGGTGGAGAGATTTGAAATGGAATGGTGCAACAAACCCTTAAAATGATTTCTACTCAAATCCAGCACGAGTAGATTGGAACAATTGGATAAAGAAGTGAGAAAGTTCATCAACTCATTGCCCTTACCACCTTCTCCTAGTTTATTGCCCCAAATATTTAAATATTGCAGCTCGTGAAGGATTCCCAAAGTCATTGGGAGGGGCCCAGTCAAAGAATTGTCGGCAAAATCAAATAGAGAAAGTCCTGAAGCATTGGCAATCGAGGAGGGAATAGGCCCATAGAATTGGTTACTATGAATGCTGAACGTCTTTAGTTCTGGAAGGGTGGAGCCCAAATCTGGGGGAAGGCTTCCGTGCACTTGGTTGCCAGACAATTCAAAGACAGAGATGGATGACATATTGTAAAGCAAAGTAGGAACCATACCAGACAAATTGTTATAAGCCAGCAAAAACATCTCTAATTTTGAAAGCCGAGCAAGTTGGAAGGGAATGCTTCCTTTTAGATTATTGAGCCCCAGAGAAAGAGAACGAAGACTGGAAAGGTTTCCAATTGAAAGTGGGATAGTTCCAGTGAGATGATTCCTACTAAGATACAAGTGAGAGAGGTTAGACAAAGAGCCTAGCTCAGTAGGGATTTTACCTCCTAGATTGTTGTTGCTTACAGTAATGACTCTTAAATGTGAGCAATGAGTCAAATTGGTAGGAAATTCACCTCGAAAAGAGTTATTCTTAAGGGAAAGGTATCGTAGACGAAACAACCTGCCAATTTCTGGAGGGATTTCACCATGAAAGCTATTGTTTCCTAGATCAATCGTCCTAAGGAATGTGAGGTTGCCAATGTGAGGAGAGAGAGAACCCACCAATGCCAGTGATGACAGGTTTAGGACGGTCACCCGCTGCTGATGCCGACGACCACCACATGTAACTCCTTGCCAATTACAAAAATGAATCGAATGATTATTCCACGAGATAAAGGCACCGAGAGAATCTCCACCTGGTATGAGATCCTCCTTGAT
This sequence comes from Euryodendron excelsum, assembly GCA_033060915.1. Classification (NCBI taxonomy): domain Eukaryota; kingdom Viridiplantae; phylum Streptophyta; class Magnoliopsida; order Ericales; family Pentaphylacaceae; genus Euryodendron; species Euryodendron excelsum. The sequence goes on along the minus strand of CM065397.1, from coordinate 8,115,310 downwards.
TGCGAGCAGAGTTTGACGATCTGTTTCATTGGTGAAGTGAACCGTAGAAGAAGAAGAAGCATTGCCAACAGAGATCATGATGAAAAAGAAACTGAAACAGAGGAGGAGGAGGAGAGGTGTACTACTACTCAGTAGCCTCCTCGGATGAAGCTTATCTATTTGTTCCATTTGGTGAGTCTGTCAAACTAAACACAAATATGAAAGGAAAAACGACCGAGATAGAGCTTAGCTTATGCAATTAGACACCGAGTCTGTGAAAGAGCCACATGCATCAAATATATCACTCATTTACACCCAGTCCTATATGTAT
>CM065397.1:8067500-8110000 GCA_033060915.1 Euryodendron excelsum | reverse complement strand
ATATAATAGATATATTGGCCCTCCAAAAATTTTAAAATTTTTTTTAATTCCTTTATACATTTAAGTATTTATAATAAATAGGTATATTGTCCTCCTAAAACTCAAATAATTTTACATTTACCCTTCCACATTCAAATAATTTTGCCCTGTTCCTCTAGTCTAGAAAAGAAAATTTAGCTTAATAGTAGCATCTTTATTTTTAAGTACTCTATCTATTTCGATTTTTATCTTCTTTATATTTGATGAGTCTTTTACAATAGAGCATAAATTTAAGTGGTAGTGATTGATAGTTGGTACAATAGTACCACTAAAAAATTTTCCTACTGCAAACCCCCTTCGTATTTTAAAATCAAATTGTGCTCTCTCTATAAGAGGTGTTTGGATTGTTATTTAAAAAGCTATAAGCCATTAGTTTAAGCTAATTTTAAAAAGTGAGTGGAATTAGATCCACCAAAAGTAGTGCCTTTAATGGAAAGTGAGTGGAATTAGTCATGGCTCGTGACATTCAAATCCTTCTAAGAATAAAATTTTTTTTGAAAAATGTTATTCTTGCAAAAAGGATTATAAAATCTAATCAGAATTATGTAACAGTGACATTTTTAATTACAGTAAACCAGTAAGTCTGCTCTCTCTCTCTCTCTCTCTCTCTCTCTCTCTCTCTCTCACACACACACACACACACACACACACATACACACATATTTTAAAATTAGGATTTGGATTCTCTCCATTTTATGATCTCCATTCCATAATCAATGAATTAAATATAATTTTATCACATGTTTTATTAAAATTACGTTGTTTTGTATTAAAATTTATTTTCTTATATATTACTGTAAAATCATTTATTTTTAAATAAATATTAAGTCAACTCATTTGAATTCTTCATTTTTATTTTAGTTGATGTGTCAACACCTCAATAAATGGAACGAAGAGAATCCAAATCCTTAAAATCAAACCCTGCTCTCTCTAAATCCATCGAAAGTCATGCCGTTGATGGAAAGTAAGTGGAATTGGTCATGTCCTTTTAAAAAGAAAAAAAAAAGTCCTTTTAAGAAGGAAAAAAATTATATATAGCAGTAGTTTATGGCACAGTAAACTTACTGTTCTCGTAACGCATTTCATTAATTATAAAAAGTGCATTTTCGAAATGTTGACGAAAAGAAAAACAAGAACAGCCAATATTTCAGTATGTTTCAGTTTTTGTTATGCAAGATCATGTGTTCTCCTAAAATAGACAATGATCCAATCTTTAAACAAATCCTGAAAGCTATCCCATATAAATTGTCAACCCCAACATTCAAAATATGAAGGACCTAAGATAAAAGTGGCACGAAATCACCACTATGAAGATCCATTCAATTTTATGTGTTTTAACTTATCTTCTTCATTATTCTTTAAAATTATGATCATACATCATGTCATTACAACTTAATGGACTTATTGCATGTTATTGTAAAAGTTGAAAAGTTCAAAATGCATCATTAGAATCCACTGATCCATTCATGCTTGATGATTGGAGGGGTTATAAAGTAATTTTACCTTCTCTGCTGCTTGATTATGCTTTAAAAGTGCAATTTATATGCCTTAATTAGTTATTTATTAGTCTTAGAATAGGTTTAATTATGTTGTTTTAATCCTAATTTGTTACTAACTTGGTTTATGTATATTTTCAGAAATTCTGACCTAAAAAGGAGAAAGTCACACTAAATTGAAAAAGGCGTCTGAAGTGCATCTGATGTGCATCTAAAGTGAGTTTGAATGGTGAATAGTGGCGTTCGAACTGTTAACAGGCGTTCGAAGTGCGTTCGAACGGTACGTCGAACGGTGTTACGCTAAAATCAGGTCTGAAGACTGTTTGATAGATTCAGAGAGCCTAAAATCCGTCCGAAGAGCGTTAGAAGACCGTTTGAACGGTCAATTAGGCATTTGAAGTTCGTTTAATGGCTTTTCGAACAGTGCGTCAGGGTTTCTTATTATTTCTGCTACCTATATAAGCTGGGATTGTTGTTATTTTTAGGGGGATTCTAGGGTTGACATTTTTCTAGGGTTTTAAGAGTAGTTTTAAGAGTAGATTAGAGTAGTTTATTCATAGTTTTCATTCAGTTTTCAATTACTGTAATCAAATTACTCAGCCTTTCAATAAATTTACATACAACTTTGCATATTTATGATTATGATGAGTAGCTAGATTTCATCTAGGGATCAACTGTGAGAATTAATTGAAGATCTTGGATGAACAAAGGAGGTAAGATTTTAGGTTTCAAAGTTAAATTTTTGTTTCTTCTTTCTTCTTCTTCTTCATTTTAGAAACTTTTGAAAACCTGGATGTTTGATTATATTCGGTAGTGTTTATGTGTGAATCTATATTCAGTATATGCGCTGCACGAATCAATAGTACTCGTCCTTTATTTTAACAATTCGATTTATTCTAGAAGTTGAAGTTTTGAAGAACACTTGTTTTTATCGCTAAATCTTTCGAATCCGAGACTCGCGACGTAATCAAAGGATTTGAGTTATTAAATTATCTCATTTAGAATTCCAAGAGATGCAATTGGTTGGATCGATTGATTCCAAGACTTTTTCTTTATTTCTTAGTTTAAATTAGATAACCAATCTTTTCTAAAAAAAAAAAATTAGATTTTTGTTTATTGGAATGTCTTTCTTAAGATTTTTTATCCACAGTAAGTTTTCCTATTTATGTAAACTATCTTCCCTAAGGAATCGACCTCGTACTTACGAGAAATTATTACTACATCGCGGTCGTGCACTTGCGATTAAGTATCACCCTTTTAGGGAGCGATCAAGTTTTTGGCGTCGTTGCCAAGGAAGCTGCGTTTTACGTTGGTGGACGAGCATTGGAGATTCTGTTTTGGAGGAAGTACTTCACCACCATTCTACAAATACGAGGGAACTCAATAGCTCATTTGGATAACTTCGTTCCATCTTTTATTTTTGAGCACTTATTTTTATTTTTCTTTTGGTTACATTGAGTTTTTGCATCTTTGTTGTGGGATTGGGAGGATAAGTTGTTCTCATATACTTGTTGGTTGGTCTTGCATATATCGTATTCATGGATTATCCTTGAAATTTTCTTTTTACGAGTCCTAATTCATACACAGCACAACCACAAGACTATTATCCACCTCCAAACTATTTAGAGTGGAGCTCTCAAGCTTTACCATATGTTTCTTATGAACAACCACCACAACAACCATACTACCATGCACCATCTTCGCCTCCACCATATGCTTATGATTTATATACACCTTTTACTTTACCTTACACGTTTTATGAGACATATCCTTTATTATCTTATCAACCTTTTGTAAAGAATCAAGAGAACATGTAGTCATCTTACATACCATATCCCGCAGGTATGTCCTCAGGGTTCAAAGATACTAATATAAAGGCACAAGCTAACACTCTTGCACAAATTCGTCGAGAATTAGATGAACTAACTCATCAATTGGCCCTATTATCACACAAGGCAATGGATCACGAGGAGGAAGAGCTTTTGGCTCAACCTCAAGATGATCCTACATATGAGATGTTCCCAATTCCATATATGAGTAGTCATGACCAAGGTCTCTCCATTATCGCCCTTAAGCCTGAACATGAAATATAGAACATCAACGTTCCCGCAGTGTCTAATCCAAAGGAAGACGTTCTTAGGGTGGATAATGATGAGGATAAGGTTAAGGAAGAGGTACTTATTCTTCTTGAGGTGTCTGAACTAAAGGAAGTGATACCTAAAGAAGAGGTGAATGAGGAAATAACAATGGAGAGTGAGGGAGAGGAACCCAAGAGAAAGGAGCCCAAGATTAAAGACTCCCAATAAGAAAAGGTGAACGAGGAAGAAGTAATAGAGAGTGAGATATCTCATACACTTCTTCAACATGAATTGAGCCTTAGCATCCCTATCATGTAATATTTTATTTTTATTCTTTATCCTTTACAAACTTGCATGAGTGTTTTGTATGATTTTGGATTCAATAGTATTCGTACTTATACATATTTATTAATAGTGAACTCATTACTCATGTGGAATGGTAAGTGGCTCCATGCAAGCAAACACCCTCGATGTGGTGTTGGATAGTCTTCTCTTGTGTATTTTGGTAGTGTAGGAGTAGGTAGGTAGTTTTTGCTTTCTTTTGTTTCATTTTTAGAGTTCTTTCCTAGTTGGGGGGAAGGTGTTGTCCCACCGGATTTTTTTCATCCCTTTTTCATGCGTTCATGTTTTTGTTTCTCTTCGCTTGATGCATTGAGGACATTGCATCATTTTAGTTGGGGGGTGGGAGCCTACTAGTCATTTTGTTTTGTTTTGTTCTTTTTGTTTATATAAAAAAAAAAAACACACAAAATTCAAAAAAAATTCATAAATAGTTCTATTCTATCAAATCTTGTTATGCTTTATTGAGTAATTTTCAGGTATTAGTTCATGATTGATCTACCTTGTAGACACTTGGAAGTCTTCGGTAAAGGTTTGATGTATCATATGGTTCGGTACTTTGGTTTGTATTTATCACATTTTCCTATATACTCTTCATGATTATTGTTACAATTGGAAGTGTTGAGGATGATCTTGAGGAACCATATCTATATTCATGTTAATGCGCTTATGATGTCGAGGATACTTTGAGTTGTGCATTGGACTAAGTTTGAGTTGATAATTGATTCACCTTAGATATTGTGATGCATTGCAAGTTTTTGTCATCAAACCATTATAAGAGAGAGTTTACATTGTTGTGCATTAGTGTGCTATATGATCTTTCTAGATTTCTCTCTTATACATGCATGTCCTTATAAGATGGAGATTTTATACCTTGTGAGATTTAGAGCTTATTTATCGCCTTTTGAGAGTGATATGCATTTACTTAAGGTTAAGTTATTGATCTTCATTCATTGAATAGCTTCATTATGCTTGATTTTGGATTTACGTGTTGAGTATTAGTTGGAGTTATTGACATCTTATACACTCTTGAAATTTTGATTTGATGTGGTTTTTGGATTATAAAAGTAGAGGCCATTTCATTCCATTAAGCTATTCATGTTTATATTTCTTTCTCAATATTTGTATATACATGAGCTTAAAAATTTGTCAATGCTAAATTCCGAAGTTGGTGCATTGCTTATATATTTGTGAAGTTGAAAGTGTATTGAATTGAAAAGTAAGGAAAAGAAAAGAAATAGATGAAAAGGAGTTGAAAAAGAGAAGAGAAAAAAAAATTTTCAATTGAAAAAGAAGTGAAAAAAGATGGAAAAAGTTCAAAAATTATTCAAAAGCTAGAAGTTTGAAAGTGAATGTTCAATGATCATCATGTGTAATGCGCATGCATATGTTGAAATCTATTACCGCTTTCTATCCTCTTTAATGGCACTTCTTTTATTCACTATCCATATGGCCACAATATCCGAAATTACATGAATCTTTAATTCAATTGTGTATAAATCATCAATGTCAATTCTCTAAGTGTGCTTAAACAGTAAATTTTCTTTCATTAAGCTATGCCAAGATGATACACTTACAATTTATCCATTTTTTATTCAGAATTGCTTTACTTGTATGTCTAGTTTATTTACTCTTAAAATGAGCTTTCCATTGAGAGACCATGTGTGTTCATGTTCACAGTTGAGTGTATGCGTTGTGAGACTTGGGTCAAAGCATAAATGACATAATTGTATGAGTCATGAGACATTAGAGTGATATGCTATTGGTAGTAGACTTCAATGTATTCTATTTCTTCAATGTTTTATGCCTTTACCATACGATGACTCATGAACTAAGTGGATTGAGACTTGACTCGAATGAGGTTAATACATGTTTCATGTTCTTTGATATCATAATGACATTACATAGATAGATGTTTGTGGGTATTCATTACTGTAAGTCCTCACAAGACACCACTCATTCACTAGGAGTAACCTAGAGGTTTAAAGGCTTGGTACATATGCTAAATGTACTCGTGACTCCCACGAAAGTGGAGATATGTTTTTGGTTTTAGTGTTTTGCTAGGGACGAGCAAAAGGTTAGTTGGGGGGTGTGATTGTGCTCTAAAAGTGCAATTTACATACCTTAATTAGTTATTTGTTAGTCTTAGAATAAGTTTAATTATGTTGTTTTAGTCCTAATTCGTAACTAAGTTAAGTTTATGTATGTTTTTAGGAATTTTGGCTCAAAAAGGAGAAAGTCGCGCTAAATTGGAAAAGGCGTCTGAAGTGCGTCTGAAGTGAGTTCGAATGATGAATAGTGGCGTTCAAACGGTTAACAGGTGTTCGAAGTGCGTTCAAATGGTACGTCGAACGGTGTCGCGCCACAATTAGGTCCGAAGACCGTTTGATAGATTTAGAGAGCATAAAATCCATCCGAAAAGCATTAGAAGACCGTTCAAACGGTCAATTAGGCATTTGAAGTCCGTTCAAAGGCCATTCGAATGGTGCGTCGGGGTTTCCTATTATTTTTGCTGCCTATATAAGCTGGGATTGTTGTTATTTTTAGGGAGATTCTAGGGTTGACGTTTTTCTAGGGTTTTAGGAGTAGTTTTAGGAGTAGATTAGAGTAGTTTATTTATAGTTTTCATTCAGTTTTCAATTCCTATAATCAGATTACTCAGTCTTTCAATAAATTTATATACAACTTTGCATATCTATGATTATGATGAGTAACTAGATTTCATCTTGGTATCAATTGTAAGGATTAATTGAAGATCTTGGATGAACAAAGGAGGTAAGATTTTGGGTTTCAAAGTTAAACTTTTAATTCTTCTTTCTTCTTCTTTTTCGTTTTAGAAACTTTTGAAAACTTGGACGTTTGATTATGTTCGGTAACATTTATATGTAAATCTATATTCAGTATATGCGCTGCACGAATCGATGGTACTCGTCCTTGATTCTAATAACCCGATTTATTGTAGAAGTTGAAGTTTTGAAGAACACTTGTTTTTATCGCTAAATCTTCCGAATCCGAGACTCGCGACGTAGTCGAAGGATTTGAGTTATTAAATTATCTCCTTTAGAATTCCAAGAGACGCAATTGGATGGATCGATTGATTCCAAGACTTTTTTTTATTTCTTAGTTTAAATTAGATAACCAATCTTCTCTCAACCTAAAATTAGATTTTTGTTTATTGGAGCGTCTTTCCTAAGATTTTTGATCCACGGTAAGTTTTCCTATTTACGTAAACCATTTTTCCTGTAGGATCGACCTCGTACTTACGAGAAATTATTACTACATCGCGGCCGTGCACTTGCGGTTTAGTATCACCCTTTTAGGGAGCAATCATTACACAGACACATTCAAGCCCAAACCGACTTTCTAGACTCAACCTAGTCAATCAACCGCTTTGTGGGCCCGCCAGGCCCGATAGAGGCAAAATGACCAAAATGCCCTCGAGGCATTGCTCATTCCAATTCTAGTTGGCACGGCTTCCTAAAGATGATAAATTCGTATTTAAACCATAATTACAGTCCAAGCTAGTCAACTCAATCTGGCACATCTTTCGAGAAAGTTGATTCCTCAGACAGTAAGTTCATCTAGTACGACACATTTATCGAGAAAGTAAAAAATCTCTCAGAACGATAAGGCCCTTCACACCTGTCAATTGGGATGGAACCCAAGTTCCCGAGATGATAGAGCGGTTTACTTCTGGTGCATGCTAGCCTGCCTACGTAGAATGTTCGCTATACAACATATCTTTTGAGAAAGTTAATCCCTCAGGTGGTAAAACCATTCAGCAATTTCCCGAGACTAGCCAGTCTCCGGAGTAAATGCACACCGTCAGAGTGACAAAAACACTCACAAAAATCACAATTGTCAGAGTGACAGAAACACTCGCAAATAGGTTGACATTGGGAATGCCAACAAACCCCATATGTCACACTTCTTGGCCATGACATGTTTATTAGAGGACAGGATACCTTTAGAAACCAACTCGTCACACACCGTCAGGGTGACGAAAACACTCAAAACATGGGTCAACACCAGTGTCTGCTAACCCATTTTGGCTAAAAATGACCAAATTGCCCATTGGGCCCCACCAGCACGCTTCTCAAGAAAGTACCTAAGACTTCATAGCTGTAAGTCCACCCTTCCAAGATTGTCCCAAAGATAAACTAGCACGTTCTAATGCCTTCAAGTCACTTCTGGCTTGATTCCAAGAGCATCCAATCAAAATGACCATTTTGTCCCTAAGCATCCAATCATCTCCGGAAATCACACCGACTTTGGGTATTAAACCGGTTACCTTTTGAAGATGCTTATAATAGTATTCGTAACTTTCTAGTACCTTTTCGAACCATTTCGAGTTCATTCTGGTAAATCCAGTACGAAATGACTGTTTTGCCCATAGTGAGCCGGTCGCCTTTTCCAACCACACTGGCTTTAGGTATCAAACCGAAAATTTCTTGGAATATTCTCAATAGTGTTTCCAACCTTCAAGTCTTCTCACAGATCACTTCGGGTCGATCCCGGTGTTTTCTCGATTCAAATGGCCATTTTACCCCTGGTGGGCCGGTCACCCTTTTTAAATATTCCGGCTTTGGTTCTTAAGCCAACTATCTCCGAGACACTTTTTCAGGGGTTTATGTACATTCCCAGCTGAGTCTGGTTACTCGAAACCTTCCGACTCATTCCCGAATTTTTCAAAGTCACTTCTAGTGAAGTTAGGCCAAAAATTGCATAAGTCAAAAACTGTTTATTAATGCCTTAAAACATTTTCTAAGTGGTGCCAAGCCCAAAATTAGCCTAGCGTCACTACAACAGGCGCCAATCACTATTTTGGGTCCTTATAAATACATGTCACCCCCTTGCGTATTTTGGGTTCGCAAAATCACTCTAAAAACTCTGCCTCTCTGAAAACAGAGCTCGAATTTCCTCAAAACCCTAATTCTCTCAAGCCCCCTCAAACTCTAGCCTCCACACACTCAAACCTTAGCCTCCATACAATCTATACACTCAAATCCTTACCTCGAAGCATCCATTGATCAAGTATTGCATATTCAAAGCTCCCAAAATCCAAGTAAAGTCCATCATCAAAGCATTAAAGCAAAAAGAAGACAAGGTAAGGTCTCTAGTTAAATTATACAATCCCCCCCTCCCTCCTAACCCACTTGGGTTTTTTTTTCTATTTTAATCCCCATCTTCTACCCCCTCTTTTTGCATGCTTGAAATAAGGGACTTTCCAGTTCATACCTAGGAAGGCCTTGGAGGAAGTCACCGTGTAGGGGTCTTTCTTCAAGTTCAACCTAAGACGATGTGTGTCCGACCCCCTTGATTATGTGGTGAAGCCAAACCTTATATATTCATGTCCCTATTGCATTGTAGTTGTTATATTCATGCATTGCATTCAATACCATGTTCAAGATTGTTTTCAAACTTGCATTAAAGATTGTTTTCAAAACTTGCATTCAGAACATTTTCTTTCAAGGTTGTTTTCAAAACCACAACCTTAAGATGATTCTAGTCATTCCATGGTTAGGGTTGTTTTAGGAAAGTGTTATATTCAATAATACCATCAATGTCCAAATTTGAGTTCAAACCTTAAATTGCTTTTCAAGAAAACACAACTCTAAGGTGATTATATCCATCCAATGGTTAGAGTTGCTTTAGAAAAATGTTACATTCAAAGAGACCATCAAATTCCAAATTAGGGTTTCAAACCCTAGTTGTTTTCAAAGCCAAACCCTAGAATGGTTCTAGTCTTCTCATGACTAGAATCATTTTAGGAAAGTGAGATATTCAAGAGACTTTCAAAAGTCTATATTCAAATCTTTCACTTTCCCAAAACTTTTTGTCTTGAAATCTAAGTCAAGACCCTAAAGTTCATGCTAGGAAGCCCCGACGAGAAGAGGCCAATGGTAGGGGAAATAAGGCCTTTGAGGGCATGAACACGGTATTCAATGAACCGATTTATAAGATACTTCCCCAAATAAAGGACAAACCCTACTTCAAATGGGCATCAAGGAAATTATGCTCTTACCACAGAGAGAAGAGCCATATGACAGAAAGTTACAACTACTTCAATGATCACCTAGAAAACCTGGTAAAGGTAGGGCACCTCAGCTAATACATTGGCCACACAAAAACGAAGGAGATCCCCCAGATAGAAGCACAGGCAGAACAATCATGTATGATAACAGTGCTGCACTGACCAGCTGGCAAGGCCTTTACAGAGCTGCATCACAGGTCGGCGTATCGATTAGAAACTATAGAAGAAGGGGCACCAACTACCATGACTTTGGAATGCTCACAACTTAAAGAAGTTTTACCAGTTAATAGTTGGGCGGAAGCCAGAACCTTTCCTTGCATGTTTCCATTTAATGATTTATGACTCACCAACAAAGATACTGCATTTTTCTTCAGTCAAGTCTTTTCAATAAAGCTGGAAATTAATTAAGGATAACAAACTATTGAAGACGAAAAGGAATGAAGAAAAACCCAAGGATTCAACCTTGGTCCTACCCAAGTTGGGCAGGTTCGTCGATGACGGGCAAAAAAGAAACCAAGTGTCAAACCTTGGTCCTACCCAAGTCTGGCAGGTTGGTCAATGAAGGTCAAAAGAAAAACCAAGTGTAAAACATTGGTCCTACCCAAGTCAGGTAGGTCAGCCAATAAAGGTCAAAAGAAAAACCAACTGTAAAACCTTGGTCTTGCCCAAGTTGGGCAAGTTGACCATGAAGATAAAAAATAAACCAAGTGTTAAACCTTGGTCCTGCCCAAATTGGACAGGTCGGCCAACAAATTCCAGAACAAGAAAAGCTAAAAAAAGAACTTAGTCATACCTACGTATGGTTGTCGGTTCATAGAGAGCCCAGATAAAAACTAAGTGTTAAACTTAGTCCTACCTAAGTTTGGTAGGTTGGGCCAAAGAAGGCCAAAATTAAAGGCTTGTCATTATCAGCACAGAATAGCCTTTGTAGCCTAAGCTCAATAGGGCGCAAAGGCAAGGGGGCAATTATGGGATAAAGATTTTGCATTCTCCAGATCAAAGATGACCCACTACAAATGATAATGCCGACCTGAGGTTGGCAAATGCCAGCGTTTGTTAAAGTATAGCCGACCTACATGAAAACAAGCCCAACAAATAAAGAACTCCAAATTGATAGAGGAAAAAGACTCTTAAAGATAAATACAATCTACTCCTACACCAACCCAAAAGAGGTCTACTACTAGAAGAAGAGAGAACACCATTCTTAGAAGGAGTGGGGCCTCCAAAATTTGTAAATACACTATGCCCCTAAGAAGCAAGGGACGCGCAACTGAGAGCTAGAATAGATTCTTTCTTTAAATACATTGGGGTTGAGTTTGTCTCACTGAATCATCATAGTGCCATCGACCCAAACAGGGTTGACACATTCTCACTGTCTTCTGCTCTTGTAGACTTTCTGGTATTCATTTTGATGGTTCGCGGAGCAGATCAAGGCTTACAAAAAAATCCTTTCTACAGTAGGCAAGAACAAAGCTTTCCACAGTGATTATACTCCAAAAGCGTAATCATTAGCCCCTAAATAGCTAATGTTAGTCTAAGTAGGGTATTATTTTTTCTAGTTTAGTTGTGTTTTGATCTTAATAACATTTTATGGTTGTTTTGTAAGTCCACACCTTAAAACGAACAAAATAGAGCTTTAAAGGGAAGTAAGGTCATTTGACCGTGCGCACGATGAACAGAGTCATGCGCATGTTTGCCAACTATGAGCACTGTGAATAATGTTGTGCGCACAAGTTTGGAAGTTCAGATGCCAAAAATGAGCTCTACAGAACTGTGTATAAGATACTAAGGCTCGAAATCACCATCCGATAATTGTTCGAAAATCGTCTGAATGACTATGTACACTGTGAACAGTAGTGTGCACACGATCGATGGCAGCTCTGTTTGATTTTTGGCCTATAAATCAGTTTTGAGAGGAGAATTGGGGATCTAAGCTCTTACATTCTAGTTTTGTACAAATTTCTATTTTAGGAAAATAGCTTTAGCCTTTGTATTAGGTTAATTTTCATTGTAATTGCACTTTGATTTCATTGTAATTCCATTTTTAGTGCTCAATTCAAGACGTTTTCATTTTAATTTGGGTTTTCTACGTTGAGCATGAGTAGCTAAGTCTTCAATTGGGTCTAATTGTGAAGACTACTCAAGGATTTCACGATTTCTATATAGGTATCTCATGAATTTATTACTTAATCTTCCTAGATCTTTAATTCGATACAATTGATGGTTAGATATTATAGAACACTTAGATTATTGACTATGTTTGGTGATTCATCCCATGATTTAGCAATTATGGGGTGTAATAATCCAAATCGATGGTACTAGTCTAGGATTCTCTACTATCTATCAATTCTAACATCAATTATTATAGAAAACTTGTTCAACAAAAGCTAAACTTGATTGTGTTTCTGATCCATCCACCAATGACTGTGATCCACAAAATTGTTAGGACTTATCCATTCATATCCCCATCACTTAAGAATGTTGCTCCAAGCGACCAAGCAACTCTACATTTGAGGAGGAGATGATCAGAATCTTCCAATTCCTCCTTGCTAAATTCACAGTATGATCAGAATCTTCCAATTCCTCTCGAGTTCGACCAGAAAGGTTGTTAAGGCCCATAGTATGTCGATTTAATATAACTTTTTGAGATCTACAACTTTTGTGAGGTGACCCAGCCCAGCTAAGAACTCGATGGGACCCGTCCGTATGCCTGACAACAATATTTATAGATTAACTCACTTTTTAGTTGGAGAGAGAGATTAGGAAGTAGTAGAATGGATTTAGGAGTTTCAGGTTTTGAAGGAGGAGAAGAATTCTAGATTTTTGGGAAGGAGGAATCATCCACCCTTGGAGGCTACGAATCTTTTCATCTTTCAAGGAAGAATATTTTAATCTTTAGTTTTCCTTCTAGTTCTTATTGTGAATTCAAGATTATATTTTTTTAATGCAGTATTTTCTTTCTTTAATTATTATTTCCTTTCTTATAGTCTTTATAATGTTTTTTAGTAACTAAATCCGTTATTGGTATGGGTTGAGAAAGTAACTAGGTTACAGATAAAGATTCAATATAGTTATTTATTTTCCAATATTTCAAGATCTTAGATCAAGATTCATTTTCTTGCTCATGAATATCATTGAAAACAATATTCTTGATTATATCTAGCATGTATGTATAGATTGATTTACAAGCAGGGATACGTATACCTAGAATTTCTTATAAGTGTAACGATTATAATTGTTTACATATTCCTATTAAGAGTACTTTAGAAATCTATTGTTCTTGATTAAGCTTCAAATATACCTTGTAGACAGATTTATAAACTGGGACAGGTATAATGGAACCCTGATATGTACACTAGTAAATAATCGAATATCAACTCCAAGAGGGTAATCGAATCTTGAGTTTCTTTAATCAAAACTATGTTGAAAACCTACATGTAGACCTATTACTAGATCAAACTCTGTCAAAACCTTTTTATATTATTTGAATATATCTCTAAAATTAGTTTAATTTTTTTGTCTGATAATTTAAATCAACCATCTTCAATAATTAATTTTTATTTTCTTTTTGGAAGCTTACCTGCAATTTCAATTAATTCTGAATTCGTTATTCTTTTGTTCTAATTGTAGACCTTGTCAGATTAAGTTTATTCTTGTGTTCCCTGTGGATCGACCTCGAACTTACCGAGATATTATTACTGCATCGCAACTACACACTAACGGATATAAATTGCACTATTGAGGAGCGATCAGTTTTTGGTGCTGTTGCTGGAGACTTACAAAGCAAATAAGCTAAGGTAAGAAAAACAAACAGGGTAAAAATAAAAATAGATAAGAATAAAAACAAAGCAGACGAACTCGAGAGGAAATGATTCCTGCAGAAACAGCTTCACCATCAAACTACAACCACGAGGAAATTCAATCGCTCAATTAGGCAATCTCGTTCCATCCTTACTATCTGTGAGCATATTTTCTTTATTTTACTAGTTTCTTTTAGATCAATTGTATTTTTTTTCTTTTCTAAAGGAGGTTTAGGATTTAATTACAAATTGGTGGTTATTTTATTTGGAGATGCTGGTTCGGTTGGAAATTTAAATTGAATATTGTTTATTTCTACTTCACTGTTATGGCAGATTGGTGCATTTATGTGCATTACATTGCATGTCAGTTTAGTAGAGGAACAGTACACATAGACTTTTGAGAACAACCCCACCTGTTTACGCCACTTGATCTAGAGTTTTTTCCGATACTACACCAATACCTATAGACTTTGACATGGCCCACTTGCTAGGTAATGATAAGAATAGGGATGGGGGTAATAACGTGCAACCCCCACAACCCCAAGTACCTGCACCACCATAAAGAACTATGAGAGATTATCTAAACCCACAAAGACAGACTCCAAACTCTTGCATTATATTATCTCCTGACCAAAATGCATTACATCTTAAGTCAAGTATCATGAGTTAATCACACAATTTCATGGGATGGATTATGAAAATCCATATACACATCTTAAAGCATTTGAAGAGATCTGTAACATGTGTTTTGATAATACTTGCTTTGTTGAGACCATCTGTCTCAAATTGTTTCTATTCTCGTTAAAGGATAAGGCTAAAGTTTGGTTAAATTCTTTAAGGCCGAGGTCTATTCTATCATGGGATGTTCTTCAGGCCAAGTTTCTAAAAAGTTTTTTCCTGAGCATCACACAGAGGTGATTCATCACCAAATTTCACAGTTCACTCCTTTTGAAAATGAAACATTTTACCATAGTTGAGAGAGATATAAAGAACTTTTGAATTCGTGTCTGCATCATGGATAAGACCCATGAAAGTTGGTTAGTACTTTCTTTTCTGCCTTGACTTCTAAACTCAAAAGGTTTTTAGAGACAATGTGCAATGGTTTTTTCTATGATATATCTCCAGAAGAAACTTATGACTTTTTTGACTTTCTAGCAGATAATGTGAGAAATTGGGACACCACAAGGACTAAAAATTCTGAGATTTGAAACAATCTAAGGACATGCATCATATACCCGTTAAGGCATTTAGAGGAGGATAATTCAAAGATAGCCACATTGACTAAGCAATTAAAGGCCTTAGAAATGAAAAAAATTACAACAGTTGAGAGTAAAACCCAAGTTAATTGTAGTGTGTGTGATAGTAATGAGCATAGGATAGATCTCTGTCCCACAATTCTAGCCTTTAGGGAAGTGTTGCATGGTCAAGTAAATGTCATTTCTCCTTATAGTAAACCAACACAAGCCCCACAAGGACAATGAAACCATATGCACCTATATATAACCCAGGGTGGAAGAACCATCCCAACTTCAGTTGGAGGAATGATGGTAGCTCAGTACCCGAACAATACCAACAACCGCAACAATTTAATGGCCCTCCTAATCAATACCAAGCACAAGGTCAATAATTTCCAACACCAACAACAAACGTGTATAGACCACCTCCTCTGAGAACTGTAGAAGATCCTTTAACCCAATTCATACAGGTACAACAAGCAACTAATGCTAGACTTGATAAATCCATAGAAGAGTTAAAGACTTTGTTTTCTCAATCACTGACCAAAGAGAAAGGTACATTCCCTGCACAATCATTACCAAACCCTAATAGGTAAGCTCAAAGTGTAGAGATAAATCCAAATCCACCAAATCATGAGTAAGTTCAAGTAGTAACCACCCTAAGGAATGGAAAAACCATAGATAAAACTATTCCAAGTAAAGAGTCTACACCTAGGGAGGATGCTAGCGAGAGACTAGAAAAAAGATTAGAAAAGGATAGAGAAAATCCTAAAAAGGTAGTGGACGAGTTAGGAAAGAAGCCTAGAGAAGATGAACCTAGGGATAAATCAGCGGACATTGACATAGAGGATTTATCACGTGTGCCATTCCCTCATAGATTAGCCAAACTGAAGCAAGAATTAATAACTCAAAAATCTATGAGGTATTCAAGCAAGTGAAATCAATATTCCATTCTTAGATGCCATTAAGCAGATCCCTTCATATGCAAGGTTCTTAGAGGACTTGTGCACCATTAAGAGATGGCTCACTATAAAAGAAGCCTCTTTTCTAAACCAAAAAGCTAAAGAGATTCTACAAGTAAATCTTTCACCAAAATACAAGGACCCGGGGAGTCTAACCATTCCATGCATAATTGGATATCAAAGGGTTAATAATACTTTGCTGGATCTAGGATCTAGTGTAAACCTACTATCTTATTTTGTTTACCAATAGTTAGGGCTAGGAGAGTTGAAGCCTACCAGAATCACCCTACAGTTAGTTGATCATTCGATTAAGATTTCTAGGGGCATGGTAGAAGATGTGCTTATCCAAGTGGATAAATTCTACTTTCCAGTTGATTTCATAGTGTTAGACACCATGGGAAACTCATGTGACCATTCTCCAATCTCTGTCATTCTAGGTCGTCCCTTCCTAGCAACATCTAATGTTATTATTCATTATAAGGGTGGGGAATTGAACTTATCTTTCAAAAATATGACTGTAGATATGAACATCTTCCACACGGGTAAGAAACAGGGAGAGTGTGAAGACATTAGGGAGGTTAGCATGATAGACATTCTAGTACAAGAACATTTTAATAGAGAATTTTTGGCAAATCCTCTTGAGACAGCCTTAATTCTGAATGAGCAAATAGAGTGTTTAGAAGAAACAGTGATGAATAAGGAAGCAGCAGAGTGTGTTCCTACTATGTTCGTGAGTCATTGGACCCAATGTGTTGAGCCATTAGGGCTCAATGCTTATAAACCTGAACCATCAGAAGTGGAAGCTCCTATTCCAGAGCGAAAGCCATTGCCATCTACTCTTAAATATATATTTCTAGGCAATGGTGAATCTTACCCAGTAGTGATATCCTCTAGCCTCTCCGAAGGCCAAAAGGATCGATTGAAGAAAGTGCTTTTAAAGCACTGCAAAGCCATAGGGTGGTCAATTACTGATTTACATGATATTAGCCCATTAGTTTGCACACACCACACATACTTAGAGGAAGAGGCTAAACCTGTTCGCCAAATGCAAAGGTGATTTAACCCTAATATGAAAGAAGTAGTTAGAGGAGAAGTGTTGAAACTTCTCAATGCAGTTATTATCTACCCAATAGCATACTCTAGGTGGGTGAGCCCTACTCAAGTGGTCCCTAAAAAGTTTGGAGTAACAGTGGTAAAAAATGATAAAAATGAATTAGTACCCACTAGGATCTAGACAAGATGGCACATGTGCATCAACTACAGACGTCTCATTGCCGTCACCACCAAAGACCACTTTCCATTACCATTCCTTGATCAAGTCATAGAGCGGGTGTCGGGTAGAGCTTATTATTATTTTTTAGATGGGTAGTCAGGCTATAATCAAATTGAAATAGCCCCAGAGGATCAAGATAAAACCACATTTACTTATCCTTTCAAGATGTATGCCTAGAGAAGAAAGCCTTTTGGCCTATGCAATGCACCGGCCACTTTCCAAAGATGTATGATGTGCTTATTTAGTGACATGGTAGAAAGAATCTTGGAAGTCTTCATGAATGATTTTTCTGTCTATGAGAATACCTACGACCAATGCCTAGAAAATTTAAAAAAAGTTTTGCAAAGATATAAGGAGACCAATTTGGTCATTAATTGGGAGAAGTGTCATTTTATGTTGACATAAGGGATAGTGTTAGGACATATAATTTCAAATAAGGGGATAAATGTTGACAAAGGTAAGATTGACCTTATTCAGAATCTTCCACCCTCTACAAATGTTAAAGATGTCCATTCATTTTTAGGGCACGCCGAGTTTTATCGGCAATTCATTCCAGGTTTTAGTGCTATTTCTCGTCTAATGTGCCATTTATTATCCACAGATGTTCCATTTGAATGGACATCCCCTTGCCAACAAGCTTTTGACAAGCTAAAAGGGCTCTTGACCACTACACCCATCATGTAAGCCCCATATTGGTCTTTACCATTCAAACTCATGTGTGATGTGAGTGACTTCACTATAGGGGCGATGCTTGGTCAAAGAAAGGATAAGAAACCATATGCCATCTATTATGCTAGCAAAACTTTAAATGATGCGCTAATGAACTATACTACCATTGAGAAAGAGTTTCTCGCGGTGGTCTTTGCCATTGATAAGTTTAGATCCTACTTAGTCGGCTCACTTGTCATAGTTTATACTGCTCATGTCGCACTTAAGTACTTGCTCACCAAGCTGGACGCTAAACCATAACTAATTCATTGGATTATACTTCTTCAAGAGTTTCATATAAAAATTCGGAACAAAAAGGGAGTAGAAAACGTGGTAGTTGATCACTTGTCTCGCCTTTTTATAGGTGGCCAAAACCAAGACAAATCTCCCATTTCTAAACATTTTCTTGATGAACAACTTTTTTTAATCCAGTCTGTTACTTATACTAGTACCCCTTTGGTTTGCTGATGTAGCTAATTACTTGGCTTCAGGTAAGATTCCATCTCAATGGTCATCCAATGATAGAATAAAATTATTTTTGAAATGTTAGAGTTTTCATATAGGATGACCCATACCTTTACAAGTATTGCTCTGATCAGGTGATTCATCTTTGTGTACCAGACAATGAATTTCAATCTATAATTAGTTTTTGCCACTCATATGCTTGCGGTGGGCATTTCTCCACCAAGAAAACCATTGCTAAAGTCCTCCAATGTGAACTCTATTGGCCCATGATATTTAAAGATGTCCATACAGTTTGTACTGCTTATGATAGATGTCAAATACTAGGTACTCTTACTAGACGAAATATGATGCCCTTGAATCCCATAACGGTCATAGAAATATTTGATTGTTGGGGCATCGACTTTATGGGGCCGTTTCCTAGTTCTTTTGGACATTTATACATTTTAGTGGGTATTGATTATGTATCGAAGTGGGTAGAGGCAGTAGCAGCCTGTACAAATAATCACCCAGTGGTGATTAAATTTCTCAAAGAAACATCTTCCTAAGATTTGGGATGTCGCGTGCTATCATAAGTGATGGTGGCACCCACTTCTATAATAGAACCGTCGGGGTCTTGATGCATAGATATGGAGTGCTACACAAAGTTAAAACGCCCTACCACCCACATACTAGTGGCCAAGTAGAACTCGCCAATAGGGAAATTAAGCATATCTTAGAAAAAAATAGTGAACCCCAACCGCAAGGATTAGTCCTTAAGGTTGGGGATATACTCTGGACGTACCGAACTGCATACAAAACACAGTTAGGCATGTTACCCTATAGGCTCGTTTATGAAAAAGCTTGTCATTTACCCGTTGAGGTTCAACACAAAGCCTACTGAGCCATTAGACAAATGAATGAAAACCCTGATGACGCGGGACACCATTGAAAACTTTAACTTTTAGAGTTTGACGAAATACGTAATGATGCGTATGAAAATGCCCAAATTTCTACAGAGAAGATGAAAGTTCTTCACGACTAACATATTCTTCGAAAATCTTTTGACGTTGGTCAAAAAGTCTTTCTGTACAACACTCGATTACATTTATTTTTTGGGAAGTTGCGTAGTAAATGTTCGGGACCTTCTATAGTGAAGACGGTCCACGAGAATGGGGCCATCGAATTTAAACCCCCACGGATGACAATCAATTCACAGTAAATGGTCATCGTCTAAAACATTATGTCGAAAATTTTATGGCTGAAATAAAGACATTACGTCTCGAAGATCCACCTCCATTAGAGTAATATTCAAAGAGTAATTGTGTATATTAGTTTTGTTTTATTTTTAGGACCTCTAGGGTCTAGTATGCCTATCATTTAAGTTTGCATTTTTCGTCTTTCTTCTTTCTTCCATTGAGGACATTGTGCATACTATGTTTTGGGGGGGGGGGGGGGGGGGGGGGGGGGGATCAATCTTGTGATCAATTGCATAGTATAGTATTTTCTTAAGAAAAAATGAAAAATTGGCCATCCGAACACCTCATAGGACCGTTTGAACACATCTTTACTCTTCAAATTTTTTTAGCAGTCAAGAAAATAGGCCATTGGCCATCCAGATGCCCCTCGGGGCCTGTCTGAACAACATTCCACACTTAGAAAATATTTTGAACTGGTTTGTTACATGGCTACTGGCTGTCCAGATGCCTCTCATGACTTAGAAAAAATTTGGATTCGAGTTGCAAGACTACTGGCCGTCCGGATGCCCCATCCGAACGCCCTCCATGCCTTAGAAAATTTTTTAAGTCAGTTTAGATGAGCTCACTGGCCGTTTAGATGCCCCATCTGGGCGACTTCTGATCGTCTGGACGCCCCCATGGGACCGTCTAGACGCTTGCTCCCCGTCCAAATGCCATTTTTAAGTTGAACGGCACCGTTTTGGACCCCGTTCAGATGCCCTCCATGGGCCGTTTGGTTGCCCTTCTGAGTTTATAAAAAGATTGAATTTCTTCATTTTGTCTCATTCGCACACCCAAAAATTTTTTATTTTAGAGAGAGAGGGAGCATTCGGACAAGGCAACGAAGTCCTACCAATTTAAGGAGTTGTGACCCTTCAACTTTCTGCCTTTTCATCTTTCAAGGTAACAAACGCAACCTTTCGCTTCCCTTTTCGAATAGTTTCATTCCGATTTGAGTTTTTCTACGATTGAGATTTGTGCTATAATTGTGATTGTGTGGTGGTGTTTGTTGCGATTCATTTTGTGAAGTTGTATTAATAGCACCAAAAGGGAGTAAAAAATCTTCTAAAAAGTCTATAGCCATAGAACCCTTTGAACCCGACTACTCTTCGAACTATGACTCCGAAATTTTTACGAGTCACCAAGCCTATTTGGGCTTTAGGAAAACTTGAACGAAACATAGAAATATGAAATTTTAGGGGTGGCTTTGCCTTAGAAGTTGAGTTCGAAAGGCATGGATGGAATGACCTAGCCGCCTATAGGGGGGAATATATCTTAACCCTTTGTGCTGAACTTATGACCAATATCTTAGTGGCCAACAAAACTAAGGGTCAAGAGAGATTGGTTACTTGGGTAAGAGGGAGAGATATAGTGATTACCCCGGCCACTTTCTGCCACCATTATGGGCTTAGGCATGAGCCTAATGCCAAGTTTTGCCATGGGATTGGGACTTCGAGCCTCACTAAGATGGCATGGGAGATTTTAGTGGATGATCAGCCCTGGGTTAAAGGGAAGTCACAGTGTGAGAAAAAGTTTTTGAAAATGAGGTACCTTCTATTATTCCTATTCTCATGCCATAGTCTGTTACCCTAAGCCCGCTATGCCCAAGTCAGCTTACCCCGGGCCTAGTTAATGTGGGCTATTGGAACCCAAAAGAACATAGACTTGCCTAGATATATGTTCCTCTAGCTATATCATGATGCCACCAACATAACCCAAGGGGATAGCATTCCATTCATGTGTATGCTTACTTCCCTTATCCTTGAGTTGGGAGTCAACCCACCTTCATTCGTTTCAAGAAAGTTTTCTATGGGTGCCATCAATATGACTTTCATTCACAAGTCAGAAGCACAGTATAGGAGCCACAAGAAGAAAAGGGCCGAGGAAGACGAAGAAGAGGGGAAAAGAGGAACATCGGTTGAGGGAAGTGGCCGTGCTGAGCAGCCTTCGTTAGACAAGGTGATAGAGATGTTGGAGTTGCAGACACTGACGCAACAACACCATACTCAGCTTTCGGAGGCCCACACCAACACTTTTGGGACTTTTCAGACAGAGGTCTATGGCAGGTTGATAGGATTGACAAGGAGTAGAAGCGAGATAGCCAGGCTATTGAAGAGTTGCAGAGAGAGATATCCCACTCAGTTTGGGATCCATTCATTGATATGTAGTGGATAGTAGTTGTTAGAGTTTAGATCATTCGCATTTATAAACTATTGGTTTTTTATATTTTCTTTATGCTATGTTTGTGTTAAAGAGTTTAGATTGTGCGTCACGCTATGGCGGTCTAAAACTTTTTGATTAGAACTATTTGTGTTTTTTATTTGCATTAGTTTAATGGAGTACTGTTTATCTTAATTTATGTTATGTCATTCATTTTCTTTATTTTATTTTGTTTTATTTATTCTTGTGAGTTTATCTTAAGAACAAGACAAATAAAGCAACTTTGATAACCATGTCACTCAAAAGGAGTAAGAACAGATCACAAGAAGGAATCAAACAGTTTGCTAACTCTCGCGAGAGGAATATGCACATGAACTTGTTTCGGGGTTGGCAGGTGTTAATTAAACATCGAGTGCAACTCTCAAATTTTTTTGATAGATTTTTAAAATCTATATTCATACAGCAGGGTTGGCTTTGGATCTCAAAGAGAGAAGGTTCTGTAAATGTTGACCTGGTACTAGAATTTTATGTTTCTTCGAGCATGTCTGAGACACCCGAGAGCTCCATTTAATCCAAAGTAAGGGGGCACTCGATCACTATTGCGGCGGATGATGTTTGTCAACTTCTGACTTTGCCATGGGTCCCGAGGTCGGATTTTACGTTGTTTGAAGGAAATTCACCTCCTATTGATGTGCTGTGTGCCGAATTATAGAAAATACTAACAGGGGGTCATCATTCCATCATACCCATGTCATCTTTAAAAAGGGAGTACAAACTATTGAATTTGATCATTTTCTCAAATATTATACCTGAAGTGGATTTGGGTGTTTTAGTGGATCACTATAGGTGTTTTTGGCTTTATATTATTTGTAAGGGATATACTATTGATCTGCCTACTCTAATGCTAACTGTTATGGGGGAAGCACGCTATTCATCTAGTGGGTTACCCTATGATTTGTTTATTACTCAGTTTTTGGAGCAGATTAGAGTGCTCACATTGCCCTCGGACATCATTGTGCATCCGGGTCATCCTTTATCCGGTTTGGATATCTTGAGTACTCGAGCACCTTAGAAAAGTGACCTACCCACTTTAGTTCTGTGACAGCAACAACTTGCCACGTCCAATCCATTTGTAACTGTTGAGTTCTTACAAAGGCAAATCTCCGAGTTGAAGGTGGAGGTGGACTCACTAAAGAGTCATGCTCCACTAGCATCGACCTCGGTGGCACCGGAGCATTGTTCTACCCATTTGTCCTAGAATTTTTGAAAAACTTGATTTAGTAGTTGTATAATCAGTAGGTTTTTTTTTTTTTTTGAAGGATATTTTGTTTTCTTTTTCTTCTTTTGCTTTATTTCTGTTTTCTTTGAGTATTTTCTTTCTTTAAAAAAAAAAAGAAAAACAAAAGAGGGAAAAAAACAAACAAACTTTGTTATACCTTGCTAACTCATTACAGGTGTTGCCCACATTGATTCATATTCAGACACCAGAATTGAGTTAGTAAGAGTTGAGTAGCATATGATTCATCGGTCATGGTTGGTATTTTCAACACTTTTATTTATGCTTTTATCGCTTAGTATTATTAATGTTAGGGGTGTTGAAAACGTGTTTTTTTTTAGAACCATATTTATGTTCATGTCGATATAATCTTTGAATTGAGAAGGATTGGAGTCATCCATTGGACTAAACTTGAGCTTAATTGTCAAGTTAACTTCTTATGATGATGCATTACAAGTTTTTTCCATAAAAGCATTACAAAAGAGAGATAACATCATTATGCACTGTCTTGTTATATGACATCTTGTGTTGATGATTTTGTGCATTTTTCATCCTTAAATAGTGAAGATTGTACCTTGAAAGCTTTAGAGCCAATTCATCTTCTCTTCAGAGTGAATTTACATTTACTCAAAGATATTTATTTCATTTTCTATTCTTTCAATAGTTTCATTATACTTGATTTTGATTCATAAGTTAGGTAATGATTAAGGTTATTAACATTTACACTCTCTTGAATTTCAAACTTAATAAACTTCGGATATGTTTTTAGGTCATTCTATTCTTTTTGGATCTATAATTTCTAGATTCTTTCTCTTGAATATTTTATATATCATCCTTGATAGAGCCAAATCATTGTTGAAATACTTTCTATAAAAGAGATGTAATTTTTGTGCTAGTGAAGAGCTTGAAAAGAAGGAGATGATGTATTTGGGATGTGATGAAAAAAGAGAAAAGAAAAAAAAAGGGAAAAAAAAGGGAGAAGGAATACAAAAGAAAAACAATGAAAAAAAGAAGAAGCATTATCATATGAATTAGGAGGTGAAAGTATGGCTTTAGTGATTGTTAGATGCCTTGAGCACAAACGTTTTAAGTAGTTGATTCTTTCTCTCTCCATACATTTTTCTTCTTCATACAAAAAACCTTAGTTGATCCGAAGGTATATATGAGTTGAAAATTCTTTTGAGTATAAGTTATCATTGTTAATTTCTTGATTATCACTTTGACTATGAATATTCTTTCATGAAGCTATGTCAAGTCCTATACACTTACGTTTTTGTGATTTTTGTTATGGGATTGCTCTTATTGCCAGACTTGTACAATTACTCTTATGATGAGCTTTCCATTGAGAGATCCATGTATTCATCTTTTTGTGAGTGTATGCCTTGTGAGGGTTTAAATCAAAGCATGAAGGATGTTAGTGCATGATATTGATACACTTGAGTTATATTGCATTGTTAGTGCAATGTAATGTGTATTTTTCTTGTAACTTTCATGTCTTAACCTTGCATGACTCAGTATAGAGGTTAAATTGAGAATTACCTTGAGTAAGTTCTCATATGCCTTAATTGTTCTCTCCATCATTCATTGTTTGAAATGAATAGATGTTTGTAGGTATCATCACTACAATCCCTTACGAGACATCACTCGTCTATTAGGGGTAATCTAGAGGTTTAAAGGCTTGATGCATAGGCTAAATACATTCGTAACTTCTACGAAAGTGAAGATTATATTTTTGGTTTTAGTATTTTGCTAAGGATTAAAAAAAATCTAGTTGGGCGGTGTGATTGTGCTTCAAAACTGCAATCATAAGTCATTAATTAGTACTTTGTTAGCATTAGTTTATGATTATATATGTCTTTTTAGTTATGTTTTGATATTAGTTAAGTTTATTATGCTTTATGTAGGTTTTGAGCTTAAATGGAATGATTTCGAACGCAATTTAATCATAGGTTTCAAGAGGTTGCTGTCAAGGTATAAGCTGCTAAAGCTGTGATACAAGTTATTGAAGAACACAAAGCTAGAAATTTGAAAGCCCATATCTATCAAACCAAAAAGGCTAATGTTGATTTAATATAACTTTTCGAGATCTACAACTTTCATAAAGTGACCCAGCCTATCTGAGCACTCAATGGGACCCATCCGTACGCCTTACAATGGGATTTGTGGATTAACTCACTTTTTAGTTGGAGAGAGAGATTAGGAAGTAGTAGAATAGACTTAGGAGTTTTAGGTTTTGAAGGAGGAGAAAAATTAGGTTTTTGGGAAAGTGGAATCATCCACCATTGGAGGCTACGAATCTTTTCATCTTTCAAGGGAGAATCTTTTAATCTTTAATTTTCACCTTTAGTTTTCCTTCTAGTTCTTATTGTGAATTCAAGATTATATTTCTTTAATGCAATATTTTCTTTCTTTAATTATTATTTCCTTTTTTGCAGTCTTTATAATGTTTTTTAATAGCTAAATCCGTTCTTGGTATCGGTTGAGAAAGTAACTAGGTTACAGGTAGAGATTCAAGATAGTTATTTATTTTTCAAGATTTCAAGATCTTAGATCAAGATTCATTTTCTTACCTATGAATATCTTTGAAAACAATATTCTTGATAATATCTAGCAAGTATATATAGACTGATTTGCAAGCAGGGATACGTGTACTTAGAATTTCTGATAAGAATATTGATTATAATTATTTACATATTTCTATTAAGAGTACTTTAGAAATTTACTGTTCTTGATTAAGCTTCAAACATACCTTGTAGACAGGTTTATAAATTAGGACATGTATGAATGGAACCTTAGTATGAACACTAGTGAATAATTGAATATCAACTCTAAAAGGGTAATCGAATATTGAGTTTCTTTAATCAAAACTATCTTGGGAACCTACCTGTAGGCCTATTACTGGATCAAACCATGCCAAGACCTTTTTATATTATTTGAATATATCTCTAAAATTAGTTTAATTTTCTTGTCTGATAATTTAGATCAACCATCTTCAATAATTAATTTTTATTTTCTTTTTAGAAGCTTGCCTGCAATTTCAATTAATTCTGAGCTCATTATTCTTTTGTTTTGATTGTAGACCTTGCTAGATTAAGTTTATTCTTGTGCTCCCTGTGGATCGACCTCAGACTTACCGAGATATTATTACTGCATTGCAACCGCACATTGACGGATATAAATTGCATTATTCAGAAGCAATCATTTTTCATATCAGCTTCATCATAGGTTGCTCATCAAAGTTCTCCTCTTTAGATACTTGACAAAAATATTTGACTGAGAATAACCCCTCTTTACTAGCTTTCCAGATAATTGAATCCTTATCATTCTCATTTAAGGCCATATTGTTCACTAGTAACTTGAGTTCCTCTACCCTGATTCATCCTTTATTTATGAAAACATTGTCTTTTTTTTTTTGTTTTGAAAGTAAGAATAATTTGGGAAAGCTCTCTTTCAACAATGGACCTTCAGTTTTTTATGAATAAAAAGTGTTCCTATTTTAATTTTACTTTATTTATTTATTTTGGTACATAAAAATTTGGGCAGAGGCAAGGTGAACGTGGGATGCCTCTCACCGCATGGTTATGGAAAGTTGAACTGGAGATATACATCATGGCCACCCAAAACCCTACCATTGAACCCACCATGCAGTGGTTATTTTACTTTATTTTTTCTTCTAATAAGAACTAGGTACATGAGTGATACATTTAACATTGGAATAAGCAAACAGTGAATCGAAGATATACATTAGGTGCTTCAAATTATGGGTTACCCTAGGAATTTCGACAGGAATCGACACAGTGCTGGACCCGGGGGAACCATCAACTCCATTCTGAAGTACAAACCGTAGTAGCCAACCAATTAGACGAAGATGACTGAAAGAGACCTCGTACAATAGGGAACCCTCTATGGCCAGACAATCGCCCTTGCAGGAACTCGAACGCCAGAGTTTCAAAAAGCGAACTTAGAAAACACAACTAAGAGATCTTTAGCCTAAGAATGGAGATAAGGACAATCAAGGATGAGGTTACCGGTCAAGGAAATCGAAGAGAAGGTTGTATCCGGTATCAGTGTAAAAACAAAGATCGGTACAAGCACTGCTCAAGTCACAAGAAGAAGAGGATGGATTCTAAGAGCCCAAGGGTCCCTTTTGCGGGCATCCTAAAAGTCACACCTCGAGCACCGGCCAACATTAGCAACAAGGTTGATCGCATGACTGAGGAGATTGGGAAGACCTTATGAGATGGCTGAATAACTAACTGGAAGGAAGGATCGCACATCCCAAGGGAAAAACGGCCTGGGATGTGGTGCAAAAAGCTATAGAGCAGATAACTTCTTTCCCGTTCACAGATAAGATAGACAAGCACTAACCTCCCCAGAAATTTATGCCACCAAAGTTCACCCCCTACGATGGGAAGTTAGATCTCATCAGTCCTATCAAGCACGACGAGTCCTTAATGTGCTGAGTTATCGCATCAAGTCTAGGGGAATTGACCTTTCATTAGTTTGACAAGTTGCCCTCGGAGACGGTTGGTAACTGGAAATAGTTGCCAAGCTCTTCAATGTAAGATTTATAGCTAACAGCAAGCAACCAAAGGAAGCAGACTACCTGCTAATAATACAGAAGAAAGAAAATGAAGGATTGAGGCAGTATGTGAAGCGTTACTAGGAGGCCTACAATGAGATTAAAGGGTGCAACGAGCAACTCACAGTTGCACAGTTTAAGATTGGCCTGCCCAGGGAGCACCGCCTAAGACAATTCCTGACAAAGCGACTAGCGCTCGCCGTGCTCGACCTTATAGAGAGAATTGAGCAGTACTCTCGAGTCAAGGAAGATTTGTTATCGCCTGACCAAGGGAACACCAACAGCGAATCGGCAGCATAGAAGGAACTAAGGGAGGCCAAGAAGCCCCAACTAGAAGAGGTCAATAGTAGGGGCAATAAGGCTTTTGAGAGCATAAACACAGTATTCAATTAGCCAATCTACAAGATATTGCCCTAAATAAATGGCAAGCCCTACTTCAAATGGGCACCAAGGATGGGAAGGGACCCTAACACGAGGGATCAGAAGAAATTATGCTCCTATCACAGAGAGAAGGGCCATATGACAAAAAGTAGCAGGCATTTCAAGGATCACCTAGAAGATCTAATAAAGGTAGGGCACCTTGGCCAACACATTAACCACGCAAAGACTAAGGAGATCCCCCAAATAGAAGCATAAAGCTTGGTCCGGCCCAAGTTGGGCAGGTTGGCCAATAAATGCTAGAGCAAGAAAAGCTAAGAAGAGAACTTGGTCTTACCTACGTATGGTAGGTCAGCTTATAAAAACTAAGTATTGAACTTAGTTCTGCCTAAGTTTGGCAAGTTAGGCCAAAGAACGCCAAAATTAAAGGATTGCCATTATCAGCACAGTATAGCCCTTGTCACCCAAGCCCAATAGGGCACAAAGGCTGGGGGCGATTAAGGGATAAAGATTATGCATTCCTCATATCAGGGTCAACCCATTAAGAATGGTAATGCCGACTTGAGGTTGGCAAAGCCCAACATCTGTTAAAGTACAGCCGACCTGCATGAAAACAAGTCCAAAGGATAAAGAACTCCAAATTGATTGAGGAAATGACTCTTAAAGATAAGCACAATCTACTCCAACACCGACCCAAAAGAGGTCTACTCCTAGAAGGAAAGAGAACATCATTCTTAGAAGGAGCGGGGCCTTCAAAGATTATAAATACACCATGCCACTAAAAAGCAAGGGATGCACAACTGAGAGCTAAAATAGATTTCTTTCTTTAAACACATTGAAGTTGAGTTTTTCTCACTAAATCATCGAAGTGCCATCGACCTAAAGAGGGTCGACGCATTGTCACTGTCTTCTACTCTTGTAGGCTTTTTAGAGTTCATCTTGGTGGTTCGCAGAATGGATCAAGGCTTACGAAAATTCCCTTCTATAGTAGCCAAGAACAAAGCTTTCCATAGCGATTACACTCCAAAAGCCTAATCATTAGCTATTGTTAGTCTAAGTAGGGTAGTATCTCTTATAGTTTAGTTGTGTTTTAAACTTAATAACATTTTATGGATATTTTGTAAGTCCAGGGCTTAAAAGGAACAAAATAGAGCTTCAGAGGGCAGCAAGGTCATTTGACTGTGCGCACGTTTTCCAACTGTGCACACAGGTTTGCAGGTTTAGAGGTCAAAAATGAGCTCTATAGAACCGTGTGCAAGATACTAAGGCTCAAAATCACCATCCGATAACCGTTCAAAGATCCTCTGATTGACTGTGTGCATGGTGAACAATAGCGTGTGCACGGTCGATGGCAGTTTTGTTTTATTTTTGGCCTATAAATCAGTTTTGAGAGGAGAATTAGGGATCTAAGCTCTTACATTACAATTTTGTACAAATTTCTATTTTAGGAAAGTAACTTTAGCTTTGTATTAGATTAATTTTCATTGTAATTGCACTTTGATTTAATTGTAATTCCAATTCTACTGCTTAATTCAAGATGTTTTCATTTTAATTTGGGTTTTCTACATTGAGTATGAGTAGCTAAGTCTTCAATTGGGTCTAATTGTGAAGACTACTCAAGGATTCCAAAGTTTCTATGGAGGTATCTCATGAATTTATTGCTTAATATTCCTAGATCCTTAATTCGATGCAATTTATGGTTAGATATTATAGAACACTTAGATTATTGACTATGTTCGGTGATTTCATCCCATGATTTAGCAATTGTGGGGTGTAATTATCCAAATCGATGGTACTAATCTAGGATTCTCTACTGTCTACCAATTCTACCATCAATTGTCGTCGAAAACTTGTTCAACAAAAGCTAAACTTGATTGTGTTTCTAATCCATCCACCATTGACTGTGATGCACAATATTGTCAGGACTTACCCATTCATATCCCCGCCATTTGAGAATGTTGCTCCAAACTGAACAAGCAACTCTACATTTGAGGAGGGGATGATCAGAATCTTCCAATTCTTCCTTGCTGAATTCACAAAATAAGCTTTCATCTTGGTGTAGTATTTTTCCTTTGCATATAAAACATCCTTGTTTTAATCCTTTTTTGGAAAAGTTAGCCGACAGAAGATCTAAACTTTATGGGGAGCCCAGGTTTTCCATATCAGTTTCATCACAACATGCTCTTGAAAGTTCTCCACTTTAGATACTTGAATGAAAGATTTGACTGAGAATAACCCCTCTTTACTAGCTTTCCAGATAATTGAATCCTTACCATTCTCATTTAAGGCCATATTGTTCACTAGTAACTTGAGTTCCTCTAGGCTGTTTTCCTCTCAGTTGAGCAATCCCCTTCTAAAACTTAGATTCCATGACCCTGATTCATCCTTTATTTCTGAAAGCATTGTCCTTTTTTGTTCTGGAAGTAAGAATAATCTAGGGAAGCTCTCTTTCAACAATGGACCTTCAGTTTTTTATGAAAAAAAAGCGTTCCTCTTTTTATTTTACTTTATTTATTTATTTTTGGTGCACAAAAATTTAGACAAAAGTGTGGGCTACGCACAGAGCAAAGGCAGGGCACATGTAGGCTGCCTCCCACTGCATAACTATGGAGAGTTGAACCTGAGATGTAGGTCTAGGCCACCTGAAACTCTACCATTGAACCTACCATGTGGTGGTTATTTTACTATATTTTTTCTTCTAATAACAACCAGGTACATGAATGATACATTTAAAATTGGAATAAGCAAACGGTGAATCGAAGATATACATTAGTTTTTCCCTTTCTTTCTACATCCCTAATATCTTTAGAGTTGTAACCTTTAAAAAAAAAATCTAACAAGCATTAACAGAAACGGTTATATAAACATGATTTTTGTACCTTTGCAATCCAGCATGAATATGTACGTTTCGCTATCTAGAATGATGCCGCAATTGTATTTTTGTAATTATAATCTTCCCATATATGAACTTTTGAATTCTGATAGTTTTGAAAATGAAGATATAATGATTTCTAGTTCAATAGTGACAAGTATTATTAAGTTATAGTTTAGAGGATCGAAGTGTAATTAACTCTTAATTTTTTGCTCCTATCTTAAAATGTTAGACTACGTTGACTTATTTTCAAAAGTTGAAGAAGTTAAATAGAAGAAATCAAAATTGAAGGATAACATTGAAATGTTGAACAATTAAAGTTTGGGTGGCAAAATGATTACTTGAAAATAAAATATTGTTGTTGAATTCTAGAAATCGATTCTATAGACGAAAAGTTTAAATCTTTTATCAAATTTATTCTCTTGGTCACTTGCTTGATGCCTTTTTTTCAAACAGAGTAGTGCTGTGCAAACATAAAAGTTGAACATAAATATTATATAAAATGATGTAGGGTATTGTGGTCCCTCTTATTTGAAAGCATAAAACCCATCTCTTTATATATATGTATACTAGAAGGGTGGCCCACTACGTGGGTGAGATTCTTTTACGTAAGTGTGGAAGAAAAATAGAAAGTGAGTAGTGAGTGGTTACAAAATCTTAATTAGTATTTTACTATTTTATCCTTTTAAGTCAGATAATATGTGCATACCATTAGTAATTTGTTAAACTTTTTAGAATAATTTGAGAATCTAAAATAGCGTGACAGAGCCTGACCAAAACTTCAGGGTTGGCTTTTTATAATAATATAGATATATATACTATGGGTCATTATTGCAAACATGTCACTGCCACATGATATTAAAAAGAGATTTTATATAAAAATTTTAGTGATTTATAATTTGCATAATGTTATACAAACATAATTTTTGTATACATAATGTATCTGGTTGTAATTAATTTATTTCAAATCAAAACACCCATTATTTTAACTTATAATTTCAAAAATATTATTAACACATCATTTTAGTATAATTTTCTACATAAGAACTCTATACGAATAGAATTTTTCTTAGCATTTTCCGTCCAAATAATTGCATCTAAAAGGGCTCTCTCATATCAAACCACTCTTCAAAATTCATCATGCCAATTTAGTAGTGCGCAATTTCAAACTTCAACAACTCTCTTACGTTTGGAAAACTCAAAATTTGAAACGATGAAATGCCGGCCTTCTAAACAAGAAAGAACCCCGGAACAAAAAAAAAAAAAAAATCTCGTCTCACTTCCTCTACTCTCCCTCTTCCGATCTTTGACAGTTTCTATATATTATAAAATACTTCAAGAAATGGTGTCATCTGGCGACACATGAAAACTGATGTGTTTGTCCATAATTCTGTCAATTAAGACATGAAATCAGCTTCATATGTAACTATGGGCCGGTTGATTGCATGGCCACTCGAGACAATTTAAGTTTTAAAGCAACAAATTTAAATGAAACTTTTTAAAAATTTTGATTTGTTATAAAATTATATATATTAAATTTTTTCGATTAAACAACTATATTTTTTTTTTAAATTAACTATTATGTTGATTTTGGGCATCCTTTTTACCAATAGGCCTTTTTTTCCTTTGGACCATGTCCTTTTTTATCAAAAAATATTTAGAAACTATATAGAACCTTAAATATAGCATGTAAGATTCTGAAAATTTTGGGCCTTCAAAAATCTTTTATACAATTTAGTTCTGGGTTTTTCATTTTTTAAGTTAACTAGCATAATTGATTTTGGACTTTCTTTTCATAGGACCTTGTTTCTCATCCTGACTGGGACTTTTTTTAAAAAAAAAAAAAAAACTAATTATAGAACCTATATAGGCCTTAATTATAGCGTGTACAATTTAATTATTTCTTTAACTGGTATTTTTTTCCCTGAATTTAGTTGTGTAGTTAATTTTGGGTTATCTTTTTCTACTTAGATCAGGACCTTTTTTTAAAAAATTTGTAGAAATATATAAGACTTTTACTATAGTATATTAAGTTTTTAAAATTTTGAGCCCTCAAAAAATTGGGTGTCAAAGGCGAGAGTTTTATGGTTGCCAAAAGGCAACCTGAGCGACTTATGAAGTGGATAGAAGTTCTATAATCGAGATTTGGGCAGGAGGATTTTCTTCAACTCATTGGATCTGTAAGAGATATAGAAGGATGGCTTCGACAAAGCATGCTGAGTCCTAACTGGTTGAGACTCTGGCTGTGAACGAAAAATTCTTAGTGCTCTTGTGGTATTAACTAATGCTATTTGTAGAACTAGAGAAGGTTGTTAATGCTCGCCTAGGGGTTAAGCCGGCCCTAGATGATTGTACCGCAAGGGGAAAAAAGGGTAAAGTTGACTGGAATTTGTGAAGGAAAAAAACTAATTAATAGCCAAACGGCCTCGCTAAGTTCATTCCTCTAAGAAAATGTTAGTCTTGTGTTCCTTAATTTCAACTTTGAAAAACATTAAGCTAATTCAAAGTTGCGTCCATTGATTCCGAGATGGGGAAAAAAGGGTAGAGTTGACTGGAATTTGTGAAGGAAAAAAGCTAATTAATAGCCATACGGCCTCGCTAAGTTCATTCCTCTAAGATAATGGAAGTCTTGTGTTCCTTAATTTCAACTTTGAAAAACATTAAGCTAATTCAAAGTTGCGTCCATTGATTCCGAGATGTGTTCAAAATGTAAAACACAAGGTGAGAAAGAGAGAGAGTGACGTATGTTATGATGACACAGAAGTAAACCAGAGTATGATTAAAGCAACCAAAGCAGAGAAAAACGTGGTAACTTTACCACCACACAAAATTCTTCATGCCTATCAGTGAAGAATGTATTTCAACTCAACTTTGAATATTCCTTAAGCATGATATATTAAAAATATTTATTTCAAATCTATTACAGAGGTGATTCTAGTAGCAGAAATTTACTCTATTTAGTAGCATTTGTAAATTACATCTCCAAGTCTTGATTTCAAATCTATATATCCAAATGCGGCAGAGTTTATATTTCAAATATATTAGACTTCCAACCTGTTTGGAACTTGGGAGTGAAAAGGAAAGAAAAGAAGCAGAGAAAAGTACATGGAAAAAAAAAAAACAATCACTATCGCTTTCTTTCTCTTCTTTCCTTCTACTTTGTTGTTATTTTCGTTGCAATACCTAATAGGGAATACTGGACAATACTTTCTCTTTTTTCTCTTTTCTTTCCTTTCCTTGCCCTTCCTTTCCCTTTCCCAAGTTCCAAATAGGCTCTTAAGATCTCATGATGTAGATTGATATTGGGCTAAACTAACTAGGCAATGGCACAAGTGCCCCACCCCATTACCAAAATTCCAAAAGCATTTGGGTCTAGAGACGAAACCAGGATTTTTGTTGAAGGGCTAAGATAACAATTCTAAAATTTTGAAAGTTCAAGGTAAATTTCTTTTATTTTTGTTGAATTTTGGAAGGTTAAAAGTAAACTTTTCAAATTTTTTTGGGAGTTAAGGTCAAAATTATTCAATTTAGGTCAAAAAAAATTTTAAAAATTTCAAGAAGGCCTAGATACACTTTCTGACCAAAAATACTAAAACTCTATGAGGCTATGAAATTTCATCAAAATAGGAGGGCCACGGCCTCCTATTGTCTAAGGATGGTTGCGTCCCTGCTTGGGTCTCTTACTTGGTTTCATAAATTTTTGTTTTCATCTATATTTAACATTGTAAGACTGGTTATGCTTCATATGTTTCAATTTTAAATTTATCAGAGAAAAGAGAAAATAAAAAGGAGTGAAAATGGAATAATGTAAAAAGATACTAAATTTATTATCTCTCTCTCTCTCACCCAGGTATGTTATTCCCACTATCCCTAAAGTTAAAATCATCATTTGAGTACTGAAATATTGGTAATGGTTAGCAGGTGGGAAGACTCTTGGATCAGGTTACCTCATAGGCGGATTTGGTCTCCAGTAATAGACTTTTGACTTTTGAAAATTATGAGAGACTGTTGGAAATATCTTGTCTGAACCCTGAATAGACTTTTTGGTCTACAAAAATGACATAGGCTGTCTGATGCTGTCTGCTCTTGTGGTGTTAGAAGAATAGTATTTTTCTATTCAAAAATTTTGATTTCGTATAGGTTAAGGAGTGTTTTAAATTTTGAGCGGTGCCAGTAAAATAAACATTACACACATGAAGAATTCTTACTGCTCTTGAAGTGTTAACTGATGCACTGTCTGTAGCACAAGAGAATGTTACTTATGCTCGCCGCCTTAGATCATCGTACCACAAGGGGAAAAAAAGGGTAGAGTTGGCTGGAATTTGTGGGAAAAAAAAAAAACGAGAGAGAGAAGAAAAGAAACTAATTAATAGCCGAATGGCCTCGCAGAATTAATTCTTCTAAGAAGCGAAAGAAGTTTTGTGTTCCTTAATTTCAACTTTGAAAAAGATTTAACTAATTCAAAGTTGCGTCCACTTACTTCCAGCTCTGTTCAAAATGTAAACACAATATTAGAAAGAGAGAAAGCGAGGTATGTTATGATGATAATTGTTACAGAAGTAAACGAGAGTATGATTGAAGTAACCAAAGCAGAGAAAAATATGATGACTTTACCTACCACTCAAAATTCTTCTTACCTATCAGCGAAGATATATTTAAAAAAAATATTGCCTTGTTCACCGCCCCACCCACAAGCATGAACGCATATACATCAATTATTACCCGCCATATCATTAAAAGAATACCTAAGGGTAGATTTGTATTTATAGATTTGAATCAACGTATTTGGATTGATTTATTGAAGGAATAAGATTTCAATTCATATTTGATGACTTACACTTTAGTAGTCAACAAATAGATGTAAGGATTTCAATGTCTTATTATGCGTGTATTTCAAATGATTAGATGAAAATAGATATTTCAAGTTTCGTCTTCAGGGTCTTTAACTGAACTCCAACAACTAACCCTTTTATGCATTTGTAAATTAGTTCTCCAAATCCCTTGATTTCAAATCTATATATCCAAACGTGGCGTAAGAGTTTATTTTTCACATATATTAGACTTACAGCATGTTTTGAGCTTGGGGGAGGAAAGGAAAGAAAAGAGGGAAAAAAAAAAAATCACTCTCTCTCTCTCTCTCTCTCTCTTACCTTCCTATTATTTTTTGTACAACACCAAACAAGGAATGGACTATACCTTTCCTGTTTTTCTCTTTTTTTACATTCTCTTCCCTTCCCTTCCTTTCCTCAAGTTTCATACAGATGATGTAGATTGACATTGGGCCAAACTGACTATGGCACAAGTGCCCCGCCCCAATACCAAAATGCCAGAACTGCTTGTGTCTCTTACTTGGTCTCATAGATTTTTGATTTCATTGTAAGGCTATTTGAGTTATGTTGAATATTTTGGATTTGTCAGAGAAAAGAAAAAATGGAAAAGATTGAAAAATGAAATAATGTAAAAAGAAACCTAAATTTGTTCTCTCTCTCTCTCTAGAGTACAGACCTGTAATTCCTACTATCCCTAAAGTTAAATCATCATGGGTGCTAAAATATAGGTAATGTTTGGCAGATAAGAAGACTCTTGGATCAGTTTAGCTCATAGGCAGATTTGCTCTTCAGTAATTGACTTTTGACTTCATTGGCTTTTGAAAATGGGGAGAGACCGTTGGAAATACCTTGTCCGAATAGACTTTTTGGTCTAAAAAATGACCGAGTCACAGCCATTTTGAGTCAATTTCTGCAACTTCTTTTCTTTTTCTAAAGCATTAAAGCTTTTTGTTCTTATAGTTTATCTAGTTTATCTTTTCTCGAATCTGTTTTCCATGAGAACAGATTGTGAAATTCTTGTTAAACATGAAAAAGAGAGAGTATTCAGTAATGATTTCATTTGTGCAAAATGCAATCAAATTACAGAATTTTCAAGCTTCATTATATCTCAGAGGGAATTCAATACTAACCTGACATACACCTAATTTTTAAAATTGATGAGAGCGAATCTTGTCTTAAAGAAAGCAACGTTTTGACGCGCCTTTGAAATTGTTCATCTTCTTCTTTCTGCACTAACAAAATCATCATTTGAGTGGTGAAATATTGGTAATGGCTAGCAGATGCGAAGACCATTGGATCAAGTTAAGAAATTGTTTTCCTTCCAATCAGCTTATTGGCATATTTGCTCTCCACTGACTTTTGGTTTTATAGTGCGCACTCCACTTAGAACCAAAATTTGAAGCGAATTCCATAGAGGAATAAACTTCAACAATTATGGAAATATTGGAATTAAGGGCCCGTTTGGTACAAGTTTTTTTTAAGTTTATAAGTAAAAAAGTCAACAAAAATTAACTTTTTTGTTTATAAACTTAAAAAATATTAGGCAAATAGTCGGTACCAAACAAACTCTAAATCCTGGAGATGTGAAAGCCTCCTGTTTAGTCCAGATATGGAGTGGAGGACATGTGGGATGGCAATTTTGAGGTCTCTGCTAAGACATGGAAGAAGTTTGGAAATGTGGGAATTCAAATTTGAGCAGGTGGTCTTCTTTTAAGTCCAAATGGTTCTGTAAGATGCGACAAGAAGTACGGAAACTATAAAATATACACGGGTAAATGTATTTACATTTATTGGTAAGTTAAAACAAACAAAATAACAAAAATTATAAACCACAATAGCAAATGAGAACAACTTTGTAAAAAATAGCTATTGTAAAAAATAATCTATTTTTTGTTTTATTATCCATAAAAGATTGAATATCTAGTACTATTTTTTCTGGGAACAACTTTGTCGGGAAAAAAAAAGAAGAAGAAGAGGTTAGTTTGAGCCCATTTGTGATTGTGTGATTGGATATTAGTGAAAGTAATTTCCTTAATCAAAACTAAGAAATTTAATCTCGTCTCACATTCAAAAAAACTTAGGTCTATTGGGAGGTATTTTTGATCTTTGCACTTTTTTGCTGAAGGGTCGTGGTGTGTGCATTATAAAAGAAATGATACGATAGGCCCAGAGAGAAAATTTCACCCTCCATTAATTGCTTTCTTTTCCCTTTTTTTTTTTTAGAAATACTATAGTCACTGACATTTCTTACTGCATTTTCTTAGTTACTGGACTCATGTAAGTTGGTCCCACATGTATTATTTAAATGGGCCCATTATTTTGTGTCTAATAATAAGAAAATGTAGTGAGAAAATACAACGGTTGTAGCATTACTCCCCTCTTCGTAACAAACTAAGGATAACCCATCAATTCCACATCTCATCCCTCCTCAAGATTTAAAAAATGAACCTTTAAACCTCTTCAACATTTCCAAACTTATAGTCACTTTGGGGATATTTGAAGCACATGTGGATTGTCCATGCACACAAGTGATCTTGGTCTTGCTCATAAGACTCCTCAGATTTCCAAATTAGTATGTTATTATTATCATGACATCAAGGACTATATGTTACTTATGCTTCAGCAGTTCATCAGTAATATAGGACTTCCATAGTCATTGATACGTGATAACCTCATAATCTAATGCTAATTAATCCTTCTTTTTTTTTTTTGTAACAATTTTTGTTTTGGGCAAAGCACTCTTATGTCTAATAGAACTACATGAGCAGAAAACAAAAACATAGCCATTACAAAATGAGATGGAAAAGGAAACATAGAGCAATTTCTATAAAACTCCTTAACTAAATATGGATAATGGTGATAATACCATACACAACAACTTTCACACCTTTCTTAGCTTGCCAATCATAGATCAAGAAACAAAAAGGGGTTATTTTTAGGACATCAAAATAAGTACAAGTGTGCCCTCAGTGAAGGTCCATTCCTCCTCTCACCATGATGCCTATGTTGACTAACCCCAAGAAATACATTTCTAACCTTGTGTAGCTCCATAAGAACATCTTTAGCATTCATTCTGTCACTTGGTAGTTTATCAGAACAAGAAACTCCAATTTGAAGGACTGATACAAGGCATATCTTCACTTTAGAAATGTTGGCTGTGCAACTTTGCCTAGTACTACTTGACTCCTCTTCATCCTTCATAATAATTCGGGGATCAACAATCTCCGTTACCTGATCTGGAAGAGACATTTTTGCATAGCTATGGAGGCTAACATTATCAGTAAACATGTCATCAGTAAGTCTTTTTCCTGTGAACATTTTTAATAGTACCATTCCATAGCTATACATATCACGTTTTGTTAAAACTTTCTCACCCATACCACACTCTGCAGCATGAAAAAATAAAAAGAAAGTCCCCAAATTTGTAATTTTGAAGGATCCTCGAACTAGTGAATTTTCTTCTGGAAAGAATAACAAGATAACAACTTCAACACTTCAAAATATAAAACTATTTCACTGGTTAATTTCTATGTTGACATATCACAAGGATATAACGAGTTAATGTAATCTATTATTGTGGCTAAACACGCAATATGGTAAAGTGAAGAGTCACCTCTACTATCATTAAAATGAAGCTTAATCATATATATATATATATATGAGTTGTGTTCGCCCAAACTTTGCTCTCTCTCCCAAATGGCACTTATGTGGCACTCTCTATGCTCTTATACTTTGAAATACCATGCCATAGGGGTAGTCTCACTACTAATTTAAAAATCAATAAAGTCTATACTAATCTTTAAATCTTAATTTTAAAGATTAGTATGCTTGTGCTTATCTTTGTATCATCATATAATTGGATAAATTTCATGACGAGTTTTATTCCTTATAATTTGGGTGGTTGGAGTGTCTATCGCAAGCATTTGGGATGTACTTAATGTCGATTCATTCGAGCTCGTGCTAAGAGAGTTTTAGATAATACATAAAGTAATTGATTTTGGACTTCGATGGATGTCAATGGACGTCGATGGATCTCGCTGGACCGTCGATAGGCCTCGATACCTGTCAACGGAAGAAACAAATTGGGTGTATTTCTACTTAGATGGACGTCGATGGATCCCATTGTACCTCAATACCTGTCAATGGAAGAAACATATTAGGTGTATTTCTGTTCGGGATTTCGATTGACTTCGAGAGACGTCAATAGACTTTGCTAGACCCTCGCTGGACCTCAATACCTGTCGATGGAAGAAACAGTGAAGGGTGTATTTTGACAAAAGACTTCGTTGACCCTCGTAGCCACTAGATGGATTTTGCTAGACTTCGCTAGACGTCACTAGAAGCGAAATGCGTGAGATTCTAACCTAAGGATGCGTGTTGTAAGCTCTTTTTAACTAGTTTGGAGGTCCAGAAACCCTAGTATACCTCCTCTATAAATATGAGGTTATGGGAAAGTCATAAAAAAATGTCCAAGGAGGCTAAAACACCTTTGAAAGAATCAATTGCACAATTGTTTTAGATTCAAAGGGTTTCTATGTACATGAGCCGCCATTAAGAATACACAAGAGAGAATATCTCCAAACATCTAGAGAGCTCACGATTGATTCTTAGCTAGAAATCTTCTTCAACTCCATTGAAGAAAATTGAAGTCTTGAAGGAGTTCTAGATGTGAAATCCATACTAAAGGAATCTGTACTGTGGTCAAGTATGGCAATAGTGTATCGAGTAGTCAAG
The DNA here is from genome assembly GCA_033060915.1 of Euryodendron excelsum. Classification (NCBI taxonomy): domain Eukaryota; kingdom Viridiplantae; phylum Streptophyta; class Magnoliopsida; order Ericales; family Pentaphylacaceae; genus Euryodendron; species Euryodendron excelsum. The sequence continues at coordinate 8,069,526 of CM065397.1, read as the reverse complement.
CAAGTTCAAGTCAACCTAGTGATCGAAAAGTTAATTGGGGATTGGTTTGTAAGTGATCTTGTAACCGTTGACATTGGTTTTAGTGTATGATCTTTCTCCGGCAAAGGAGACACATGGTTTTTTTCCGGTTTGGGTTTTCACAGCAAAAGTCTCATGTGTTAATTGCGTGATTGGTTAGTTTCTTTACCTATCATTGACATACGTTATGATTGCATTTAGCCATAGTCACATCTATCATAGTATTGCATCAATACTCATTCTTTAGTAAAGCCATAGATAAGGCTAGATTTTTCCATTGGTATCAGAGCGGGACACATAAAAATATTTTTATTTTTTGATAGAGTGAGATCCTGATAAATCTATGGATTTGCCAAAGAAAAATAGTTCTACTGTTAGACCTCCACTGCCTGATGGGACTATACTTTATCGCTTGATATTACTGTTGTGTGATGTATGTATGTGAATGATCACTTAGGTAAAGAGAACTAGATAAGATTTCTTAGGCAAATAAGTGGTCATAAGTCTTAATCCATTAAACTAGAATTTTCACAGCCCACTGGAGCTGGGGGCCTCTTTCATCAAGCAACGGCGCGCTCGTGCGCTGTTGGGGTACGCCTAGTGGCGCGATGCACTGGAGGAGTGCGCTAGAGTCACACCTAGCGGTACAGTTCTTTGGAGCTAGGGGTCCTTTAGGCTGGAGCACACCAGTCCACGGTTGGGGGCCGCCTAGAGGCGCAGTGCTCTGGAGGGGTGCGCTAGAGGCACGCCTAATGGCACACTTCACTGGTTGCTGGAAGAAGTATCTTGCCAAGGAGAGGGCGCTAGTGCATAGTGCTTGTTGCTTTGACTTGGTAGCCTTGGATCACTTCCACTTTGCTTGACGTGTGCTTTGCACTTGATTACCTTTCAGCTCACTCAATACTCTCTAAGAACAGGAGAAAACAAATGCTTTACTAGGCACAAAATGAGCCAAAATCCTAACATAGTAGAAAGAATAAAATTTTAGGAAGACAAGAAGGGGTTTTTGTGTCTTCAGTATTGTTGCCCCACATCTCTAGAGACTTGTTATTGTCTTCATGTAATTTCGTTTTCAGTGTTTTGGGCCTTCGTTTATTTTGTATTTGACAAGTTGAATCCTGCAATATATGTTTTGTAAGCGATTGATATTAGTTAACACAACTAGGAAGTTAATTAGATGTGTACTTGCTTTTTATTTACTGATTTGTTTTACTTTGTAGTCACCTAAGACAATAACAAATATGCGAGGTAAAAATTTATATTTTAAAAATCTTTATATTTATTTTAGAATATAATTGAGATGTGCTTCTTAAAATATGTTGCAAAATCTTTATATTTTAAGAAGTAAATCTTCCATGATTGGTAGAGTTAAGCTATCATTCATCATTCCCCTGCCACAAGAATAAAATGACTAATTAAAAAACTAAACCACTGTATTCTCACTCTGTTTTCAAAATACTTTCCACCTGTCTTTTTTTACTTAGAATGATCAACCTTTCAATTTTCCTAAAGAATTTTCAATCAATAATGTTTAGATGTCACATTAGAAGGGCCTACCCCTCTAATCCCCAAATGTTGCAAATATTAATAAAACACCCCTTGAACTATGACTCGATATCACTAAACCCCTTAAACTCTAAAACGTGATATACTGACTCTCTAAACTACCAATTTGTGTCAATTAACACCTTCTATTAGCAATCTATTTGGAAAGTGGAAGAAGATTTGTCATGTAACTTATATATGTTCACAAAATTATAATTTTATATCTAAATTGCCAACCAATTGTTTATTACTGTAGATCTCATTGTTATGTTCATGTATTTCAAGCTTGAGACGCATCGAATTTCCTCTTCATTTTTGTTTTTCCTTCCTTATTTTTAGTTGTGTTTAGAGCCATGGGCTGTCTAATTAATCATGTAAATCTCATCTTTATTGAATATATAGGAGGAATTGCAAGACTAATGTAAAACACCAATTTTTTCCATGTTAGTTTATATTGTTTTCT
>CM065397.1:7907500-8065000 GCA_033060915.1 Euryodendron excelsum | reverse complement strand
TTTACCAATAAGAAGCACGATCCAAAAAAATATATACTCCAAAATAGCTTGTTGAACCCTTTGTAATTGACCCTTAGATAATTTCTAGTAAAAAAAATTATAGTTCATTTTATAATTTCCTCTTCCTTTCAGTCCTTCCAAATGGTACTGGCAATCCACGAGCAAGATCAACCAGTACAAAATTAAAAATGTAGAAAATGGAAAACTCTACCAAAAAATAAAAAATAAAAAAAAAGAGAAAGTAATAATGACCTCACCTTATAGTTCCAGGTCAAATTGCTAGACTAGACGCTGATCCGTAAATAGAAGCAATGCCAGAAAAATAAATAAATAAATAAGGAAGGCTTGTCTTACCTTCTTAGTGATGCGAAACAATTTCTTTTCTCTTTAGCCCAACTTTGTTTAAATTGTCAAAACTGTAAATCCCTAGTTATTTTATTCTGAAACACCAAATTATTTCCTTCCAACAAACAACAAGATTACCTTTAGTCACAAAGACTGCTTATGGTTTCCATGGTCTGTACTATGAAATAGAGCACAGAATTTTCTTAAACTATCACTTATTCCTTAGTGTCAATCATTTCAATCTATTCTGACATTAGTATTTATCAATACATAGTTGAGTATGATAACGAAAAATATCCCATAATTCTTCCAATAATTCATTGATTATTTCACCCAATTTTCTGTTTGTCTGGTGGTTGATCTCTACACACACATGTTTCTATGATATATTGCATCTAAGAGATGAATACGTCTCTTAGGAGCATCCGCAAAACCCACTATTTCTTACACAGATAAACGAAAATGAATAGAATCTAAGCTTGCATGATACAAAAATTTCAAGAATGAAATCAAAGATTGAACTAGAATAATATCGAGTTACTCTGTCATCATCTAGAAAGAATCAGAATCATCAATTTGTAAGATTTCGTGACTTCAAAGATAGAAAATCGTCAGATTCAACATCTACAATGCCTAGTCGATCAAGAGACAATGGTAGACAACATAATTCAGAGAGAGGGGGGAGATATTTCACTTGGTGAAGTTGAGGCTTCGCTTCTTTTAAAGAATAACAGAGGAGTGCCGAACAGATTCCCAATTCGTCCCCCTTTGAGTATTGCTTTTTAGTTAATGGTGGCGAAAATGCAGTCTGTGCATATTGCGACCTTCGAGGATGACGCACCGATCTCCTTATCTCTCTCTCCTAGGGATTTTTTTATGATTAATTATTTAATTTAATTTTTATTAGATTTAAAAATTAAAATTGAAGTGGGCTGTAATTAATTGGGCTTAGCAAAATTATTGGGCTGAGCAAAAGAATAACAATTATTGGACTAAGGAATAAAAAATAGATGGGTTGGACAAAATGGGAATGGGCTAAACTTAAATCTTTAAAAAGTTTGGATATAAAAATTTGTAGTTGGGCTAGGCTCCCCTACAGCCCAAGGGAGCCTTTGGCTACCCTCCACCCCTGCCCACCAATGCCAAGGATGACAGGTTTAGGGAGGTAACCTGCTGCTGATGCCGACGACCACCGCACCTAACTCTTTGCCAATTGCAGAAATGAATTGAATGACTATTCCATGAGCTAAAGGCCCCGAGAGGATCTCCACCTATCAGAATCAATTTTATTTATCTTTTTTTATGGTCGGGCCATTTAGACCCACTCCTACATAGCAAACTCCTCCTAAGTCAAATAAACTACAATCCACCAATTTCAAGTCATAGATCTCCCAGATAGATAGTTGCATTTAGAGTAACCAACCTAATGTAATCGTTTCCTTCTGAGAATGCTTTATGCAATGCAAATAAGACGAACTCAAACTCAATACATTGCATAAGTAGTGTACTATTATTCCACGCTCCTCAATTTAATTAGTTTGCAACTGTGAATGCTAGTATGCCTTAACATGACCATGCAAAATCCTTAGCATTGGTGGCTCCACGTAACTTTTTAATGGTCTTGCTAACTGCCTCCATCTGCTTTTTATAAAACAAAGGAAAATGACTTGACTCATTTTCTCCCCATCAAATGATCATGAACTTGCTTTTAGGTCATGATAATTGGCTCCACCTGCTTTTTATAAACTAAAGAAAATGACTTTTGACTCTGCTTTTCCCCTATCGAGCTATTTTCTTTAAAGATTCAAGGTTAAGTGAAAGGCGTATGAATTGCTTCTGGGTCTTGGCATTGGCTCCACCTATTATTTTATAAACTAATTAAAAAAATTTAATTGACTTGCATTGGCATTTGCTCCAGCAGAACATTAAACTTGTCATTATATTGAATTAATGGAGTAATGGTACACAAATAGAAAATTTATACATAATTCATCATCAGAATAATATGGTTGGATGAGAGTCGTTCACTTAAAAATAAGACATCCATCATGGTGGCTCTTAATTACAAAATACTACTAGCACATTATTCTAATTGAATTTTCTGTATAAATTTTTTGAAAGAATAACATTTTTCTTAAGGATATTCTTTCTTTTCTTTTGGTGGGGGAAAGTGTTAGAAAAATTGACTCATTTTGTGTCATGTAAATTGAGTGCTAAAATCTCTTTATGTCATGTGTGAATCTTGAGTGCATTGATCACATTGTAATGACCTTAGATGTTAGGAATTTGCATCCATGAAGCCTCAAGGGAAGAATCAACAACAACTAGATGAATTTTGAGAAGATGAGTCACCTGCAAAATTCAAGTGAATCTACCTCTAGCAGATCTGTTCTCTTGTAACTGGTTTTTGACCATGATATCGTTTGAATTCGAAAAAGCTCATTAAAGGAAAAGTTAGATCTTCGAGTCTTATTTCTAGAGAGTTTCGAATCTCATCAATTTGACATCTAAGTAAAAATTTATAGCTACAATACTGAAGACTGCACCATGAACTATGTCGTGGCGCACTTCAACCGCACCATGGCACACTCCCCTTAGCAAAAAATATTCAGATGGCAGAGAGTTGCGCCATCAGGCACACCAAACTGTGCCATAGTACACTACAACAGTTTTTTTCCGAAATTGCTTTCCAACCTGGCAATTAAAAGCTAAAAAATAGCTTTGACCCATCAAGGAACATATGAGAACATGTGGGAGGAATCTCAACTAAACAAGAAACATTATTTACAAGCATGAATCATATATACATCTTGCCCATACACTTGTGCACATGGGGATCAAAGGGAGAGAGATTCTAGGGGTTTCTTCTTCAACCAACAAGGGCTTGTAGCAGCTGCCATAACATATATAGAAGAGATTCAAGTGGGTTGTAAGCAAGTATTAAGAGAGAATAGATTCAAGTGTTTTGTGTGTGCACTCACCCACTTAGAGTCCTCTACTTCATATGTTAAGAGCCTACATGTTCTAAGAGGACTCTCCATCATACTTTCCTACATACCATCAATGAGAAGAGAGCAGCTTGTGGTGATTCAAGTTACTAGATCGAAGAGAGTAGCTTTTAGTGATTCAAGTTGCTAGATCAAAGAGCTTTATCGTGGAATTGGCGGAGAATCAAGTGCTGGAACGAGTTCGTGGATTCGGATGGTGTACAAGCTACAAGGTTCAATCCTTATTGTGGATTCAATGGTGTGAAAGGGTTGTAAGGCATTCTTGTACTTTGTTCCTTATATAGTGCTTGGTTGAAGCTGGACTAAGTCTCATGGTTTTCTCCCGCAAGGGTTTTCACGCTAAAAATCTTGTGTGTTGATGGTTATGTGTTTTGATTTATGTTTATGGTTTGTTTTAGATTAATCATTGCTAACACTTGCTTAAAAAATGAGTAGAGACCTATTCACCCCCCTAGTTCCATCTTAAGGTATAAATCCATATTACCAAGAATACTTGATTTTTTCAATTGGTATCAGAGTAGAACACTCTTAAAATCATTTTCAAAACTATTTTTCTTGAGTGAGGTCCCGAAAGTACTTCTAGTAATATGGATTTGCCTGAAGAATGTATATTAATTGTTTGCTCACCACCTCTTATGGAAGAGCCTATTTATTGTGCTACATATAATCCATCTATGCACAAAAATGCTCACACATCTTCATCTACATCTAATGGCATACATGTTGAATATGATAGTTGCCTTGACCATAGTGAGAATCTTGACTCAAATCAATGAGTGATGAGGATAATGATGATGAGATCGTATTCCTTCAACAAGCCCATGATCGATTGTTTCAAGAGAGTTACAAATTGGGAAAAGTCAAAATTAATTGACTATAAAGGTGAGGACTTTAGAAAAAGAGAAGGATGCATTAAAACAAGAACTTATTGAAGCTCAAACCCTTATAAGTCAGTTTAGTAGTCAAATGGTGACTTTAAGTAATAAAGTCAATATTCTTGAGAAAGAGAGTCAAGAAAAAGTTGAGTCTAATAAATTTCTTGAGGACGAGGTCAAAAAGCTTGAAACTAAACTTGCTAATGCTCATCTGTCGTTTAAGAAAATATAATGCAGGTTCAAAGAAGATTGATGAAATTTGGAATGGGCAAAGGAGCTTTTGTGACATGACTGGGATTGGATACACAGAGAAAGCAACTACGTCTTCCCAACCAACAAGTAAGCCTAATTCTATGAAGACTTAAGATAAGTCTTCTATACAAAGTAAGGCTAAGCATGCTAAGGTTGTTTCCTCATGCCACCATTGTGGAATTAAAGGGCACTGTAAGCCTAACTTCTAAGAAGAACACAACCACATATGCACGTGTTGTGCCAAATATTGAGACCAAGCCTATTAGGTTTATTCGCACTTGTCATTATTGTCATGTTAAGGGTCATATTTGGACTTATTATCCTAGTGGGAGACTAAGCATGTGCCATATGAGTTCATTACTTCTCGTGTGAAGTCCAAATCTCTTGAGGTTGTTTAATCTCCAAAGTTTAACCTTGTTTGTCATAATTGTGGCATGTTTGTTCACATTAGACCTGATTATCGCAAACTGAATAGGGTTCCTAGTTCTCATGCTTATTATCAACCTATGAATCACTATAAAAGGTTGAAAGTCATATTAGAATCCTTACAAATCATGTGAATAGATTTGCATCAAAGCCAATGCAAGTTCTTAAAAATCATGGCAAAATGAGGAACCACAATGCTATGGCAAGACCTAGGATTACATCCACACCTTATGAGTTTATTGACAAACCTAAGATGCCTGTTATGTGGGTGAGAAAATCTGATTTGAAATCTTTAAGAACCCCTAAGAAATTTGTAAGGGCAAGCCTTATTGAGTCAAGGCTATTTGTGTCATAGACTAGGATATGCTTCATGTTTATTCTTTCGGTCCTAGTGTTTTGATCCCTTCTGTAATTTTATCTTTTGCTATATTTCTGTTTGTTTTCATTAAAACACAAAAAAAAAAAAAAAAAGAGTTTTGTTGTTTTTGACTTGTGTTCATAGTTTTGATTGATCTATATTTGACTTCATGTGATAGAATCAAACTATATATTTTTGGATAAAAGTTCTTCATTAATGCCAAGTATGAACTGAGTGACTTGTATGTCTGAGTGATCATAACTGAATTGACACTTTGATGCACTTTCATCAAGAAAAAACATGTTGGGTCTAAAAATATTTTGTTGTGTATTTGTTTCATTTGAATTCCTTGAGTATCGTGCATGAAAAGACTTATGATTGCATATCCTCTCTAGAGTTTATATTCTTAAATGTCTTGCCTCCCTCTTGTGCTATCACAATGCAAAAGAATATCTAGAGTGAACTGCTTGTTCAAAAAAAAATTTTGTTGCAAATTTAAAAGAAATTTTATATAGTCATGACCAAGGAAAAGGCAACCTATGAGTGTAGAGTGAAAACTATTGTAGATATTCGCCGAAATGTGTAACTTAGTTTGAAGTGTCATAAAGAAGACTACCATGCTCACTAGAGTGAGAGCCACCTTCGGCCTCAAAAGAGTGAGTTATTGAGAGGTGTTATGCATTTGAGGGGGAGCCTTTGCATTTTTGAATGTTTAAGCTTTGATTGGTTTTTAATCGGTTTGATTTTCATGTTAAATGATATCTCTTGTGAGTTATTGATTCAAGTACACAAAAATATGATTTTGTTCTTAAGGCTTGATTCTGCTATTCTTGATACTCACACACTTACTTTGTCATTTGGTTATGACCATCATCATCTTGTTGAAAACTTGATGTGATCTTCATTTTGGACATGTCTTTATCAACTTGTGTACTTGATATGTGTGTTTGAGCTTTTGTCATATGAATCTCTTCTATAGGTTTCTTAAAATTTGTGATCGTCAAGTCATTTATATGTTTTTGTGTATATTCATTAAATCTTGTGGTTGCGTTTTGTGTCAAAAAGGGAGAAAAGTATTTTGTTTAGCATCTTATTTGTTTTTTAATGATTAATGATTCATCTTAATTTTACTTAGTGTTATGCATGTGTTGAGGGAGAGTATATCATTGTAGTATTGGTTTAAGGAGAGTAATATTGCTTGCTTTCTATTTTACCTCTCTATTTACACTTGATCTATGCTAAGAATTTATAAGCAGGTTAGTTGTTTACGCTATACATAGTGGAGCTTGGTCCTTGTTTCTACATGTTTTGGGTTGTGAGTGTTTTCAATGTAATCTTTGGGTTTTGTCACAAAATGGCCAAAGGGGAAGATTGTTAGGAAAATTGGCTCATTTTGTGCCATGTAAATTGAGAGCTAAAATCTCTTTATGTCCTGTGTGAGTCGTGAATGCATTGATCACATTGTGATGACCTTAGATGTTAGAAGTTACTTCCATAAAGTCTTAAGGGAAGAATCAACAACAGCTGGATGAATTTTGAGAAGATTGGTCACCTACAAAATTCAAGTGAATCTGCCTCTAGCAAATCCGTTCTCTTGTAACTGGTTTTGACCATGATATGGTTCAAATTTGAAAAAGCTCATTAGAGAAAAAGTTGTAGATCTTTAAGTCTTCTTTCCAGAGGGCTTCAAATCTCATCAATCCGATATTTGAGGAAAAATTATGGCTACAATACTAAAGACTACACCATGGACTCTGTCGTGGCACGGTTGACTCCCCTCAGCAAAAAATATTCAGATGGTAGAGTTGCACCATAGGCCCACCAAACTGTGCCACGGTGCACTAGGACAGTTTTTGTCCAAAATTGCTTTCCAGCCTAGCACTAACAAGCTTAAAAAATAGTTTTAGCACATCAAGGAACATATGAGAGTATGTGGGAGGAATCTCAACTGAACAAGAAACATTATTTACAAGCATGAATCATATATACATCTTGCCCATACACTTGTGCACATGAGAATCAACTTACCCATACACTTGTGCACATGAGGATCAAACTTGCCCATACACTTGTGCACATAGGGATCAAAGGGAAAAAGGTTCTAGGGATTTCTTCTTCAACCAACGAAGGCTTGTAGCAGTTGCCACGATATATTTAAGTGGGTTGTAAGCAAGTATTGACAGAGAATAGATTCAAGTGTTTTGTGTGCGCACTCACCCACTTAGAGTCCTCTACTTCATATGTTAAGAACCTACATGTTCTAAGAGGACTCTCTATCATACTTTCCTACATACCATCGAGAAGAGAGCAGCTTGTGGTGATTCAAGTTGCTAGATCGAAGAGAGTAGCTTGTGGTAATTCAAGTTGCTAGATCAAAGAGTTTCATCATGGACTCGGTGGAGAATCAAGTGCTATAACGAGTGCGTAGATTCGGATGGTGTACAATCTGCAAGATTCAATCCTAGTTGTGAATTCAACGGTGTGAAAGGGTTGTAAGGCATTCTTGTACTTTGTTCCTTATGTAGTGCTTAGTTGGAGCTGGACTAGGTCCGGTGATTTTCTCCCACAAAGGTTTCCACGCTAAAAAGATTGTGTTTTGATTTATGTTTATCGTTTGTTTTAGAATAATCATTGCTAACACTTGTTTAAAAAATAAAAAGAGACCTATTCACCCCCCTTTAGGTCCATCTTGAGGTATAAATCTATATTACTAAGAACACTTGGTTTTTTCAGAAAAAAAAGGCTAAATGAAAGGGGTCTGAACGTGAATTATTTGGTTTTGTATATGATTGTAATTTCAGAGGGTTAATGGCATAAATCAGAAGTAAACATAGATTCTATTCATGTGCTTGTAAGTATCTAATTACGTTGACTACGACACCATGATCGAAATACCAAAATTATATATATATATATATATATATATCGAAAATTGTTGACAACCTGGTCGAACTACCTAGTGGTCCTAAGTTACCAAACGGGCAGGTCCTTTCCTTATGACAGGGCTCTGTTTCAAACCGAGGCAGCTCGGGTTATTTTGTTTGTACAAAATTTAAGAATACAGCGGCAAAATGCTCAAAACGCCATTTGGATCTTCACTTCCCTTAGTATTTTCAATAGGACTAAGTCTAGACTTGAGAATGAGCCAAATTAATTAATAAACGACTATATATTTTAAGTAACCCCATGGTGTTGGCTTTGTAGTTAAGACTTGTGGCCTGTGAGTTTGTTCCCTCTAAAGTCTCAAGTTCAAAACCTCTTAAATGCTATCAATGCCTTCGGGCCATCCTTAGAGGCTTTGACTAGGTAATTACCCGATTTGTGTGGGACGTAGCAGTGGTGGAGCCAAAAAAGTTTTTTAGAGAGGGCACAATTTCTTCACAAGCCATTTTTTTTTTTAAATAATTTTGTAGAATAAGAATTTTTGTTCAAAATTTTTATAGAAGGATGTGATTCTTTGTGATCCTTACATTTCAGACTAAAACACCAATTATTTTGGCTCATAATTTTGAAATTGCCGCTATCACATTATTCTAGTAGAATTTTCTATATAAAAATTTTTTGTAAGAACGAATTTTTTTTATAATCAATAATAGGACACTTAACCTCTATATAATTATATAATGTATATAAGAGTGTTTGAAGTAAATTAAGTATTTAAGGTTTATCAATTTTTAGAAGAGACAAATTGAATGACATTTTCAAAATTGTAGCTCAATGTAGAGTTTTGAAAAACATAAGGGGCACATTGAAAACAATTTCAAAAATTAGAGGCATAAATAGAATTTATCAAAAATTGAGGGGGGGGGGGGGGGGGGGGGGGGGGGGGGGGGGGGGGGGGCGTGCCCCCTTGGCCCCTCTATAAATCCTCCTCTAGGATGGAGGGACTTCACAGGCCCTGTAATTAGTCGAGGTGCACAAGCTGGCCAGACGCCCAATTAGAAAAAAAATCTATATATTTTAAGTTGCAGCCTTAGAAAGATAAGTTGAACATATTGAGGATAGGCCAAATTGCCTTAAACTTGGACGAGAGCTCAAGGATGCGCTTAAGCCTTGTTTTAAGCAAGTCTTGCGTTGGCATTGGTTCAGAGAGTAATATGCAAACCAATAATTGATTAAAACACAAAATAGCACATCTTTTGTTAAGGTTTTGCGTAAAAGCTATGGTATTCGTTTTAGCTTGAAATGCAAGGATCACAAACAATGGTGAGAGTAATTACTAGAGCCAAAAACTATAGTTTGTTTACTGATACATTTAGCACACCCAAAATTAAGTAACCAATTTGTAGTGGTAGCAGTCCTGTTAGGCAATTTTGCTCTAATTGGAGCGCAATGAGGAAAGAAATACTAAAGAACTGTTGAGGAATAGCTCCAGTAGTGAGGTGATTGTGATCAAGATCAAGTTCCAATAGAAGACGGAATTGTTCAAAGAAACAAGTATACTTCCCTCCATCATATTAGATTGAGAACACCAAACGAAGTAAGGTTTCCAATAGAGAACGAAATTTCTAAAGAGATGTTATTTGCATAATAGAACAGCTCTTCTAAGTTAACGAGTTTTCCAATAGAACCAGGAATTCTACCTGTGAATCTCTAAGCATGTTGTCATTTAAAATGAGTGTAAGCAAATTTACAAGGTGCACAATCCCACGAGGTCTGCTTCTAGAAATAAAGTTGGAAGTCTAGACCGAATCCAGTGAGCTCAGACAGATTTGCAATGGAAGGGGGCAACAACAAACCTTTAAAATGATTATCACCCAAATGCGCACAAATTGTAGATTGGAACAATTGGATAAAGAAATGAGAAAGTTCATCAACTCATTGCCCTTACTACCTCCTCTTAGTTTATTAGTGGTACAAACTAACTCTCGAAGCTCATGAAGGGTTCCCAAATTCATGGGTAGGGGCCCACTCAAAGAATCCTCAACAAAATTAATTATTACAAGATCAGAAGCATTGGCTATTGAGGAGGGAATAAACGCATAGAATAGGTTAGAATAAATGTAAAACTCTTGTAATTTTGGAAGGGTGAAGCCCAAATCTGGGGGAAGGTGTCTGTGCAAATAGTTGCTAGGTACTTCAAAGACATTGATGGATGAGATATTGTAAAGCAAAATAGGAACCATAGCAGACAAATTGTCTAAAGTCAATGAAAGAAACTCCAACTTTGAAAGCTGAACAAGCTCGTAGGGAATGCTTCCTAGTAGTATTTTTAATGTTGGCATATTCCATGTACAAAAGCACTTTCCTAGTAGTATTTTAAGAAGCACTATCGAAGTCTATAATATATCAATTTTATATAATTTTTAGAGATCTTTGCACTTTTGTTCACCAGGTGTTTGAATGATCACTTGAGGTGTTCGAACAGTTAGGGCATTCAAACCCTTGACTAGAGGGTTCAAATGCACAAAACAGATTTATAGAGATTCGAGCTAGAACTCCATATCTTCATAGAAAACTTTTCCTACTTTGAAGGCTCTAAAGGCTTTATAATTGAGGTATTGGCATCAAAGAGATTATTTTAGCTATTCAGAGAGTTTAATTGTCACGCCCACTTCTAATTAGGTGTCATTAACACCATCTAAGATGAACGTGATCACACAAGTCACCAACCTGTAAGCGAAACCTCTACATCATCCTAAAGATAGGAATCATATAGGAATTGATGCGGATCGCATAGCAGAGGATTATTTGGAGACGCGGCAGCGGCGATACACCCGGGCCGGTGGTCAGTAAACTTCAATCGGCCATAACTTTTGACTCGTAATTCCGTTTTCCTATTATAATATGTTTTCGAAAACCTTGCGACAAGCCGGAGAAAGGGAAAAATATAAGATGATTTTCTGGCCTAAAAAAATGCAAAAAAATGCCTCTAAGTATATTTTTTAGCCCGTTTAATGTTTTGGGCTTATTTATTTTTGGGCTTTTGTCAATTTTTTTTATTTAACCCGGTTTGTCCCATGGCCCTAGGGTTGCATGCCGCTATATATACTATTGTTTGATCTATTTTCAGCAGTTTTGAAGTTTAATAAAATTTGTGCTTGAAAATTGCACTTTTCCCAATCGTTCGGTATTCTTGCGAATCAACGAACGCTTGATGCCTTTGAACCTGTGATTCGTGGTGATTCTCTAGGTTGAAAGAAGAGTTTTAATCCGGCATTCGTGGTGAATCAACGGATTGGAGCTGAGTTTCTTGTTCTTTAAAGTTCCGCTACATCAGGAATCAACAACATTATTATTTAGATATTTATTAATAGTCAATTAACAGCATCATACAATCCTCTGAATATAACTCATACTAATACATCAGTAAAGATAGACTACCGACATCAACGTAGAGACAGACTGTCGACATCACAACAAGAACTTCTCAAAGCTCCCCAATTCAACCCAGACCTCTACAGTGGATTGGACATCTCCAAACATCTTGGAAAACAGCCTGTGTAGGTATGAGCTATATATCCACGTGCTCACAAAGATAATCAACCACATGATAAATATAATTATTCATGTTTATGATAATTAATCATGATTATCGTGAGCTAAAGATTCTGTAGTCTCCAGAACAAGGTCGGTTTACAAATACTGGTAGTGCTGATTTCCGAAAGAAAAGACTCAGAATAGACATACTAAGAATGATGGTGCCGATTTGAGATTAGCAAAGCCCAACATCTGCTAAGGCATAGGCAACCTACATGAAATGCTCACAAAAATGACAATCCCCTCCCCCCCCCCCCCCCCCCCCCAAAATGGCATGTTCTCACTTAGTCATGCTAATCAAACTCCTCAGTTAGTACAATCACACACTAGAATGTGTGCAATTAAACTAAACTTAATGCTAAAAAATGTCGGATATTACATTAATTATCCTTCCAAGAGATTGGAATGTTCTTCTTTCTCGTCAACAACAAACTTCACACATATCATATTTGGCAAATTCCATTCTTTGGCATTGATAGCACAAGAGAACGGTGAATATGGTGTCTAGTGAGCAAGGTTGGAAGTTAACTCTTGTTACTGTTCAAGGTCTATAGTGTTGAGTACAGTAGGCTATGTGTGGCCCCGTAGTTTTCAACTAGTTTAGGGTTTCCATGCAAAAATACTACGTGCCATGTACCTTTACTTGCGCTTCTGCTTAAATTCCTTCCATTCTTCTCCTAGTTCCTTGGATCTAAAGAATGGTTTGACTTTGAATGCTAAAACCCCTCACTTCAAAGATATCTCGGTAACGAAAACTATAGGGGGCTGTGTTGATGTTTTAATAGGAGCCCAACTTCCCTCTTCAAGAAAAAGAAAACATAAACGTTCTCGACATGGAAGTGTAAGCTTGCAGATCCCTCCTTCCCTTATGCTGTTGATCTCAAAGCCTATGGAGTATCTTTTTGATAGGTGCCTCTATTTGTATGGGAATTTGATGCCGATAGATATTGGGTTGGTTGGGAAGGGGTGATTAGCGGAGAAAAGAATCGCTGAGAGATAGATTCTACTATTTGGTCAGGACGAATGAGTGGCTGTGAAGCATGCTCCGGAGGAGATTGACCCTTCCCCAAGTGGGGGGGCTAAGTGCAATTCTTTGAATTAAAGATTGAATGAAATCAATCCTTTTTTGGATATCAAAATAAAAATCAAATAGGATATGTTTGTTTGGGGTTCTCCTTTGACATATTTCACTTTCAATTCAAATAGGGACTTGATTCACATGATAGATATCCCTGATTGCTTAGGATATGGCGCTAAAAGTCCCAAGCTGCTAGAAAGCCCTAGGGAAGAACCCTTGCACACCAAAGTTAAAAAGGCCCTTTCACCTTTTAATTGCATACAGTATTGACGTATTTAGGTAATTGATAGGTGGATACATTAGCTTAGATGACGTCGCCTAAGAAGTGATTTTCTCTAGCACCAAGCGTAGGTTTGACCGAGTGGTACAACCAGTGAAAGCGGGGTTGATTTTTCACAAGGGATTTAAGGGGAAACTAGACCCTAAGGAAAACAACTTTACAAAGAATTAAAAAGAACTGAAAAGAGAACACAAATCATTTGATTTTGGAGATATTGAATTAGCTAAACTAAGGTCATAACAAGACAATTAAACTATAAATGATAAGTTCTTGATCCAATCATACAATTTACCCAAGGGTCCAATAAGGTTCTATATAACTCAAATCAAAGACCTCAATCAAAAGTCTTTTATTCAGAAAATTTAGTGATTAAAAAGAATGAACTCAATGATAATTAACTTAGAATTGTAAAATATAATATTCTAGTGTTTATACCATCGATCTAAGAACCCCCATACCAATTTCAAGGTTTATGCATGGACACTCAAAGACTTAGTCAAGAACACAAGATTTAGATGAGATCTAAACAAAGATTATCATAGATTCAATTCAATGATAATTAATTGTAGAGTTATAATCAATTTGAAGTTCTTAGAGATGTAGACTCAATTATCAAGAGCTATGATATTTGAAAGATGAAACAATGATAATTTGATTTATCTCCATTCAAAACCTTGAAACTCTTGTTGATTTTCACAATTGGACCTAAGATAGAAATTAGCTACTCGCCATCATTGAAAGCACTAATTACATTGAAAAACACTTGAATCTATTTGAATTTGATCACTAGAATATGAAAAACTACTAAACAAAACCTAAAACTAGTCTAATGAATAAGAGATCTTGAAATTTGAGCACAAAACTGCCTTAAATAGCTGAAAAATAACAGAGTCTACGCGAACTGACCGTTCGAACAGTTTTGCAGACTACAAAACCAGCCTCTGCAATTTTAAACTGGCCATTGGAACGGGTTATGGCCATTCAAACGGATTCATGGCAGTTCAAATGGGCTCTTAATAGTTTGAACAATGCTTCGAACGGTTTCCCAATAGACATAAATGTGTAGATCTCGAAAAGTACTTTTTGTGTGGTAGATAAGAAAAGGCGATGAGAAAATACAGTGGTTGTAGCATTACTCCTCTTCATAACAAACTAGGGATAACCCATCAATTCCACATCTCATCCCTCCTCAAAATATGAAGTATGAACTTTTAAACCTCTTCAACATTTCCAAACTCATAGTTACTTTAGGGATGTTTGAAGCTCATGTGGATTGTTATGAGTGATCTTGGTTATGTTCATGAGACTCTTCAAATTTGCAAGTTAGTACGTTATTATTACGATGACACCATCAAACCCCGGTTGCATGGAAACCACTTCTAGTGAGAGTGAAATCAACATCAAGGACAATATGTTCCTTATGCTTCAGTAGTTCATTAGTAATATCGGCTTTCCGTAGTCTTTAATACGTAATAACTTCATAATCTATACCGTTATGAATTAAAACTTTTTTTTTTCTGTATTGGTATCAGTTTTTGTTTTGGGCCAAAGCACTCTTATGTATAATAGAACTACATGAGCAAAAAACAAATACATAGCAATGACAAAATGAGATGGAAAAGGAAACATAGAGCAATTTCTATAGAAGTCAGCTACCTTAACTACTTCTCGATATTGATGATAACTAGCGTTAACCCGTGCAATGCACGGGATTTGTAAATTTTGTAGTCATAATACAAATTGGGAGAGTGACTTATCCATTGTACAAATTGAAGAAGTTTATACATTTGCATTGCACAAACAATACAAATAATCTTGATTATTATGAGAATGTGGAGTTATTCATAATGCAATTTTTGGATTTTTATACCTAATCAAAACAAAAATGGAAAGAAAAAAAAAATTATTTCAATCCCAAATAAAAGTGGAACGTAAACTCAGCCACAAAGAAAAAAAGAAAGAATAAAAAGCACTGATCTTAAATTATGTGTTGGACATGAATTAAAAAAAAAAAAAAGAGGTTTTGAATCCGAATTAATTAAATTAGCTTGTGACGTTAAAGTTGCAATAATTAACTTTAGAAAAGTAAAGGTTCAACATGTAGTGTAGTGTTATAGATAATTGTATAGATTAGTTTGACTATAGTATTTAAGTAAATGGTCTGAAATTCCCAAAAATTGAAATTTTTATGTAAGACAAGAAAGGTTGATTATTCGATGAATAATAAGAATATTTAGTCTTGGACTAAAATTTTGAATTTCATTTTTTTGGAGATAATTCTCTATATATAGTTTGTTAAGTAAGATGCATATAAATGACAATGATATGTGTTTTAAAAGTTGTTTTCTTATATTAGCACGTAAGTCAAATGAATGAATTGACATTAGGATGAAAGCCCATAACATTACAAATATGCATGGTAATAGGAGGGTCGGGGTAGAGTATTTCTTAATGGAAAGTTCTTTGGTTTTATTTTTATTTATCTAATGGAAACAGATTAAGGAAAGATCTAAGGAGGAATTTTAGGAATAGATTCGATTTATGAGGAGGGGGAGCTTGTGGTAGGAGAGCGAGGAGAAAATATTCAATGCAATTTGTTCATTTGGCAAGATTTGATTGATTTGTAATACAACATCAGTAAAATGATGTGGCACTGGCATCACTATTGCATTGAATATTTTCTTAAGAGGGAGAGAGGGAGAGGAAGATTGCCACGCATCATGTAGTATTTTAGAAAAAGAGAGACTGAATATTGGAGGCTTGAGAGAGATTGAACTACATTTGCATATGTAGATAGTATAGATTTGCAGATTTTGTTTCTTTAGTTTTTTTTTTTTTTAATTTTTTGCTTCCATATAGTGGTTTTTTTTCCTTTTAGTTAATTTTTGTGTTTCCTTATCAGCATTCAACTTCTTTGATTATTTCTTATTATTATTTTTTTGTTTAATTATTATTTGGTTTTTTCATTTTTCTTTATAAGAGAGGAAAAGAGGAGCCGGATTGGTTGGAGGAGTTAGGTGTATCACATGGCATCGTAATTTTTTTTGTAAGAATTTTTTAAAAAGTACGGATTGAATTTTGGAAGCTTTAAAACCTCCCATTATATTTACATATATAGATAGTATAGATAGATGTGATGAGATATCTTTAATTTTATGATAGCTGTGTTTATTTAAAGTGTAAATTAGAGAGATCTTCGGGGTTGAAAATATATGATAGTTTTATTTTAGTTGATGTACTTAATTTAAAAAACCATACATAGCATTCATAACCATTTTTCTTTCTTATTTCTACCTAATCATTTCTCGATTGAGGAGGTGGAGCCTATCGGGAAAAAAAAATCATATCAAAATCCTAAAAATTCCTAAAAGTTAGTCAAAGACTATGAGATTGTATTGCATCTTCATCCTTACTATCAAATCTAGCTGAAATCTTTCTTCTAATCTTGAAGATCATTAAATTCTTGCATAAAATGAAACATGAAATAAATTAAATATTTAGATTTGTCATGAACAAAAACAAAGTAATAGATCAATTTCAAAGATAACCTCAAAACTATATCACAAAAATAGTGACATGACAGATATTAACTATTACTCAATTTCCAAACATCAACAAAACATCCAATTCCAGCAACATAGCTATATTAAATTGACTACATTAATCTCAAAATTACAATACGAAAAAAAAAAAAACATAGTAAGCTAACACGTGAAGTAAACCTAGTACATCTATATGCGTCAAGGTGGCAGCAATTAGGCTAGATTGAAGCAGTTCTTGAGGTAAACCTAGTACTTCTTGGAATCAATAGGAATGATTATTGTAGGCATCTATGCCATTGCAGGAATCATTGCCTGATGACGTTGGCATTTACGTTACGACTGGTGATCCTTGATTAGACCAACTATTGTAAGCCAACACTTGTGTTCTGACCAATAAAAAAAAGGTTACAATTCGTTCGTTCAACAAAACTTCACACCTACATGTTTTGCTCCATACCAACACTACACAATTCAAAACAAACTAAACCAATAAAAATCACCATCCATATGTCCTAAAAGCAAACAAAATTGATAGAAAGGATATAATATAAATTCCTAAAAGCAAAAGACAATAAATGAATATATGTAATAATTCCTATGAATCCCAATTCAAATCTTGACATCTCACTATGCACACAATGCACAAATATATATAGGCTGATAGCTTTCAACCTTGTGATCTAATCAAATGGTATCGCAATACCACACCCAGCAATAACTCATACCAACAATTCAGCAAGTGAAAGCCTTAATAATTGGGCCAAAAAAAATTGCAATGATCAACAATAGAGCTTTATGACTGGGCGATGACAGAGATAAGGAGACTCCCTTTGATCAATCAAACCACCAAAGAAGCTAGAGATTCTTCCTTTATATGGCTTCAATCTTTGCTTTTCTCTTTCTAGCAGAGCTGGTAGAAAAAGAAAGGAAAATTTTTGTTGCACATCAATTAAAATAAAACAAAAACATTACGTATAGATTAAAAAATGTGAAGAACCAATGGTGAAAAGAAAGAAGAAATAAGAGGTTAGTCTCACGCGTGTTAGCAGGGCAGGAGAACACAATGGTGGCAATGGAGCTCTGACAGAGAACTTGTTATGTGTCCATTGTAGGTCTACATCGATTAAAAAGAGTACAGCTAAAATAGCAAAGAAAGAGTTTGAATAAGGAGAGATTTTAGGAATAGATTTGGGGAATGGAATCTTAATTGAGTGAGGAGAGATTTTAGGTATTTAAGCAGAGAAAGAGAAAGAGAATTTTTTGGTTTCCATAGATTAGTTTTTTCCTTTTAGATATTTTTTTGTTTCCTTGTCAGTATTTAACTCCTTTAATCTTTTTTTTACTATTAATTTTTTGTTTAGTTATTATATTTTTTTTCTTTGTTTTCCTTTATAAGAGAGGGAGAGAGCAAATTGATCGGTTGAAAAAGCTTAGTGTGCCACGTGGCTTCTTAGTATTTTAGGTTTTTGAGAATTTAGAGTTAAATTTTTTAAGGCATGAGAGCCTTCCACTACACTTGCATATAGATATAGTATAGATACCATACACAACCACTTTCACACCTTCCTAGCTTGCCGATTATAGATTAAGAAAAGAGAAGGGAGTTATTTCTAGGACATCAAAATAAGTACAAGTGTGCCCTCAGTTAACGATCATTCCCCTTCTCACATGATGCCCTTGTCCACGAACCCCAAGAAATACATTTCTAATCTTGCATAGCTCCATTAGAACATCTCTAGCATTCATTCTGTCATTTGGTAGTTCAGTAGAACAGGAAACTCCAATTTGAAGGACTGATACAAGGCAAACTTTCACTTTAGAAATGTTGGTTATGAAACTTTGCCTGGTACTAGTTGACTCCTCTTCATATTTCATAATGATTCGGGGATCAACAATCTCCGATACTTGATCTGGAAGAGACATTTTGGCATAGCTATGGAGGCTAACATTGTCAGTGAACTTGTTATCAGTGGGTCTTTTTCCTGTGAACATTTCCAATAATAACACTCCATAGCTATACATATCACCTTGTGTTGAAACCTCCTCACCCATACCATATTCTGCAGCATGAAACAATAAAAAGTAAGTGTCCAAACTTGTAATTTGAATGATTTTTCAACTAGTAAATTTACTTCTGAAAAAAAAAAACCTTCAACATTTCAAACTGTAAAATTATCTGTAGTTAATATCTGTGTTGACTGTTGAGATACTACGAGGATATGACGAGCTAATATAATTTATTGTTGTAGCTAAACACGCAACATGGTAAAGTGAAGAAGAGTTATCTCTAGCATCACTAAAATGAAGCTTAATTTGTATATAAACTCGTACTCAGATTTCAGCTCACCTTACTGTAATTCTATAGAAACTAATTTCTTTATCAATTTATGGGAAGGAATAATAAATAGAGACAATTACCTGGGGCAACATATCCAATTGTTCCTCTAATCCCAATTGAACTTGATCGTTGGCAATTGGATATACCTGTAGTGGCTGAAAGAATCCTTGTGAGGCCAAAATCACCAACATGAGCACAAAAATCATCATCAAGAAGGATATTGCTCGGCTTCAAATCACAATGAATGATGGCATTTTCACAATGATGGTGCAGATAATCCAATGCAGATGCCACATCTATGGCAATGTTTAGCCGTTGAATGAAGTTCAAGTTTGTAGGGTCCTGCTGCTCCGAAAGACAATGGTGTAACCAGCTCTCTAAACTCCCGATTGTCATGAACTCGAAGACCAAAGCCTTGAAATCATTGCCTTTGAAATCAATGCTTAAGCAAGATGTGATTATCTTGGCAAGATTGCGATGGCGAATGTTCCTCAATGCTTCACACTCTACTATGTAACTCTTGTTCGCTCCACGTTCGTGAAGGTTAAGTACCTTAATAGCAACTTGTATGCCTGATTTGAGAATCCCTTTAAAAACAGAACCATATCTTTCCTCGCCAACTAAGTTGGCTGAAGAGAACCCATTGGTTGCTTGAAGAAGTTCTTTGTAAG
Organism: Euryodendron excelsum; assembly: GCA_033060915.1. Lineage (NCBI taxonomy): Eukaryota > Viridiplantae > Streptophyta > Magnoliopsida > Ericales > Pentaphylacaceae > Euryodendron > Euryodendron excelsum. Next base: position 8,045,347 of record CM065397.1, on the reverse strand, counting down.
AGAGTTGTAAATGCTGGTTTTGTAAAGGCGAGGCTGATAGAGCTTCTCGTATGGGCCTTCTCATACGGTAAAAAATAGCCAAAAGGCACACTAATAATAGAAAAATAATGAAAGTAATTACTAGAGCTGTTACTCTAAGCCTGAAAGGCCGTTTCTTTTCCTTCAAAACTCTTGTTGGACAAGCAGGCAATTGCAAGATTTTAATTCCTCCACAGAGCTTGTTATTTCCAACTACTGAAAAGGCACTAATGTTTCTAAAAACTCCTTCATTTGGAACTTCACCATCGAACATATTGTGTGAAAGATTGAGATTTTGAAGGAAAGTTAACTCGCCTAGAAACCTTGGAACATGTCCAGACAAGTTGTTGCGAGAAAGATCTAGGTCCTGAATACCTCGTAGTTGTTGGAAGGATGCTGGAATTGTACCTTCAAAAAGATTACCCTGTAAATAAAGGAATTCTAACACTTGACAACTACCAATAGTAGCTGGGATTTTTCCAGATAATTTGTTTTCTGATAATTCCAGATTCTCCAAATTTTTCAAGTTACCGACTTGTAGTGATAGCACTCCTGTTAGGCAATTATGCTCCAAGCTGATCCCAATGAGGGAAGAAAGACCAAATATTTGTTGAGGTATAGCTCCGGTGAGATGATTGTATTCTAGATAAATTCCCAATAAACCTGTGCAATTGCCCAAAGAAACAGGTATGCTTCCCTCTATCATATTAACTCCTAGCTGAAGAATACCAAGCCGAGTAAGGTTTCCAATGGAGGATGGAATATCTCCAGAGATGTTATTTTGGTAAATGAACAGCTGTTCCAAGTTGGAGAGTTTTCCAATAGAAACAGGAATGCTACCAGTGAGCATATTATAAGTAAATGAGAGTGTACGCAAATTTATAAGGTTCGCAATACCAAGAGGTATGCTTCCAGATAAATAGTTGTCTTGTACACTGAGCAAATTGAGCTTGGTGGAGAGATTTGCAATGGAATGAGGTAACATACCTTTAAAATGATTACCAGCCAAATTCAACATGCGTAGATTCGAACAATTGGATAAAGAAGTGAGAAAGTTCATCAACTCATTGCCCTTACTACCTCCTCCTTCTCCTAGTTTATTGCTCCAACTATTTAACCATCGCAGCTCGTGAAGGATTCCCAAAGTCGTTGGGAGGGGCCCAGTAAAAGAATTAGGGCCAATATCAACTATAGAAAGTCCTGAAGCATTGGCAATCGAGGAGGGAATAGGCCCGTAGAATTGGTTAGAATAAACATAAAAGTCTTGTAGTTTTGGAAGGGTGGAGCCCAAATCTGGTGGTAGGCTTCCGTGCAATAGGTTGCCAGCAACATCAAAATTATTGATGGATGAGATATTGTAAAGCAAAGTAGGAACCATACCAGACAAATTGGTAAATTCCAGATGAAGAAACTGTAATTTTGAAAGCTGAGCAAGTTGGAAGGGAATGCTTCCTTTTAGATTATTGAACCCCAGAGAAAGCAAACGAAGACTGGAAAGGTTTCCAATTGAAAGTGGGATAGTTCCGGTGAGATGATTCTTAGCAAGATTCAATTCCAAGAGATTAGACAGAGAGCCCAGCTCAGAAGGGATTTTACCTCCTAGATTGTTATTGAATAGCCAAATGACTCTAAGGTCTGAACAATGAGTCAAATTGGTAGGAAATTCACCTTGAAAAGAGTTATTCGTAAGCACAAGGTATTGTAAACGAAACAACCTGCCAATTTCATGAGGGATTTCGCCATGAAAGCTGTTGTTACCGAGATCAATCCGCCTAAGGAATGTAAGGTTGCCAATGTGAGGAGATAGAGAACCCACCAATGCCAGGGACGACAGGTTTAGGACGGTCACTCGCTGCTGATGCCGATGACCGCACGTAACTCCTTGCCAATTGCAAAAGTGAATAGAATGATTCCATGAGCTAAAGGCACCGAGAGGATCTCCACCCGGTATCAGATCCTCCTTGATTGCGAGCAGAGCTTGACGATCTGTTTCGTTGGTGAAGGGAACAGTAGATGCATTGCCAACAGAGATCATGCAAAAGAAAATGAAAGAGAGGAGGAAGAGGAAGAGAGGTGCACTACCCAGTGGCCTCGGATTAAGCTTGTCTATTTGTTCCATTTGGTGTCAAATTACACACAAGAGTCTGCTCTCTCTCTCTCTCTCATATTTTAGAATCTCTCCCCAGTTTGGATTATTCTTTAAAAAGTTATAAACTATTATTTAAGTAAATTTTAAAAAGTTACTTATTTAAATAATTTTTTTAAATTTAAACTAGTTTTAAAATTTCATTTTTTTCAATCAAAGCTAAGCATAATTTAAAAAATTCTTAAGCCACTAAAAAAATCGTCATCCAAACGCTCCTAAATCCTCCCAAAGTAGTGCCGTTGACTGAAAACAGTGCATTTGATGGAAAGTGAGTGGAATTAGTAGTGACTTACGACGTTCGAATCCTTCTAAGAAGAAAAAAAATTGAAAAATGTTATTTTTTCAAAAAGATTTGTAAACTCCAATTAAAATAATGTGACAGTAACATTTTTAATGACAACAAACCAGTAAGCCTGCTCTCTCTCTCTCTCTCTCTCATATTTTAAAATCAAGATTTGAATTTTTTTCATTTTATAATCAATAGATTAGATATAATTTTATCACATATTTTACTAAAATTACATCGTTTTATATTAAAATTTATTTTCTTATATATTAGTGTAAAATTATTTATTTTTAAATAAATATTAAGTAAACTCTTTATTTGTATATTAACTGACGTGTTAACACTTTAATAAATAGAATAGATATCTACATTCGAATGAAATGGAGAGAATTCAAGTGCCTAAAATCAACCCCTGCTCTGTCTAAATCCATCGAAAGTCGTGTCGTTGATGAAAAGTAAGTGGAATTGGTCATGTCCTTTTAAGAAGAAAAAAAAAATGTCCTTTTAGGAAGAAAAAAAATTATATATATACTTATATATACCAGTAGTTTATGACACTGTCAACTTACCGTTCTCGTAACGCATTTCATTAATTATAGAAACTGCATGTTCGAAATGCTGACGGAAAAAAAAAAAAAAACGAACAAGAACAGCCAATTTTTCAGAATATTTCAGTTTTTGTTATGCAAGATCATGTGTTCTCCTAAAATAGACAATGATCCAATTTTTAAACAAATCCTGAAAGCTATCCCATATCAATTGTCAACCCCAACATTCAAAATATGACGGACCTAAGATAAAAGTGGCACGAAATCACCACTACGAAGATCCACTCAATTTTACGAGTTTTAACTTATCTTCTTCATTGTTGTTTAAAATTATGATCATACATCATGTCATTACAACTTAAAGGACTTATTGCATGTTGTCGTAAAAGTTGAAAAGTTCAGCATGCATCATCAGAATCCACTGATCCATTCATGCTTGATGATTGAAAGGAGTTATAAAGTAATTTTACCTTCTCTGTTACCCTCTGTTACTGGCTAAATCTTGTGAGAGAGTATTTGTAATTTTAAACGAACCAAAGATGACATTTTTTATTTAGGCCAAAGGTCAAGGAATTGGTATAATTTGCCCTAATTCATAAATAAACAGTAATTTTGAAACTGACATGCTTGATTCAAGGATAACTTTCCGCTGGAGTGATAGAAGAATTATGTGTTGTCTCCCAGTCTCTCCTTTAAACCTGCAGAAATTTCATGGGATTAGTCATGAGAGAGAGAGAGATATCTATTTCCATAACGTGACACTGATCAAAATGTAATAGCTGTGCTCAACAACTTTAATATTGGTTTTCAATCAAAAACTAATGGCCCCATCTTAAGAAATGAACAATTCCCTTCGACTTTCACCATTGAAATGCTCTCCAGTGTTTTCAACTTAGTTACAGTCATTACTGTTGTCCATTTTACCCCATCATTAATTAGGCCTTTTTTTTTTAAATTCTTTTTTAGATCTGAGCGTGCATTAGGCTTTGAAACTTTATGAATTCAACCCTCCAAATACAAAACTTCTACAAGTAAGAGGGATCAAGGATTTAACATCTTCAATCGAAGAAAGAAGCTGTGACAATTGAAACTCCGAGATCTTGTTTCGGCTTGAGTCCAAAACATCACCTGTAACTTGATAGCTTCCACAATGTCTTCGCAGCTGGATTGTTGGTTGTTGAAGAATGACTCATTTCTAGCCAACCAAATATTCTACATAGTAGCTGTGGGATAAAGATTCCACAATCTCCAAATCAGTGTCAACTCACTAAGAATGACAGTGCCGACCTCAGCCCAGTGTCTGCTAAAGTACAACTGACCTGCATGAAAGCAAGCTTAGTGGATAAAAAACTCCAAATTGATAGAGGAAAAGACTCTTAAAGATAACTACAATATACTCCTACATCGACCCAATAGAGGTCTGCTCCTAAAAGGAGAGAGAATACTATTCCTAGAAGGAGTGAGACCTTCGAAGATTATAAATACACTAATTATACTCAGAAATTGTAATTTCTAAGCCCTAACTAGCAGTTGATTAGTCAAGTTTTAGTTGTTAATTTAGCATTTTAACTTCCAAAATGTACTAAACTATTATGTGCGTGTTTTGCAAGAACCAAAGGTTAAAATGAGGGAAACGGGCAGAAATCAAGAAGACCGATCGATCAGCCATTCAATCACCCTTAACCGTTCGATCGCAGTAGGACCGTTCGATCGGTGACATCAAAAATGCCTCCGTTCGATCCTTTGCAACAACATCCTTCCATTCAGAGTCAAAACTTTAGAGGATGAGTTCTATCAATCAATCGACAGTTCGATCGGTGACGTCGAAAATGGCTTCTGCAACAAAAATAACCAAAACTTCACAGAGGGTATTTTACCGATCGATCGGCTATTCGATCGCAGTAGGACCGTTTGATTGGTGACATCGGAAATGCCTCCGTTCGATCCTCTACAGCAACATCCTTCCATTCAGAGTCAAAACTTCAGAGGAGGAGTTTTATTGATCGATCGATCGTTCGATTGGTGAAGTCGGAAATGGCTTTTGCAACAAAAACAACCAAAACTTCATAAAGGGTATTTTACTGATCGATCGGCCGTTCGATTGCCATGGACCGTTTAATCGGTCAATACAGAATTTGCTGGTATAAAAGCTGTGTGTGCAAGAACTGTGAGGAAGTTCGAGGATTTCATATTTGGAAGCAGCTCTAGGGCATTTTTGGAGAGATTTTGTAAGGATTAGCTAGGTTTTCATTATTGTTTAGTCTTATTGTTCATTTCTCTTTCGTATTGTTGTTAATCATCTTGTTTGTATTCAAGTTAAAGTTTATTGCATTTTCTTGGCACTTTCCTTCATTTTCTTGGTAACCAAACACAAGTTTTCCATTGTTTAATGCTAGATTTACATTCATTTATACTTTATCTCATGGACCAAGTAGCTAAACATCTCTTAGATGTGATTGTGAATATCCACCAAGGATCTTCAAGGGTTTCAATAGAGGTTTGTGAACTTCAAAGCTTTATTTCTAGATTTTTATAGTTCTATTTAGTTGAGTGTTAGACTTATTTGAAAACTTAGATTCATAACCCATTTTGGTAATATTTATGCACAACTCACTACTTGGTATATTGCACATCTCTAAGGTTTGTTTATATGGTTCTACTCATTGGTTTCATCTCTACACTCAACTAAATATGAACTCAAAGTTTTATAGTCAAAATCTTCCAAATCAAGAATCCATGGAGTGATTCTGGATTTGAGTTATAAAACCCTCTATTGAAACTCTTGTTGTGAATTGGTGGATTGGATCAATCATATCCAAGTTTTTTCTTGATTACATAAAAACTAGATTTAATTGCTTCAGTAGATATTAATTGCTTGCATTAGTTAAGAACAACCATCATCCAAAATCAATAATTTTTCGATCTTTTTACGTGACAAAACCCCATTTGCAATTCATAGTTAATGTCTACTGCTAGTTGAGCGTTGATGCTATATTTGCACAATTCCCTTGAGAGAGAACGATATTGGATTACCGGTTTATACTTTATTACAACTCTCGTACTCTTGCGAGGTAACTAACTTCAATTGTAGATCACTTTTGGGAGCGAACCATACACCATGCCGCTAAAAAGAAAAGGCCGCATAACTGAGAGCTAGAATAGATTTATTTCTTTGAATACATTGAGGTTGAGTTCGTTTCATTGAATCATCAGAGTGTCATCAGCCCAAAAAGGGCCGACGCATTCTCACTGTCTTCTACTCTTGTAGATTGCAAAAATCCCAAAGAAGTTTGTCAAGTTGGTTTGTGGAGTAGATCAGGTCTTCCCAAAAATCCCATTTACAATCGGCGCCATTTGTGAGAAGCCTTGAAAAAAGATGGATACCGAGGGCTCAAAAGCAGTTCTAAAAGCTTCGCACTCATAGAGCCATGGTGCTTCAAATTATGGGTTACCCTAGGAATTCCCACAGGAATCGACACAGTGCTGGACCCGGGGGAACTATCAACTCCATTCTGAAGTACGACCCGTAGTAGCCAACCAATTAGACGAAGATGACCGAAAGAGTCCTCGTACAATAGGGAACCCTCTATGACCAGACAATCGCCCTTGCAGGAACTCGAACGCCAGAGTTTCAAAAAGTGAACTTAGAAAACACAACCAGGAGATCTTTAGCCTAAGAATGGAGATAAGGACAATCAAGGATGAGGTTACTGGTCAAGGAAATCGAAAAGAAGGCTGTATCCGGTATCGGTGTAAAAACAAAGATCGGTACAAGCACTGCTCAAGTCACAAGAAGAAGAGGACGGATTCTAGGAGCCCAAGGGTCCCTTTTGCAGGTATCCTAAAAGTCACACCTCGAGCACTGGCCAACATTAGCAACAAGGTTGATCGCATGACTGAGGAGATTGGGAAGACCTTACGAGATGGCTGAATAACCAACTGGAAGGAAAGATCGCACATCCCAAGGGAAAAACGGCCTGGGATGTGGTGCAAAAAGCTATGGAGCAGATAACTTCTTTCCCGTTCACAGATAAGATAGACAAGCACTGACCTCCCCAGAAATTTATGCCACCAAAGTTCACCCCCTACGATGGGAAGTTAGATCTCATCAGTCCCATCAAGCACGACGAGTCCTTAATGTGCTGAGTTATCGCATCAAGTCTAGGGGAATTAACCCTTCATTAGTTTGACAAGTTGCCCTCGGAGACGGTTGGTAACTGGAAATAGTTGTCGAGCTCTTCAATGTAAGATTTATAGCTAACAGCAAGCAACCAAAAGAAGCAGACTACCTGCTAATAATACAGAAGAAAGAAAATGAAGGATTGAGGCAGTATGCGAAGCGTTACTGGGAGGCCTACAATGAGATTAAAGGGTGCAACGAGCAACTCACAGTTGCACAGTTTAAGATTGGCCTGCCCAGGGAGCACCACCTAAGACAATCCCTGACAAAGCGACTAGCGCTCGCCGTGCCCGACCTTAAAGAGAGAATTGAGCAGTACTCTCGAGTCAAGGAAGATTTGTTGTCGCCTGACCAAGGGAACACCAACAGCGAATCGGCAGCATAGAAGGAACTAAGGGAGGCCAAGAAGCCCCAACTAGAAGAGGTCAATAGTGGGGTCAATAAGGCTTTTGAGAGCATAAACACGGTATTCAATTAGCCGATCTACAAGATACTGCCCTAAATAAATGACAAGCCCTACTTCAAATGGGCACCAAGGATAGGAAGGGACCCTAACACGAGGGATCAGAAGAAATTATGCTCCTATCACAGAGAGAAGGGCCATATGACAAAAAATAGCAGGCATTTCAAGGATCACCTAGAAGATCTAGTAAAGGTAGGGCACCTTGGCCAACACATTAACCACGCAAAGACTAAGGAGATCCCCCAAATAAAAGCATAAAGCTTGGTCCGGCCCAAGTTGGGCAAGTTAGCCAATGAATGCCAGAGCAAGAAAAGCTAAGAAGAGAACTTGGTCTTACCTACGTATGGTAGGTCAGCTTATAGTGAGTCCAGATAAAAACTAAGTATTGAACTTAGTTCTGCTTAAGTTTGGCAAGTTAGGCCAAAGAACGCCAAAATTAAAGGATTGCCATTATCAGCACAGAATAGCCCTTGTCGCCCAAGCCCAATAGGGCACAAAGGCTGGGGGCGATTAGGGGATAAAGATTATGCATTCCTCATATCAGGGTCAACCCACTAAGAATGGTAATGCCGACTTGAGGTTGGCAAAGCCCAACATCTGTTAAAGTACAGCCGACCTGCATGAAAACAAGTCCAAAGGATAAAGAACTCCAAATTGATAGAGGAAATGACTCTTAAAGATAAGTACAATCTACTCCTACACCGACCCAAAAGAGGTCTACTCCTAGAAGGAAAGAGAACATCATTCTTAGAAGGAGCGGGGCCTTCAAAGATTATAAATACACCATGCCACTAAAAAGCAAGGGATGCACAACTGAGAGCTAAAATAGGTTTCTTTCTTTAAATACATTAAAGTTGAGTTTTTCTCACTAAATCATCGAAGTGCCATCGACCTAAAGAGGGTCGACGCATTCTCACTGTCTTCTACTCTTGTACGCTTTCTAGAGTTCATCTTGGTGGTTCGCAGAATGGATCAAGGCTTACGAAAATTCCCTTCTATAGTAGCCAAGAACAAAGCTTTCCATAGTGATTACACTCCAAAAGCCTAATCATTAGCTATTGTTAGTCTAAGTAGGGTAGTATCTCTTATAGTTTAGTTGTGTTTTAAACTTAATAACATTTTATGGATATTTTGTAAGTCCAGGGCTTAAAAGGAACAAAATAAAGCTTCAGAGGGCAGCAAGGTCATTTGACCGTGCGCACGTTTTCCAACTATGCACACAGGTTTGCAGGTTTAGAGGCCAAAAATGAGCTATATAGAACCGTGTGCAAGATACTAAGGCTCAAAATCACCATCCGATAACCGTTCAAAGATCCTCTGATTGACTGTGTGCACGGTGAACAGTAGCGTGTGCACAGTCGATGGCAGTTTTGTTTTATTTTTGGCCTATAAATCAGTTTTGAGAGGAGAATTAGGGATCTAAGCTCTTACATTACAGTTTTGTACAAATTTCTATTTTAGGAAAGTAACTTTAGCTTTGTATTAGATTAATTTTCATTGTAATTGCACTTTGATTTAATTGTAATTCCAATTCTACTGCTTAATTCAAGATGTTTTCATTTTAATTTGGGTTTTCTACATTGAGTATGAGTAGCTAAGTCTTCAATTGGGTCTAATTGTGAAGACTACTCAAGGATTCCAAAGTTTCTATGGAGGTATCTCCTGAATTTATTGCTTAATATTCCTAGATCCTTAATTCGATGCAATTTATGGTTAGATATTATAGAACACTTAGATTATTGACTATGTTTGGTGATTTCATCCCATGATTTAGCAATTGTGGGGTGTAATTATTCATATCGATGGTACTAATCTAGGATTCTCTACTGTCTACCAATTCTAACATCAATTGTCGTAGAAAACTTGTTCAACAAAAGCTAAATTTGATTGTGTTTCTGATCCATCCACCATTGACTGTGATGCACAATATTGTCAGGACTTACCCATTCATATCCCCACCATTTGAGAATGTTGCTCCAAACTGAACAAGCAACTCTACATTTGAGGAGGGGATGATCAGAATCTTCCAATTCTTCCTTGCTGAATTCACAAAATAAGCTTTCATCTTGGTGTAGTATTTTTCCTTTGCATATAAAACATCCTTGTTTTAATCCTTTTTTGGAAAAGTTAGCCGACAGAAGATCTAAACTTTATGGGGAGCCCAGGTTTTCCATATCAGTTTCATCACAACATGCTCTTGAAAGTTCTCCTCTTTAGATACTTGAATGAAAGATTTGACTGAGAATAACCCCTCTTTACTAGCTTTCCAGATAATTGAATCCTTACCATTCTCATTTAAGGCCATATTGTTCACTAGTAACTTGAATTCCTCTAGGCTGTTTTCCTCTCAGTTGAGCAATCCCCTTCTAAAACTTAGATTCCATGACCCTGATTCATCCTTTATTTCTGAAAGCATTGTCCTTTTTTTGTTCTGGAAGTAAGAATAATCTAGGGAAGCTCTCTTTCAACAATGGACCTTCAGTTTTTTATGAAAAAAAACCGTTCCTCATTTTATTTATTTATTTTTGGTACACAAAAATTTAGACAGAAATGTGGGCTACGCACAGAGCAAAGGCAAGGCACATGTAGGATGCCTCCCACTGCATAACTATGGAGAGTTGAACCTGAAATGTAGGTCTAGGCCACCTGAAATTCTACCATTGAACCTACCATGTGGTGGTTATTTTACTATATTTTTTCTTCTAATAACAACCAGGTACATGAATGATACATTTAAAATTGGAATAAGCAAACGGTGAATTGAAGATATACAATAGTTTTTCCCTTTCTTTCTACATCCCTAATATCTTTAGAGTTGTAACCTTTAAAAAAAAAATCTAAGATGCATTAACAGAAACGGTTATATAAACATGATTTTTGTACCTTTGCAATCCAGCATGAATATGTACGTTTCGCTATCTAGAATGATGCCGCAATTGTATTTTTGTAATTATAATCTTCCCATATATGAACTTTTGAATTCTGATAGTTTTGAAAATGAAGATATAATGATTTCTAGTTCAATAGTGACAAATATTATTAAGTTGTAGTTTAGAGGATCAAAGTGTAATTAACTCTTAATTTTTTGCTCCTATGTTAAAATGTTAGATTACGTTGACTTATTTTCAAAAGTTGAAAAACTTAAATAGAAGAAATTAAAATTAAAAGATAACATTGAAATGTTGAACAATTAAAGTTTGAGTGGCAAAATGATTACTCGAAAAAAAAATAATGTTGTTGAATTCTAGAAATCGATTCTATAGACGAAAAGTTTAAATCTTTTATCAAATTTATTCTCTTGGTCACTTGCTTGATGCCTTTTTTTCAAACAGAGTAGTGCTGTGCAAACATAAAAGTTGAACATAAATATTATATAAAATGATGTAGGGTATTGTGGTCCCTCTCATTTGAAAACATAAAACTCATCTCTTTATATATATATATACTAGAAAGGTGCCCCACTACGTGGGTGAGATTTTTTTACACAAGTGTGGAAGAAAAATAGAAAGTGAGTAATGGGTGGTTACAAAATCTTAATTAGTATTTTACTGTTTTGTTCTTTTAAATCAGATAATATGTGCATACCATTAGTAATTTATTAAACTTTTTAGGATAATTTGAGAATCTAAAATAGCGTGACAGAGCCTAACCAAAGCTTTAGGGTTGGCTTTTTATAATAATATAGATATATATACTATGGGTGATTATTGCAAATATGTCACTGCCATATGATTTTAAAAAGAGATTTTATATAAAAATTTTAGTGATTTATAATTTGCATAATGTTATACAAACATAATTTTTGTATACATAATGTATCTGGTTGTAATTTATTTATTTCAAATCAGAACACCCATTATTTTAACTTATAATTTCAAAAATATTATTAACACATCATTTTAGTATAATTTTCTACATAAGAACTCTATAAGAATAGAATTTTTCTTAGCATTTTCCGTCCAAATAATTGCATCTAAAAGGGCTCTCTCATATCAAACCACTCTTCAAAATTCATCATGCCAATTTAGTAGTGCGCAATTTCAAACTTCAACAACTCTCTTACGTTTGGAAAACTCAAAATTTGAAACGATGAAATGCCGGCCTTCTAAACAAGAAAGAACCCCGGAACAAAAAAAAAAAAATCTCGTGTCACTTCCTCTACTCTCCCTCTTCCGATCTTTGACAGTTTCTATATATAAAATACTTCAAAACAAAATTCAAATTTCTAAAGAATTGGTTGATTGATTCAAGAAATGGACAGTTTCTATATATAAAATACTTCAAAACAAAATTCAAATTTCTAAAGACTTGGTTGGTTGATTCAAGAAATGGTGTCATCTGGCGACACATGAAAACTGATGTGTTTGTCCATAATTCTGTCAATTAAGACATGAAATCAGCTTCATATGTAACTATGGGCCGGTTGATTGCATGGCCGCTCGAGACGATTTAAGTTTTAAAGCAACAAATTTAAATGAAACTTTTTAAAAATTTTAATTTGTTATAAAATTATATATATTAAAATTTTTCGATTAAACCACTATATTTTTTTTAAATTAACTATTATGTTGATTTTGGACATCCTTTTTGCTAATAGGCCTTTTTTTCCTTTGGACCATGTCCCTTTTTGTCAAAAAAATATTTAGAAACTATATAGAACCTTAAATATAGCATGTAAGATTCTGAAAATTTTGGGCCTTCAAAAATCTTTTATACAATTTAGTTCTGGGTTTTCCATTTTTTAAGTTAACTAGCATAATTGATTTTGGAGTTTCTTTTCATAGGACCTTGTTTCTCATCTTGACTGGGGCTTTTTAAAATAAAAAAAAATAATTATAGAACCTATATAGGCCTTAATTATAGCATGTACAATTTATTTATTTCTTTTACTGGTTTTTTTTTTCCTGAATTTAGTTGTGTAGTTAATTTTGGGTTATCTTTTTCTACTTAGATCAGGACCTTTTTTAAAAAAATATGTAGAAATATATAAGACTTTTACTATAGCATATTAAATTTTAAAAATTTTGAGCCCCTCAAAAAATTGAGTGCCTAAGGCGAGAGCTTTATGGTTGCCAAAAGGCAACCTGAGCGACTTATGAAGTGGATAGAAGTTCCATAATCGAGATCTGGGCAGGAAGATTTTCTTCAACTGGTTGGGTCTGTAGGAGATATAGAAGGATGGCTTCGACAAAGCAGGCTGAGTCCTAACTGGTTGAGACTCTGGCTGTGAACGAAAAATTCTTAGTGCTCTTGTGGTATTAACTGATGCTATTTGTAGAACTAGAGAAGGTTGTTAATGCTCGCCTAGGGGTTAAGCCGGCCCTAGATGATTTTACCACAAGGGGAAAAAAGGGTAGAGTTGACTGGAATTTGTAAGGAAAAAAACTAATTAATGGCCAAACGGCCTCGCTAAGTTCATTCCTCTAAGAAAATGGAAGTCTTGTGTTCCTTAATTTCAACTTTGAAAAACATTAAGCTAATTCAAAGTTGCGTCCATTGATTCCGAGATGGGGAAAAAAGGGTAGAGTTGACTGGAATTTGTGAAGGAAAAAAACTAATTAATAGCCAAACGGCCTCGCTAAGTTCATTCCTCTAAGAAAATGAAAGTCTTGTGTTCCTTAATTTCAACTTTGAAAAACATTAAGCTAATTCAAAGTTGTGTCCATTGATTCCGAGATGGGGAAAAAAGGGTAGAGTTGACTGGAATTTGTGAAGGAAAAAAACTAATTAATAGCCATACGGCCTCGCTAAGTTCATTCCTCTAAGAAAATGGAAGTCTTGTGTTCCTTAATTTCAACTTTGAAAAACATTAAGCTAATTCAAAGTTGCGTCCATTGATTCCGAGATGTGTTAAAAATGTAAAACACAATGTGAGAAAGAGAGAAAGTGAGATATGTTATGATGATACAGAAGTAAACCAGAGTATGATTGAAGCAACCCAAGCAGAGAAAAACGTGGTATCTTTACCACCACACAAAATTCTTCATGCCTATCAGTGAAGAATGTATTTCAACTCAACTTTGAATATTCCTTAAGCATGATATATTAAAAATATTTATTTCAAATCCATTATAGAGGTGATTCTAGTAGCAGAAATTTACTCTATTTAGTAGCATTTGTAAATTACATCTCCAAGTCTTGATTTCAAATCTATATATCCGAATGCGGCAGAGTTTATATTTCAAATATATTAGACTTCCAACCTGTTTGGAACTTGAGAGAGGAAAGGAAAAGAAAGAAGCAGAGAAAAGTACATGGGAAAAAAAAACAATCACTCTCGCTTTCTTTCTCTTCTTTCCTTCTACTTTGTTGTTATTTTCGTTGCAATACCTAATAGGGAATACTGGACAATACTTTTTCTTTTTTCTCTTTTCTTTCCTTTCCTTGCCCTTCTTTTCCCTTTCTCAAGTTCCAAACAGGCTCTTAGGATCTCATGATGTAGATTGATATTGGGCTAAACTAACTAGGCAATGGCACAAGTGCCCCACCCCATTACCAAAATTCCAAAAGCATTTGGGTCTAGAGACAAACCAGGATTTTTGTTGAGGGGCTAAGATAACAATTCTAAAATTTTGAAAGTTCAAGGTAAATTTCTTCTAATTTTGTTGAATTTTGGAAGGTTAAAAGTAAACTTTTCAAATTTTTTTGGGAGTTAAGGTAAAAATTATTGAATTTAGATCAAAAATTTTTTTAAAAATTTCAAGGAGGCCAAGATACACTTTCTGACCAAAAATACTAAAACTCTATGAGGCTATGAAATTTCATCAAAATAGGAGGGGCCACGGCCTCCTATTGTCTAAGGATGGTTGCGTCCCTGCTTGGGTCTCTTACTTGGTTTCATAAATTTTTGTTTTCATCTATATTTAACATTGTAAGACTGGTTATGCTTTATATGTTTCAATTTTAAATTTATCAGAGGAAAGAGAAAATAAAAAGGAGTGAAAATGGAAAAATGTAAAAAGATACTAAATTTATTCTCTCTCTCTCTCTCTCGCCCAGATATGTTATTCCCACTATCCCTAAAGTTAAAATCATCATTTGAGTACTGAAATATTGGTAATGGTTGGCTGGTGGGAAGACTCTTGGATCAGGTTACCTCATAGGCAGATTTGGTCTCCAGTAATAGACTTTTGACATTTGAAAATTATGAGAGACTGTTGGAAACATCTTGTCTGAACCCTGAATAGACTTTTTGGTGTACAAAAATGACATAGGCTGTCTGATGCTGTCTGCTCTTGTGGTGTTAGAAGAATAGTATTTTTCTATTAAAAAATTTTGATTTCGTATAGGTTAAGGAGTGTTTTAAATTTTGAGCGGTGTCAGTAAAATAATTTTTTGCTAAAACATAACACACATGCAATATATAGGAGGATTGCCACAAGGATGGGGTGTCATGGCACCCGTCACTCATTGAGTGGTTCCACCCCCGCTTTCAACTTATTGGGTCTGTTCGAGATATAGAAGAATGACTTTGACAAAACAAGCTGAGTCCCAACTGGTTGAGAATCTGGCTGCTAATGAAGAATTCTTACTGCTCTTGAGGTGTTAACTGATGTTGTCTGTAGCACAAGAGAATGATACTGATGCTCGCCTAGGGGTTAAGCAGGCCTTAGATCATTGAACCACAAGGGGAAAAAAGGGTAGAGTTGGCTGGAATTTGTGGGGAAAAAAAACACGAGAGAGAGAGAAGAAAAGAAACTAATTAATAGCCGAACGGCCTCGCAGAGTTAATTCCTCTGAGAAGCGATTGAAGTCTTGTGTTCCTTAATTTCAACTTTGAAAAAGATTTAACTAATTCAAAGTTGCGTCCACTTACTTCCAGCTCTGTTCAAAATGTAAACACAATATTAGAAAGAGAGAAAGCGAGGTATGTTATGATGATAATTGTTACAGAAGTAAACGAGAGTATGATTGAAGTAACCAAAGCAGAGAAAAATATGATGACTTTACCTACCACTCAAAATTCTTCTTACCTATCAGCGAAGATATATTTGAAAAAAAATATTGCCTTGTTCACCACCCCACCCACAAGCATGAACACATATACATCAATTATTACCCGCCATATCATTAAAAGAATACCTAAGGGTAGATTTGTATTTATAGATTTGAATCAACGTATTTGGATTGATTTATTGAAGGAATAAGATTTCAATTCATATTTGATGACTTACACTTTAGTAGTCAACAAATAGATGTAAGGATTTCAATGTCTTATTATGCGTGTATTTCAAATGATTAGATGAAAATAGATATTTCAAGTTTCCTCTTTATGGTCTTTAACTGAACTCCAACAACTAACCCTTTTATGCATTTGTAAATTAGATCTCCAAATCTCTTGATTTCAGATCTATATATCCAAACGCGGCATAAGAGTTTATTTTTCACATATATTAGACTTACAGCATGTTTTGAGCTTGGGGGAGGAAAGGAAAGAAAAGAGGAAAAAAAAAAATCTCTCTCTTCTCTCTCTCTCTCTCTCTCTCTCTCTCTCTCTCTCTCTCTCTCTCTCTCTCGTTTTACCTTCCTATTATTTTTTGTACAATACCAAACAAGGAATGGACTATACCTTTCCTGTTTTTCTCTTTTTTTTACATTCTCTTCTCTTCCCTTCCTCAAATTTTATACAGATGATGTAGATTGACATTGGGCCAAACTAACTATGGCACAAGTGCCCCGCCCCAATACCAAAATGCCAGAAGCGCTTGGGTCTCTTACTTGGTCTCATAGATTTTTGTTTTCATTGTAAGGCTATTTGAGTTATGTTGAATATTTTGGATTTGTCAGAGAAAAGAAAAAATGGAAAAGATTGAAAAATAAAATAATGTAAAAAGAAACCTAAATTTGTTCTCTCTCTTTCTCTAGAGTATAGACGTGTAATTCCTACTATCCCTAAAGTCAAATCATCATGGGTGCTAAAATATAGGTAATGTTTGGCAGATGAGAAGACTCTTGGATCAGTTTAGCGCATAGGCAGATTTGCTCTTCAGTAATTGACTTTTGACTTCATTGGCTTTTGAAAATGGGGAGAGACCGTTGGAAATGCCTTGTCCGAATAGACTTTTTGGTCTAAAAAATGACCGAGTCACAGCCATTTTGAGTCAATTTCTGCAACTTCTTTTCTTTTTCTAAAGCATTAAAGCTTTTTGTTCTTATAGTTTATCTAGTTTATCTTTTCTCGAATCTGTTTTCCATGAGAACAGATTGTGAAATTCTTGTTAAACATGAAAAAGAGAGAGTATTCAGTAATGATTTCATTTGTGCAAAATGCAATCAAATTACAGAATTTTCAAGCTTCATTATATCTCAGAGGGAATTCATTATTAACTTGACATACACCTAATTTTTAAAATTGGTGAGAGCGAATCTTGTCTTAAAGAAAGCAACGTTTTAACGCGCCTTTGAAATTGTTCATCTTCTTCTTTCTGCACTAACAAAATCATCATTTGAGTGGTGAAATATTGGTAATGGCTAGCAGATGCGAAGACCATTGGATCAAGTTAAGAAATTGTTTTCCTTCCAATCAGCTTATTGGCATATTTGCTCTCCACTGACTTTTGGTTTTATAGTGCGCACTCCACTTAGAACCAAAATTTGAAGCGAATTCCATAGAGGAATAAACTTCAACAATTATGGAAATATTAGAATTAAGGGCCCGTTTGGTACAAATTTTTTTTAAGTTTATAAGTAAAAAAGTCAACAAAAATTAACTTTTTTGTTTATAAACTTAAAAAATACTAGGCAAAAAGTCGGTACCAAACAAACTCTAAATCCTGGAGATGTGAAAGCCTCCTGTTTAGTCCAGATATGGAGTGGAGGACATGTGGGATGGCAATTTTGAGGTCTCTGCTAAGACATGGAAGAAGTTTGGAAATGTGGGAATTCAAATTTGAGCAGGTGGTCTTCTTTTAAGTCCAAATGGTTCTGTAAGATGCGACAAGAAGTACGGAAACTATAAAATATACACGGGTAAATGTATTTACATTTATTGGTAAGTTAAAACAAACAAAATAACAAAAATTATAAACCACAATAGCAAATGAGAACAACTTTGTAAAAAATAGCTATTGTAAAAAATAATCTATTTTTTGTTTTATTATCCATAAAACACTGAATATCTAGTACTATTTTTTCTGGGAACAACTTTGTCGGGAAAAAAAGAAGAAGAAGAGGTTAGTTTGGGCCCATTTGTGATTGTGTGATTGGATATTAGTGAAAGTTATTTCCTTAATCAAAACTATGAAATTTCATCTCGTCTCACATTCAAAAAAACTTAGGTCTATTGGGAGGTATTTTTGAGCTTGCACTTTTTTGCTGAAGGTCGTGGTGTGTGCATTATAAAAGAAATGATACGATAGGCCCAGAGAGAAAATTTCACCCTCCATTAATTGCTTTCTTTTCCCTTTTTTTTTTTAGAAATACTATAGTCACTGACATTTCTTACTGCATTTTCTTAGTTACTGGACTCATGTAAGTTGGTCCCACATGTATTATTTAAATGGGCCCATTATTTTGTGTCTGATAATAAGAAAATGTAGTGAGAAAATACAACGGTTGTAGCATTACTCCTCTCTTTGTAACAAACTAAGGATAACCCATCAATTCCACATCTCATCCCTCCTCAAGATTTAAAAAATGAACCTTTAAACCTCTTCAACATTTCCAAACTTATAGTCACTTTGGGGATATTTGAAGCACATGTGGATTGTCCATGCACACAAGTGATCTTGGTCTTGCTCATAAGACTCCTCAGATTTCCAAATTAGTATGTTATTATTATCATGACATCAAGGACTATATGTTACTTATGCTTCAGCAGTTCATCAGTAATATAGGACTTCCATAGTCATTGATACGTGATAACCTCAAAATCTAATGCTAATTAAACCTTCTTCTTTTTTTTGTATCAATTTTTGTTTTGGGCAAAGCACTCTTATGTATAATAGAACTACATGAGCAGAAAACAAAAACATAGCCATTACAAAATGAGATGGAAAAGGAAACATAGAGCAATTTCTATAAAACTCCTTAACTAAATATGGATATTGGTGATAATACCATACACAACAACTTTCACACCTTTCTTAGCTTGCCAATCATAGATCAAGAAACAAAAAAGGGTTATTTTTAGGACATCAAAATAAGTACAAGTGTGCCCTCAGTGAAGGTCCATTCCTCCTCTCACCATGATGCCTATGTTGACTAACCCCAAGAAATACATTTCTAACCTTGTGTAGCTCCATAAGAACATCTTTAGCATTCATTCTGTCACTTGGTAGTTTAGCAGAACAAGAAACTCCAATTTGAAGGACTGATACAAGGCATATCTTCACTTTCGAAATGTTGGCTGTGCAACTTTGCCTTGTACTACTTGACTCCTCTTCATCCTTCATAATAATTCGGGGATCAACAATCTCCGTTACTCGATCTGGAAGAGACATTTTTGCATAGCTATGGATGCCTTGGGCTAAAACCGATCCAAAAGAGATCTTAGAATTTTCCCAACGATCTTGGAATCAGAAATTTTCTCTCCAAGATTATAGGTGGAGTTTACTATGTCACTCGGATTGATATAAAAGCATCAAAGGTTTCATTATCTTCCATACGAAGAGTTCCTAAATTTGTGGTTAACCTTCAAAGTTTTGAAACTTTGACAACACTAGTGCCTTCATGAGTGATCTCTAATATATCCCATGCTTCTTTAGCAATTTCACACTTCGATATATGACGAAACTCTTCAAGTGTGACACTGTTAAAGATGGCATTCATGGCCTTACTATTCCAGACACTCTCTTCCAGCTCAGTTCTATCCCATTCAGAAACTAGTTTAGGAAAGACCACATTTCAACAAGTTTAGTTGGAGAAGTCCAACCTTCTAAAACACTAAGCCAAACTCTTTCATCTATGGACTTTAGAAAGGCACACATTCTTCCAATAAAGAAAGTTTGAGCCATCAAACAGTGGGAGTCTAACAGTTGAGCCACCCTCTTGAGGACCATCCGTGTTACTAATAACACTTTCAGAACCTCACTCAAGAAAAATAGTTTTTGAAAAATAATTTTAGAAGTGTCCTGCTTTAACACCAATTGAGAAACCAAGTGTTCTTGATAATATGGACAAACACACCTAAGATGGACCTAGAGGGGGGTGAATAGGTCTCTCTCATTTTTTAACTTGTGTTGCAATGATAAATCTAAAACAACTATAAGCATAAAGTAAAGTAAACACAATCAACACAAGAGATTTTTAGCGTGAAAATCCTTACAAGAGAAAATTATAGGACCTTGTCCAGCTCCAACCAAACACTATAATATGGACCAATAGTACAATAGATCTTACAACCCTTTACACTTGTTGAATCCACAATACTAGGCTTGCATCTTCAACTTGTACTCCATTCGAGTCCACGAACTAGCTCATGAGCGCTTGGAATCTCATTGAATTCTCGATGAGTCTACAATGACTTGAACTCCTTCAAGCCATCATCATCTTTTCAATGGTGGAAGAAGACTATGGTGGAGCCAATGCCAAGACCCAGAAGCAATTCATGATTTTGGACTCTTAATTAGGATCGTCCACAGACCCACATTAGGTTCACACACCTTTCGTTTAAGCTTGAATCTTCAAAGGCAATAGATCGATAGGGAAACGCAGAGTTAAAGTCATTTTCTTTAGTTTATAAAAAGCAGGTGGGGACAATTACCAAGACCGAAAAGCAAGTCATCATTTGATGGGGGAAAAGACGAGTCAAGTCATTTGCCTTAGGATTTTCAAAAGCCGTTGGAGGCAACTAGCAAGACCTAAAAGCCAGTCAATATAGTGATAAGTTTAATATACTGACCTAAAAACCTTCAAAGGCAATAGATCGATAGGGAAACGCAGAGTTAAAGTCATTTTTCTTTAGTTTATAAAAAGCAGGTGGGGACAATTACCAAGACCGAAAAGCAAGGCAGTCCATAATTTGCTAATGTTTATTAAACAGGTGGAACCACCCACCAATGGCAAGGATTTTGCATGGTCATGTAAGGCATACTGGCATTCACACTTGTAAACTAAATTGAGGAACGTAATAGTGTATTTAGTTGGTCTTCCCTAAGTTATAAAAAGTATTTTTAGAAGGAAACCGTCACGCTGAGCCGTTAATCTGAGAGCTGCTTGTCGGGGAGATTTATGCCTTACGAGAAATTGGTGGATTGTAGATTATTTGTCACTTGCCAGGCCTTTGGAGGAGTTTGCTCTTCAAAAATATGAATTTATTATTATTTGGATATTATTCAAATATTAGTTAAAACGTCAAAACAAAAAATATTAATAAGAAGTTATAGCAAAGTAAGTTTAATAATTTAAATATTTCAAGTATTAGAAAAATATTACATATTCCAAGTACTATTATAATTATATATTAAGTATATAATTAATAATATACCATAGTTAGATTAAATCATATCTAATTTTTAATCGAGTTTTTTTTTTAAAAATTATAACATGTGAAATGTTTAATACATGTGCTACATAATTTAATTAAAAATAAATAAATATTTTTAATTAAATTTCAAATCTAGACAAAAAATAAATTTTTTTTCATTTATACATATATATGTAAATAGCACGAAAGACATTACTACTACTGCTATTTATATATTATTTTTCTTCTTGAAAGGAATATGGACGTCGTGACCAAATTCCACTTACTTGCCATCAATGGCATTACTTTCGGTGGATTCACAAGTATAGTCTGTCCAAATTAAGTCTTCTACCAATCGAAGCAAACACACACACACACACACACACACATATATATATATATATATATAGGTATGTGCGTGAATTTATGATATGCATGTGGCTCTTTCACTCATCACTTGGTGTGTAATTGCATTAGCTAGCTCGATCATTTCCTTCCGTATTTTTGGTGTAATTTGACACCAAATGGAACAAATAGATAAGCTTAATCCGAGGCTACTGGGTAGTACACCTCTCTTCCTCTTCCTCCTCTCTTTCATTTTCTTTTTCATGATCTCTGTTGGCAATGCATCTACTGTTCCCTTCACCAACGAAACAGATCGTCAAGCTCTGCTCGCAATCAAGGAGGATCTGATACCAGGTGGAGATCCTCTCGGTGCCTTTAGCTCATGGAATCACTCTATTCACTTTTGCAATTGGCAAGGAGTTATGTGCGGTCATCGGCATCAGCAGCGGGTGACCGTCCTTAATCTGTCGTCCCTGGCATTGGTGGGTTCTCTATCTCCTCACATTGGGAACCTCACATTCCTTAGGCGGATTGATCTCGGTAACAACAGCTTTCATGGCGAAATCCCTCATGAAATTGGCAGGTTGTTTCGTTTACAATACCTTGTTCTTACGAATAACTCTTTTCGAGGTGAATTTCCTACCAATTTGACTCATTGTTCAGACCTTAGAGTCATTTGGCTATTCAATAACAATCTAGGAGGTAAAATCCCTTCTGAGCTGGGCTCTCTGTCTAATCTCTTGGAATTGCATCTTGCTAAGAATCATCTCACTGGAACTATCCCACTTTCAATTGGAAACCTTTCCAGTCTTCGTTTGCTTTCTCTGGGGTTCAATAATCTAAAAGGAAGCATTCCCTACCAACTTGCTCAGCTTTCAAAATTACAGGAATTTATTCTGCTTAATAACAGTTTCTCTGGTATGGTTCCTACTTTGCTTTACAATATCTCATCCATCTATTTCTTTAATGTTGGTGGCAACCTATTGCACGGAAGCCTTCCCCCTGATTTGGGCTCCACACTTCCAAAACTACAGAATTTCATTATTTTTAGTAACCAATTCTATGGGCCTATTCCCTCCTCGATTGCCAATGCTTCAGGACTTTCTATATTTGATATTGCCGACAATTCTTTTACTGGCCCCCTCCCAATTACTTTGGGAATCCTTCACGAGCTGCGATTGTTAAATATCTGGGGCAATAAAATAGGAGGAGGAGGTAGTAAGGGCAATGAGTTGATGAACTTTCTCACTTCTTTATCCAATTGTTCCAATCTACGCGTGCTGGATTTGTCTAGTAATCATTTTAAAGGTATGTTACCTCATTCCATTGCAAATCTCTCCACCAAGCTCAATTTTCTCAATGTACAATTCAACTATTTATCTGGAAGCATACCTCTTGGTATTACGAACCTTATAAATTTGCGTGTACTCTCATTTTCTTATAATATGATCACTGGTAGCATTCCTGTTTCTATTGGAAAACTCTCCAACTTGGAACAGCTGTTCATCTACCAAAATAACATCTCTGGAGAAATTCCATCCTCCATTGGAAACCTTACTCGGCTTGGTGATCTTCAGCTTGGAGTTAATATGATAGAGGGAAGCATACCTGTTTCTTTGGGCAATTGCACAGGTTTATTGAGAATTGATCTAGAATACAATCATCTCACTGGAGCTATACCTCAACAAATGTTTGGTCTTTCTTCCCTCATTGATATCGCCTTGGAGCATAATTACCTAACAGGAGTGCTACCACTACAAGTCGGTAACTTGAAAAATTTGGAAGGTCTGGAATTATCAGAAAACAAATTATCTGGAAAACTCCCATCTGTTCTTGGTAGTTGTCAAGTGTTAGAATTCCTTTATTTACAGGGTAATCTTTTTGAAGGTACAATTCCAGCATCCTTCCAACAACTACGAGGTATTCAGGACCTAGATCTTTCTCGCAACAACTTGTCGGGACATGTTCCAAGCTTTCTAGGCGAGTTACCTTTCCTTCAAAATCTCAATCTTTCACATAACATGTTCGATGGTGAAGTTCCAAATGAAGGAGTTTTTAGAGACATTAGTGCCTTTTCAGTTGTTGGAAATGACAAGCTATGTGGAGGAATTAAAATTTTGCAATTGCCTGCTTGTCCAACAAGAGTTTTGAAGGAAAAGAAAAGGCCTTTTAGTCGTAGAGTAACAGCTCTAGTAATTACACTCATTATTTTTCTATTATTAGTGTGCCTTTCAGCTATCTTTTATCGTATGAGAAGGCCCATACGAGAAGCTCTATCAGCCTCGCCTTTACAAAACAAGCATTTACAACTCTCTTACAGAGAACTTCTTCAAGCAACCAATGGGTTCTCTTCGGCCAACTTAATTGGCGAGGGAAGATATGGTTCTGTTTTTAAAGGGATTCTCAAATCAGGCATACAAATTGCTGTTAAGGTAGTTAACCTTCACGAACGTGGAGCGAACAAGAGTTTCATGGTAGAATGTGAAGCATTGAGGAACATTCGCCATCGCAATCTTGTCAAGATAATCACATCTTGCTCAAGCATTGATTTCAAAGGCAATGATTTCAAGGCTCTGGTCTTTGAGTTCATGACAAACGGGAGTTTAGAGAGCTGGTTACACCCTTGTCTTTCGGAGCAGCAGGACCCTACAAACTTGAACTTCTTTCAAAGGCTAAACATTGCCATAGATGTGGCATCTGCATTGGATTATCTGCACCATCACTGTGAAAATGCCATCATTCATTGTGATTTGAAGCCTAGTAATATCCTTCTTGATGATAATTTTTGTGCTCATGTTGCTGATTTTGGCCTCACAAGGATTCTTTCAGCCACTACAGGTATATCCAATCGCCAACAATCCAATTCAATTGGGATTAAAGGAACAATTGGATATGTTGCCCCAGGTAATTGTCTCTATTTATTATTCCTGCCAATAAATTGATAAAGAAATTAGTTTCTATAGAATTACAGTAAGGTGAGCTGAAATCTGAGTATGAGTTTATATACAAATTAAGCTTCATTTTAGTGATGCTAGAGATAACTCTTCTTCACTTTACCATGTTCTGTGTCTAGCTACGACAATAAATTATATCAGCTCGTCATATCCTCGTAGTATCTCAACAGTCAACACAGAAATTAACCACAGAGATAATTTTACAGTTTGAAATGTTGAAGTTATTTTTTTTTTGTTTTTTTCCAGAAGTAAATTTACTAGTTCAAAAATCATTCAAATTACAAGTTTGGACACTTTCTTTTTATTGTTTCATGCTGCAGAATATGGCATGGGTGAGGAGGTTTCAACACAAGGTGATATGTATAGCTATGGAGTGTTATTATTGGAAATGTTCACAGGAAAAAAACCCACTGATAACAAGTTCACTGACAATGTTAGCCTTCATAGCTATGCAAAAATGTCTGTTCCAGATCATGTAGCTGAGATTATTGATCCCCGAATCATTATGAAATATGAAGAGGAGTCAACTAGTACCAGGCAAAGTTGCATAACCAACATTTCTAAAGTGAAAGTTTGCGTTGTATCAGTCCTTCAAATTGGAGTTTCCTGTTCTACTGAACTACCAAATGACAGAATGAATGCTAGAGATGTTCTAATGGAGCTATGCAAGATTAGAAATGTATTTCTTGGGGTTCGTGGACAAGGGCATCACGGTGAGAAGAGGAATGATCCTTAACTGAGGGCACACTTGTACTTATTTTGATGTCCTAGAAATAACTCCCTTTTCTTTTCTTAAGCTATAATTGGCAAGCTAGGAAGGTGTGAAAGTGGTTGTGTATGGTATTATCACCAATATCGAGAAGTAGTTAAGGTAGCTGACTTCTATAGAAATTGCTCTATGTTTCCTTTTCCATCTCATTTTGTCATTGCTATGTATTTGTTTTCTGCTCATGTAGTTCTATTATACATAAGAGTGCTTTGGCCCAAAACAAAAACTGATACCAATACAGAAAAAAATTAAAAAAGGTTTTAATTCATAGCGTTATAGATTATGAAGTTATTATTAATGAACTACTGAAGCATAAGGAACATATTGTCCATGATGTTGATTTCACTCTCACTAGAAGTGGTTTCCATGCAGCCGGGGTTTGATGGTGTCATCGTAATAATAACGTACTACGAAATTTGAAGAGTCTTATGAACATAACCAAGATCACTCATAACAATTCACATGTGCTTCAAACATCCCTAAAGTAACTATGAGTTTGGAAATGTTGAAGAGGTTTAAAAGTTCATACTTCAGATTTTGAGGAGGGATGAGATGTGGAATTGATGGGTTATCCCTAGTTTGTTACGAAGAGGAGTAATGCTACAGCCACTGCATTTTCTCATCGCCTTTTCTTATCTACCAGACACAAAGTACTTTTCAAGATCTACACATTGATGTCTATTGAGAGTCCGTTCGAAGCACTGTTCAAACTGTTAAGAGCCCATTTGAACTGCCATGAACCCGTTTGAATGGTCATGAACCCGTTAGAATGGCCAGTTTGAAACTGCAGAGGCTGGTTTTGTAGTTTATAGAACCGTTCGAACGGTCAGTTCACATAGATTCTGTTATTTTTTAGCTATTTAAGGCAGTTTTGTGCTCAAATTTCGAGATCTCTTAATTCAAGTGTTTTTCAATTTAATTAGTGTTTTCAATGATGACGAGTAGCTAATTTCTACCTTAGGTCCAATTGTGAAAATCAACAAGAGTTTCAAGGTTTTCAATGGAGATAAATCAAATTATCATTGTTTCATCTTTGAAATATCACAGTTCTTGCTAATTGAGTCTAGATATCTAAGGAAACTTAGACTCTTAACTAAGTTTGATAATCTTAATGCACAAACACTTGTTTGGTATTGAGATTGCACAAATTGAAATTGATGGTACGAGTCTACAACTTCAAATTGATTATAACTCTACAATTAATTATCATTGAATTGAATTTATGATAATCTTTATTTAAATCTCATCGAAATCTTGTGTTCTTGACTAAGTCTTTGAGTGTCCATGCATAAACCTTGAAATTGGTATGGGGGTTTTTTAGATCGATGATATAAACACAAGAATCTCATATTTTACAATTCTAAGTTAATTATCATTGAGTTCATGCTTTTTCATTGCTAAATCTTCTGAATAAAAGACTCTTGATTGAGTTCTTTGATTTGAGTTATACAACCTTATTAGACCCTTGGGTAAATTGGATGATTGGATCAAGAACTTATCCTTTATAGTTTAATTGTCTTGTTATGGCCTTAGTTTAGCTGATTCAATATCTCCAAAATCAAATGATTTGTGTTCTCTTTGCATTTCTTTTTAATTCTTTGTAAAGTTGTTTTCCTTAGGATTTAATTTCCCCTTATATCCAATTATAAACTCCTTGCAAAAAATTGACCCCCGGTTTCACTGGTTGTACCACTCTGCTAGACCTACGCTTGGTGTTAGAGAAGATCACTTCTTAGGTGAAGTCATCTAACCTAATATATCCACCTATCAATTACCTAAATACGTTAACACTGCATGCAATTAAAAGGTGAAAGGGCCTTTTCAACTTTGGTGTGCAAGGGTTCTTCCCTAGAGCTTTCTTGCAGTTTGGGACTTTTAGCACCATATCCTAAGCAATCGGGGATATCTATCATGTGAATCAAGTCCCTATTTGAATTGAAAGTGAAATATGTCAAAGGAGAACCCCAACCAAGCATATCCTATTTGATTTTGATTTTGATATCTAGAAAATGATTGATTTCATTCAATCTTTAATTCAAAGAACTGCGCTTAGCCCCCCCACTTAGGGAAGGGTCAATCTCCTCCGGAGCATGCTTCACAGCCACTCATTCGTCCTGACCAAATAGTAGAATCTATCTCTCAGCGATTCTTTTCTCCGCTAATCACCCCTTCCCAACCAACTCGATATCTATTGGCAGCAAATTCCCATACAAATAGAGGCACCTATCAAAAAGATAATCTGAAGGCTTTAAAATCAACAACATAAGGGAAGAAGGGATCCGCAAGCTTATGCTTCCATGCCGAGAATGTTTATGCTTTCTTTTTCTTGAAGAGGGAAGTTGGGCTCCAATTAAAACGTCAACACAGCCCCCTATAGTTTTCATTACTGAGATATCTTCAAAGTGAGGGGTTTCGACATTCAAAGTCAAACCATTCTTTAGATTCCTATGGAACTGGGAGAAGAATGGAAGGAATTTACGCAAAAGCACAAGTAAAGGTACAGGGCACATAGTATTTTTGCATCAAAACCCTAAACTAGTTGAAAACTACGAGGCCACACATAGCCTACTGTACTCAACACTATGGACCTTGAACAATAACAAGAGTTAACTTCCAACCTTGCTCGCTAGACACTAGATTCACCGTTCTCCTGTGCTATTAATGCCAATCATTGGAATTAGCCAAATATGATGTGTGTGAAGTTTGTTGTTAATGAGAAAGAAAAACACTCCAATCTCTTCGAAGCATAATTAATGGAATGCTCGATATTGTTTAGCATTATGTTTAGTTTAATTACATACATTCTATTGTGTGATTATATTAATTCAGGAGTTTGATTAGCATGACTAAGTGAGAACATGTCATTTGGGGGGGGGGGGGGGGGGGGGGGGGGGGGGGGGGGGGGGGTGGAGGAGATATCATTTTTGTGAGTATTTCATGTAGGTCAGCTATGGCTTAGCAGATGCTGGATTTTGCTGATCTCAAGTCGTCACCATCATTCTTAGTGGGTCTATTCTGAGTCTTTTCTTTAGGAGATCGGCGCTACTAGTCTTTGTGGACCGACCTTATTCTAGAGACTACAGAATCTTTAGTTCACAATAATCATGATTAATTATCATAAACGTGATTAATTATGTTAATCATGTGGTTGATTATCTTTGCGACCACGTGGATATATAACTCACTCCCACACAAGTTGTTTTTCAGGATGTTTGGAGATGTCCAATCCGCTATAGAGGTCAGGGTTGAATTGGGGAGCTTTGAGAAGTTCTCGTTGTGATGTCAGCAGTCTGTCTCTATATTGATGTCAGTAGTCTATCTTTACTCTTGTATTAGTATAAATTATATTCAGAGGATTGTATGATGATGTTAATTGACTATTGATAAATATCTAAATAATGATGTTGTTGATTCTTATAAGATTTCTATCATTAGGATTATGTAGAGATTTCACTTACAGGTTGGTAACTTATGAGATCACGTTTGCCTAAAATGGTGTTAATGACACCTGATTAGGAGTGGACGTGACAATTAAACTCTCTGAATAGCTAAAATAATCTCCTTGATGTCAATATCTGAATTATGAAACCTTTAGAGGCTTCAAAGTAGGAAAGGTTTTCCATGAAGATATGGAGTTTTAGCTTGAATCTCTGTAAATCTGTTCTGTGCGTCTGAACCCTCTAGTCAAGGGTTCGAATATCCCAACTCTTCGAATGCCTCAAGTGACCAATCAAACACCTGGTGAACAAAAGTGCGAAGATCTCAAAAAATTATATGAAATTGATATTATATAGACTCCAATAGCGCTTCTTAAAACTTAATTACAAGCAAAATGCTTTTGTACAAGGAATATGCCAACATTAAAAACACTACTAGGAAGCTTTCCCTACGAGCTTGTTCAACTTTCAAAGTTGGAGTTTCTTTCGCTGACATTTAGACAATTTGTCTGCTATGGTTCATACTTTACAATATCTCATCCATCAATGTCTTTGAAGTACCTAGCAACTATTTGCACGGAAGCCTTCCCCCAGATTTGGGCCTCACCCTTCCAAAATTACAAGAGTTTTACATTTATTCTAGCATATTCTATGCGTTTATTCCCTCCTCAATAGTCAATGCTTCTGAACTTGTAATAATTAATTTTGTTGAGAATTCTTTGAGTGGGCCCCTACCCATGAATTTGGGAACCCTTCATGAGCTTCGAGAGCTAGTTTGTACCACTAATAAACTAGGAGGAGGTAGTAAGGGCAATGAGTTGATGAACTTTCTCATTTCTTTATCCAATTGTTCCAATCTACAATTTGTGTGCATTTGGGTGATAATCATTTTAAAGGTTTGTTGTTGCCCCCTTCCATTGCAAATCTGTCTGAGCTCACTGGATTCGATCTAGACTTCCAACTATATTTCTAGAAGCAGACCTAGTGGAATTGTGCACCTTGTAAATTTGCTTACACTCATTTTAAATGACAACATGCTTAGAGATTCACAGGTAGTATTCCTGATTCTATTGGAAAACTCGTCAACTTAGAAGAGCTGTTCTATTATGCAAATAACATCTCTTCAAAAATTCCGTTCTCTATTGGAAACCTTACTTCGTTTGGTGTTCTCAATTTAATATGATAGAGGGAAGTATACCTGTTTCTTTGAACAATTCCATCTTCTGTTGGAACTTGATCTTGATCACAATCACCTCACTACTGGAGCTATTCCTCAATAGTTCTTTGGTATTTCTTCCCTCATTGCGCTCCAATTAGAGCAAAATTGCCTAACAGGACTGCTACCACTACAAATTGGTTACTTAATTTTGGGTGTGCTAAATGTATCAGTATACAAACTATAGTTTTTGGCTCTAGTAATTACTCTCACCATTGTTTGTGATCCTTACATTTCAAGACAAAACGAATACCATAGCTTTTACGTAAAACCTTAACAAAAGATGTGTTATTTTGTGTTTTAATCAATTATTGGTTTGCACATTAATCTCTGAACCAATTCCAACGCAAGACTTGCTTAAAACAAGGCTTAAGCGCATCCTTGAGCTCTCGTCCAAGTTTAAGGCAATTTGGCCTATCCTCAATATGTTCAACTTATCTTTCTAAGGCTGCAACTTAAAATATTTAGTTTTTTTTTTTCTTATTGGATGTCTGGGCCAACTTGTGCATCTCAACTAATTGCAGGCCTGTGAGGTCCCTTCGTCCCAAAGGAGGATTTATAGAGGGGCCAGAGGGGCACTTGCCCCCCCCCCCTCAATTTTTGAGAAATTCTATTTATGCCTCTAATTTTTGAAATTGTTTTCAGTGTGCCCCCTCTGAAAATTTATAAGTGCCCCATATGTTTTTCAAAACTCTACATTCACCTACAATTTTGAAAATGTCATTCAATTTGTCTCTTCTAAAAATTGATAAACCTTAAATACTTAATTTACTTCAAACACTCTTATATACATTATATAGTTATACAGAAGTCAAGTGTCCTATTATCGATTATAAAAAACAATTCATTCTTACAAAAAAAAATTATATAGAAAATTCTACTAGAATAATGTGATAGCGGCAATTTCAAAATTTTGAGCCAAAATAATTGATGTTTTAGTCTGAAATGAAAGGACCACAAAGAATCATGTCCTATAAAAATTTTGAACAAAAATTCTGATTATACAACATTATTTTTAAAAAAAAAAATTGGCTTGTGAAGAAATTGTGCCCTCCCTGAAAAACTTTTCTGGCTCCACTACTGCTCCGTTCCACACAAACCAAACAATTACCAAGCCAAAGCCTCTAAGGATGGCCCCAAGGCATTGATAACATTTAAGAGGTTTTGTACTTGAGACATTGGAGGGAACAAACTCGCAAGCCACAAGTCTTAACCACAAGGCCTAC
This sequence comes from Euryodendron excelsum, assembly GCA_033060915.1. Taxonomy (NCBI): domain Eukaryota; kingdom Viridiplantae; phylum Streptophyta; class Magnoliopsida; order Ericales; family Pentaphylacaceae; genus Euryodendron; species Euryodendron excelsum. Next base: position 8,014,354 of record CM065397.1, on the reverse strand, counting down.
ACCTTGGGGTTACTTAAAATATATAGTCGTTCATTAAATAATTTGGCTCATTCTCAAGTCTACACCTTGTCCTATTGAAAATACTAAGGGAAGTGAAGATACAATTAAGTGGTGTTTTGAGCATTTTGCCACTGTATTCTTAAATTTTGTACAGACAAAATAACCCGAGTTGCCTCGATTTCCTGTCATAAGGAAAGGACCTGTCCTTTTGGTAACTTAGGACCACTAGGTAGTTCGACCAGGTTGGCAACAATTTTTGATATATATATATATATATATATAATTTTGGTACTCCAATCATGGTGTTAGAGTCAATGTAATTCGATACTTGCAAGCACATGAATAGAATCCATGTTTACTTTTGATTCATGCCATTAATCCTCTGAAATTACAATCATATACAAAACCAAATAATTCACGTTCAGACCCCTTTCATTTAGCATTTTTTTATTTATGAAAAAACCAAGTGTTCTTGGTAATATGGATTTATACCTTAAGATGGACCTAGAAGGGGGTGAATAGGCAGGTATATACTCATTTTTTAAGTAAATGTTAGCAATGATTAATTTAAAACAAACCATAAACATAATTCAAAACACAAAAGCTTTTTAGTGTGGAAACATTTGCCCGAGAAAATCACGGGACCTAGTCCAGCTCCAACTAAACACTATATAAAGAACAAAGTACAAGAATGCCTTACAACCCTTTCACACAGTTGAATCCACAACAAGGATTGAACCTTGTAACTTGTACACTATTCGAATCCAAGAACTCATTCCAGCACTTGAATCTCCTCTATATATATTATGGCAGCTGCTACAAGCCCTTGTTGGTTGAAGAAGAAACCCCTAGAACATCTCTCCCTTTGATCCCCATGTGCACAATGTAAGCACCCCATTTTTGTCCGCTCAACAATCTCTAGTTCGTCCAAACTCACTTTCAAATCAACACAAACATATTCAAAGTCCAAATCAAATTTTCAGACTCAATCCAATCAATCAATCGCTTTGCAAGCCCACTAGGCCCAATAGAGAAAAAATGACCAAAATGCATTTATGGCATTGCTCAGTCCAATTCTAATGGGCACGTCTTCATAGAGACGATAAGTCCTCATTTTAATCTCAAATTCAACTTCTAGTCCAATTCCAATTCCAATCAAATCTGGCACGCCTTTCGAGAAAGTTGATCCCTTAGGAGATAAGTCCATCCAATCTGGCACGTTTTTCGAGAAAACTCTTCAGAACGGTAAGTCCCTTCAAACTCGTCGACCAAGACGAGACCCCAAGTCCCCAAGATGGTAGAATGGTCCACCTTTGGTACCTGCTAGCCCTCCAATGAAGAAATGTTCGTTATTTAGTACGTCTTTCGATAAAGTTGATTCTTTAGACGATAAGTCCACCTAGCAGCTTCTCAAGATCAAACAGTCTCCGGAATGAATGCGAACCGCAAGAATGGCAAAAACACTCATAAACATCGCAACCGTTAAAGTGGCAGAAGCACTCGTAAACAGATTAACATTGGGAATTGCCAACAAACCCCCTGTGTCACAGGACCGAATTCGCCTTTTGGCCGTGACACGTTTACCAAAGGATGAGATACCTTTGGAAACCAACTCATCATAGACTTTCAGAGTGACGAAAACACTCAAAACCCAGGTCAACACTACTGCCTGCTAGCCCACTCCGGTGAAAAATGACTAAACTGCCCATTGGGCCATTTCTAGCACGCTTCTCGAAAAAATATCTAATTCCTCAGAGTGGTAAGTCCACCCTTCCAAGATCATCCCAAAGATGATCCGACATGTTTAAGTGCATTCCAGTCGATTTTGAACCAATTTCGGGACCATTCGGTCAAAACTACCATTTTACCCCTAGGCATCCGAGTGCCTTCGAGAACCTCACCGGCTATGGGTATCAAACTGGTAACCTTCCAAAAATGCTTCTAATAGTATTCCAAACCTTCAAATACCTTTCCGGGTTATTTCGAGTCAATTCCGACAAACCCAGTACAAAATGACCGTTTTATCCCTGGTGGACCGGTCGCCTTTTCCAACCACACTGGCTCTGGGTATTAAACCGGCACTCCCTTGGAACACTTTGGATAGTGTTTCCAAAGTTCAAGTCCGCTCATGGATTATTCCAAGTCCATTCCGGTGGTTTTCTGGTCTAGTTGATCGTTTTGCCCCTAATAGCTTGGTCAACAATTTCGACCCTGTTTTTCAAGTCCGTTACCCTTGGGACTCTATTTTAGAGATTTTTACCCATTTTCGGCCTTCCAGACCCTTCTCGGCCTTCCAGAATATTTTCGAACCTTTCGAAATCACTCCTAATGGAGCAAGGTTAAAAAATGCATGGTAGTCACTATGACAGACACCCAAATCTCCAGCCTTGCGTATCAAGGGTCGAAGATATGTTTCTTGCTGCCTTAAAAGGTTTCCTAAGTCGCTGGCGCCACCCTTAGTGGTGCTAGTGGATTTTAAGCCTAGCTCCACTGCAACAAGCACTAGGTCACTCTTTGGTCTATAATTACAGAGCCTCTTCCCTATGTGAAAAAGGTCAACAATCTAACTCCAGAAACTCTCTCTCTTGATATACAGCCCTCAAACTCAATCCAAACCCTAGTTTCTTAGGCCTCTTCAAACCCTAGCCCCATACACTTTAACCCTATCATACATATATTCAATACACACCTATACAAGCCTCCAAACCAATCATTGAAGACTCAAGGTGCTGCAGTCTCGAAGCTCTCGAAGATCAAAGCGACTTAAAGCAAATAAAGCAAGCAAATCAAAGAAGACACAAGGTTGATTTTTTATTTACGTTTATGCAATTTCCCCCTTCTCTCTTCTCTCTCCTAACCCACTTGAGTTTTCTTCTATTTTAATCCCTATTTTCTACCCCCATTTCTTGCATGCTTAAAACAAGGGAATCCCTGGTTCATGCGCAGGAAGAATGGTTGAAAGTTACCGTGTCAGGAGCTTTCTTCTAATTTAACCTTAAACCACGTGGATTCGGCTCCTTAATTATGTGGTGAAGCCTAAACCTTGTATGTTCATGACCCTACTTGCATTGTGCATATCATACTCATACATTTCTTTGAAATTGTTTTATAAACTTATTTTCAAAAAATTGCATCAAGATCTCTTTCAAAACTTGCATTTAAAATCACCTCTTTCAAACTTGTTTTTAAAATCACAATCTTAAGATGATTCTAACCACTCCATGGTTAGGGTTGTTTTAGGAAAGTGTTACATAAGTTTTGAGTGTAAACCCTAAAATCAATTTTTTCAAAATCACAATCCTAAGGTGATTCTAGCTATTCCATGGTTAGGGTTGATTATGGTCCACATTTTCAAATCTTTGTTGTTTTCAAAACCACAATCCTAGAATGATTCTAATCTTCTTTTGGTTAGAGTCGTTTTAGGAAAGTGAGATATTTTTAGAGGCTTGCAAAAGTCCACTTTCAAATCCCTTTCCAACTTGCTTTTCAATCTTACTCTCCAAAATCTCTTTTTAAATTTACTTTTTAAAATCTCTTTTTCCAATCTACTTTCTATAATCTCTTTCCTAAAAACTCTCTTTTCAAAAGTTTTACTTTCCAAAATCTCTTTTTCTTGTAGTCCAAGTCAAACCCTAGAGCCAATGATTAGGAAACCCTAATTTCCACTTTCCTTTTTCACATCCAATCATAGCTTTCCAAAATTCTATTTTCTAAATCAAACTCTTAGGTTTCCTAAACCTCTTTTTCATGTCGAATCATATTTTCTAAATCCAAGTTTTTCAAATCTCATCCTTTCCAATTATATGTCAAATCTAGTCTTCCAACTTAGGAAACCAAATCCAATCCTCCGTTTTTGGAAACAAAATCAAATCATCTCTTTTGGAAATAGAAATCAAATCTTTCTTAATTCAATCATTTCCTAATTCTAAACTTTCCTAATGTCAAACCTTTCCAAATTTCAACTTTCTAAATCTTTCTTAAATCAAACTTTTCAAATTTCAAATATTTCTTAGATTGAAATATTTCCAAAACCAAAACTTTCCTAAGTCAAAGTTTTCTAAATTCCGAACTTTCTTAAGTTGAAACTTTCTAAATTCAAAACTTTCATAAGTTAAAACTTTCTAAATCCGAAACTTTCCTAATTTAGCACTTTCCTGAAATGGAATGTTCCTAAGTTCAAACTTTCCAAATTTTAAAGTTGTCCAAAGTCCAATCTTTCCTAAACCATAACTTTTCAAATTATTCCAAGTCAAGTTTTCGAATCAAATCAAATCTCTTTTTCAAATCAAACTCATTTTTCAAGTCAAATTCTTTTCTAATTAAATCCTTTTAAGTCAAACTTTTCAAAATCTAAAATTATCTATTTTCATTCGGACTCTTGTCTGAACTACGACTGACCTAATTTTTAAAAAGGGATACGTAGGCAACCCTCATGGGTGCGGTCATAACTTTTCTTAAGTTTCCAATTCCATAACCTTTTTCAGGTTTTCAATTCCTTATTCTATTTCAAGTTTCTAAATTCAAAAATCTATTTTCAAATCTTCATTTCCAATTTCTAGAACTCTCTTTCGAAAATTAAATCTATCTTTTCTAAAACCTTCTTTCCAATTTCAAATCAAATCTATCTTTTCAAATCCATTTTAATTTCAAATCAAGTTCTTTTCAAATCTACTTTCCAAAATCAAATCAAATTCTTGCACTTGCATATCATGCATCACGTCTAAAAGTTCTTTTCTAAAGTGGATAATATTAGACATTTATTAATCAAAGATCCTGAGTGAGTGAACCTAGGGTGAATAGACATGTAGGTATCGCAAGGGCAGGGTAGGATGATGGATTAGTGCGTCTTCCGTACATGTAACTAATCTCCGAACCTAGATCACTGTTTTCAAATGCCAAAATGGAGTTATTTTTAAAAAAGGGCTTAAACTTTCCAAAGGTTGCCAAACAACCTATTTTCTTGCAAACCCTCTCTTGAGGAAGTTTTCAAAATCTTTTCAAAAACCCTAAGTGTAATCTTTGGATTGTGCTTAGTTTTAGGTGACCTAACTCACCTTAATCAAGTTATGTGGTAACTCCAAACTTTTTTCAAAAGCCCTTATTCAAATCAAATTTCAAATCAAACTTAGTCGCACTCATTCTTCTAAGAGAATGAGTTCTAATGAGAGAGTACTACATTTTTTCACTTGTGCGTATTTTCCACAGGTGCAAAAAATCGAGGCGCATCACACAAGTGTATGGGCAAGTTTGATCCTCATGTGCACAAGTGTATGGGCAAGTTGATTCCCATGTGCACAAGTGTATGGATAAGATGTATATATGATTTATGGTTATAAATAATGTTTCTTGTTTAGTTGAGATTCCTCCTACATGTTCTCATATGTTCCTTGATGGGTCAAAGCTATTTTTTAGCTTTTTAGTGCCAAGCTGGAAAGTAATTTAAAAAAAAAAAACTATCCTAGTGCGCTATGGCACAGTTTGGTGCACCTAATGGCTCAATTCTCTGCCATCTAAATATTTTTTGCTAAGGGCAGTTCGCCATGGCGCGGTTGAAGTGTGCCATGATGGAGTTCATGGTGCAGTCTTCAGTATTGTAGCCATAACTTTTTACTTAGATGTCAGATTGATGAGATTCAAAGCTCTCTGGAAAGAAGACTCAAAGTTCTACATGTTCCTCTAATGAGCTTTTTTGAATTCGAACCATTTCATGGTCAAAAAACAGTAACAAGAGAACAGATCCGCTAGAGGCGGATTCACTTGAATTTTACTGGTGATCTATCTTCTCAATATTCATCCAGTTGTTGTTGATTCTTCCCTTGAGGCTTTATGGAAGCAAATTCCTAACATCTAAGGTCATTACAATATGACCAATGCACTCAAGACTCGTACAGGACATAAAGAGATTTTAACTCTCAATTTACATGAAAAATGTTATTCTTTCAGAAAATTTCTACAGAAAATTCGATCAGAATAATGTGCCTGTAGTATTTTGTAATTAAGAGTCACCATGATGGATGTCTTATTTGAAGTGAACGGCTCTCATCCAACCACATTATTCTAATAATAAATTATGTATAAATTTTCTATTTGTATACCATTACTCCATTAATTCAATATAATGACAAGTTTAATGTTCTGCTGGAGCAAATGCCAATGCAAGTCAATTAAATTTTTTTAATTACTTTATAAAATAATAGGTGGAGCCAATGCCAAGACCCAGAAGCAATTCATACGCCTTTCACTTAACCTTGAATCTTTAAAGAAAATAGCTCTATAGGGGAAAAGTAAAGTCAAAAGTCAGTTTCTTTAGTTTATAAAAAGCAGGTGGAGCCAATTATCATGACCTAAAAGCAAGTTCATGATCATTTGATGGGGAGAAAACGAGTCAAGTCATTTTCCTTTGTTTTATAAAAAGCAAATGGAGGCAATTAGCAAGACCATTAAAAAGTTACGTGGAGCCACCAATGCTAAGGATTTCGCATGGTCATGTTAAGGCATACTAGCATTCACACTTGAAAACTAATTAAATTGAGGAGCGTGGAATAATAGTGTACTACTTATGCAATGTATTAAGTCTGAGTTCGTCTTATTTGCATTGCATAAAGCATTCTTAGAAGGAAATGGTTACATTAGGTTGGTTACTCTGAAGGCAATTACCTGTCTAGGAGATCTATGACTTACCTGAAATTGGTGGATTGTAATTTATTTGACTTAGGAGGAGTTTGCTATGTAGGAGTGGGTCTGAATGGCCCAACCATCAAAAAAGATAAATAAAATTGATTTCGATAGGTGGAGATCCTCTTGGGGCCTTTAGCTCATGGAATAATCATTCAATTCATTTCTGTAATTGGCAAAGAGTTAGGTGCGGTGGTCGTCGGCATCAGCAGTGGGTTAACTCCCTACACCTGTCATCCCTGGCATTGGTGGGAAAGGGCGGAGGGAAGCCAAAGGCTCCCCTGGGCTGTAAGGGGAGCCCAGCCCAACTACATATTTTTATGTCCAAACTTTTAAAAGATTTAAGTTTAACCCATCCCAATTTTGTCCAGCCCATCTATTTTTTATTCCTCAGTCCAATAATTGTTATTCTTTTGCTCAGCCCAATTAATTTATTGCTCTGCCCAATAACTTTGCTTAACCCAATTAATTTTACCCCACTTCAATTTTAATTTTTAAATATAATAAAAATTAAATTAAATAGTTAATCGTAAAAAAATCCCTAGGAAAGAGAGACAAGGAGATTGGTGCTTCATCATCGAAGGTCACAATATGCACAGACTGCATTTTCGCCACCGTCAACTAAAAATCATTACTCAAAGGGGGACGAATTAGGAAGCTGTTCGGCACTCCTCTGTTATTCTTTGAAAGAAGCGAATCCTCAGCTTCACCAGGTGAAATCTCTCTCCCCCTCTCTCTGAATTATGTTATCTACCATTGTCTCTTGATTGACTAGGCGTTATAGATGTTGAATATGACAATTTTCTACCTTTGAAGTCATGAAATCTTACAAATTGATGATTCTGACTCTTTCTAGATGATGACAGAGTAACTCGATATTATTCTAGTTCAATCTTTGATTCCATTCTTGAAATTTTTGTATCATGCAAGCTTAGATTCTATTCACTTTCGTTTATCTGTGTAAGAAATAGTGGGTTCTGCGGATCCTCCTAGGAGAAGTATTACTCTCTTAGATGCAATATATCATAGAAACATGTGTGTGCAGAGATCAACCACCAGACATATAGAAAATTAGGCAAAATAATCAATGAATTATTGGAAGAATTATGGGATATTTTTCGTTATCATACTCAACTATGAATTGATAAATACTAATGTTAGAATAGATTGAAATGATTGACACTAAGGAATAAGTGATAGTTCAAGAAAATTATGTGCTCTATTTCATAGTACAGACCATGAAAGCCAAAAGCAATCTTTGTGACTAAAGGTAATCTTGTTGTTTGTTGGAAGGAAATAATTTGGAGTTTCAGAAGAAAATAACTAGGGATTTACAATTTTGACAATTTAAACAAAGTTGCGCTAGAGAGAAAAGAAATTGTTTTGCATCACTAAGAACGTACGACAAGCCTTCCTTATTTTTTTTTTTCTTTTTTTTTTTCTGGCATTGTTTCTATTTACGAATCAGCATCTAGTCTAGCAGTTTGACCTAATAAAATGAACTATAAGGTAAGGTCATTATTACTTTCTCTTCTTTCTTTTTTTTCATTTTCGGCAGAGTTTTCCATTTTCTACATTTTTCGTTTTGTATTGGTTGATCTTGCTCGTGGATTGCTAGTACCATTTGGAAGGACTGAAAGGAAGAGGAAATTATAAAATGAACGATAATTTTTTTTACTGAAAATTATAAAAGAGTCAATTACAAAAGGTTCAACAAGCTATTTTGGAGTATATATTTTTTTGGATCATGCTTCTTATTGGTAAGATTCAGTGCTCTTATTTGTTGGATAGGTAATCCATTTGCACAAGTGCACATTTGTGATACATTTAAATGTGTAGAATTTGTTAAAATAGTGATACATCTGCACAAGCGCACATATGTGGTACATATGAATGTCTAGACTTTGTTGAATTAATGATCATTTTGCACAGGTGCACATTTGTTAATCTTGTTAGAACATATATTTTATTCTTATTTTTATCAACAGAACTTTTTTATGATGGCACATGAAGGAGATAAGAGAGGAAAAAATATTCTTTCATTTTTCAAATCAAAAGTTGATATAGCAAAAAGCAATATACCTTCTCAATCTAATGTTGGTATTTCAATTCCAAATGAGGAGCCTCCTTCTAAATCTTGAAGAGTCGAATCTGATGATACTAATCTTGAGAGGAATCCATGATTACATACTCCTATATGGCATCCTGTTAATCAGTGTGATGAGATTAGACGAGCTTATATCAAAGCAGTGCATGGAATGGGTTACAAGCCTTATTTCTTAAAGATTTTCCATATGCATATTATGTACATTGTTTTCCTCATCGATTACAACTGGCATTAGCTACGGCTACTGAAAATAAGATTTTTTTTTGGTTATTCTTTTCAAAGTTGGCTTCAATTATAAATCTTGTTAGTGCTTCTCCAAAATGTCATGTTGAGTTACAAGATGCTCAAGCTACTGAACTTGAAAGTATGGTGACTACTACTGAACGTGTGACCGGTAAAGGGGCTAATCAGATTGGTACATTGCATAGAGCTGGAACAACTCATTGGAGCTCTCATTTCAATTCTATTTGTAGCATGATAGATATATATGGTGCAACCATTAAAGTTCTTGAAACTATGGTAGAGACAGGAACTTCTAACTCTATACGTGGGGAAGCTGGTGGTGCTTTGATTATGATGAGATCTTTTGAATTCGTATTTATTTTATACTTAATACATAAGATTATGGGAAGTACTGATTTACTTTGTCAAGCCTTGCAACACAAATCTTTAGACATCTTAAATGCTATGGATTTGGTATCAACTACAAAAGCACTCCCTCAAACTTTGAGAGTAGATGGCTTTGATATTCTCTTGAAGCATGTGGAATCAATTTGTACATAGTATGACATCAATATGCCTATGATGTGCGCTCGTTACAAAAAAGCTACAGGTCATTCTTGTCAGCAACAAGATCATATTGCAGTAGAGCATCATTACCGCTTTGATATATTCAACACTATAATAGATCTTCAGTTTGCAGAAATAAATAATGGATGAGGGAGCAATGGAACTACTTATACTTAGCTCAGCTTTAGAACCAAATGATGGCTTTGAGTCCTTGGAAATTAATAAGATTTTCAACCTTGCTAATAAATTTTATCCAGATGATTTCACTAAATAGGAGTTGCATTATTTGAGATGTCAGTTGAAACCTTATGAGTTTGATGTACCTCATCATCAAGAATTTCAGAATATGTCAACAAGTTCTAAATTATGTCGAGGATTGGTTGAAACAAATAAGTTACAACACTATTATCTAATCGAGAGGTTGATTCGTCTTGTTTTAACTTTTCCCGTTACCACAACAACTACTAAACGAACATTTCAGTTATAAAGCATGTTAAAACTGCTCTTCGCAACAAGATGGAGGATGAGTTTCTTGCAGATTCTATGATTGTCTACAGTGAAAGAGAACTTTTTGAACCTATCGATTCAGATTCAATAATAGATGATTTATATTCTATGAAGAACTGTCAGATACAACTTCAATATGTGCTTTTCTTTAATGTTTTTTTTTTTTGAATATTTGTCGGTTTATGTACACTTTTGCTATATATTTGTTTTGAAATTGTTTGGTTTATATAACTTTAGCATATATAAGTTCTATAAACTTTTTTTTTTTTTGTAATTCATTAAAATTTGGCATAGCCCAAGGTAAATTAAAATCCTGGCTCCGTCCTTGTTGGTGGGTTCCTTATCTCCTCACATCAGCAACCTCACATTCCTTAGGCTGATTGATTTTGAAAACAACTACTTTCATGGTGAAATCTCTCATGAAATTGGAAAGTTGTTTCATCTTCAGTACCTTTTGCTTGAAAATAACTCTTTCCAAGGTAAATTTCCTACCAATTTGACTTATTGTCCAGACTTCAAAGTTATTGATGTATTTAGAAACAATCTAGGAGGCAGAATTCCTGCGGAGCTGGGTTCTTTGTCTAAACTCTTGGGATTGAGTTTTGATGTATCTTTGCATATAAATTCATAACTATGTTCTATTTTCGAAATGGTGTTTGGGTCCTGGGATTGATGCATGAATAAAGCCCTACTTCTCTCCTTTCACCAGAGAGATACATATTAATTGACCCATAATAGAGAGATACATAGAAATACTTATACATGGTTTATTTCCTGAATGGTGTTTGGGTGCCGGAATGGATGCGTGAATAAGGCAACACTTCGCTCCCTTTGTGAGTGAGATAATCTTAGTTTCTTGTTTTTGAATAATTGAAACAAAGATTGAACAAAAGAAAACAATATAAACTAACATGGAAAAAATTGGTGTTCTACATTAGTCTTGCAATTCCTCCTATATGTTCAATAAAGATGAGATTTACATAATTAAATAGACAGCCCATGGCTCTAAACGCAACTACAAATAAGGAAGGAAAAACAAAAATGAAGAGGAAATTCGTTACGTCTCAAGCTTGAAATACATGGTCCTCAAAACTTCTTTTGGATACCCTGCAACATAACAATGAGATCTATAGTAATAAACAATTGGTTGACAATTTAGATATAAAATTATAATTTTGTGAACATATATAAGTTACATGACAAATTTTCATCCACTTTCCAAACAGATTGCTAATAGAAGGTGTTAATTGATACAAATTGATAGTTTAGAGAGTCAATATATCACATTTTAGAGTTTAAGGGGTTTAGTGCTATCGAGTCATAGTTCAGGAGGTGTTTTATTAATATTTGCAACATTTGGGGATTGGAGGGGTAGGCCCTTCTAATGTGACATCTAAACATTATTGATTGAAAAATCTTTAGAAAAATTGAAAGGTTGATCATTCTAAGTAAAAAAAGACAGGTGGAAAGTATTTTGAAAGCAGAGGGAGAAGACAGTGGTTTAGTTTTTTAATTAGTCATTTTATTCTTGTGGCGGGGGAATGATGAATGATAGCTTAACTGTGCCAATCATGGAAGATTTACTTCTTAAAATATAAAGATTTTGCAACATATTTTAAGAAGCACATCTCAATTATATTCTAAAATAAATATAAAGATTTTTAAAATATAAATTTTTACCTCGCATATTTGTCATTGTCTTAGGTGACTACAAAGTAAAACAAAGCAGTAAATAAAAAGAAAGTACACATCTAATTAACTTCCAAGTTGTGTTAACTAATATCAATCGCTTATAAAACATATATTGCAGGATTCAACTTGTCAAATACAAATTAAACGAAGGCCAAAAACACTGAAAACGAAATTACATGAAGACAATAACAAGTCTCTAGAGATGTGGGGCAACAATACTGAAGACATAGAAACCCCTTCTTGTCTTCCTAAAATTTTATTCTTTCTACTATGTTAGAATTTTGGCTCATTTTGTGCCTTGTAAAGCATTTGTTTTCTCCTGTTCTTAGAGAGTATTGAGTGAGCTGAAAGGTAATCAAGTGCATAGCACACGTCAAGCAAAGTGGAAGTGATCCAAGGCTACCAAGTCAAAGCAACAAGCACTACGCACTAGCGCCCTCTCCTTGGCAAGATACTTCTTCTAGCAACCAGTGAAGTGTGCCATTAGGCATGCCTCTAGCGCACCGCTCCAGAGCACTGCGCCTCTAGGTGCCCCCCAACCGTGGACTGGTGTGCTCCAGCCTAAAGGACCCCTAGCTTAAGAGAACTGTGCCACTAGGTGTGACTCTAGCACACTCCTCCAGTGCATCACGCCATTAGGCATACCCCAATAGCGCAAGGGCGCTCTGCTGCTTGATGAAAGAGGCCCCCAACCCCAGTGGGTCGTGAAAATTCTAGTTTTACGGATTAAGACTTATGACCACTTATTTGCCTAAGAAATCTTATCTAGTTCTCTTTACCTAAGTGATCATTCACATACACACATCACACAACAGTAATATCAAGCAATAAAGTATAGTCCCATCAAGCAGTGGAGGTCTAACAATAGAACTATTTTCCTTTGAAAAATCCATAAATTTAGGCTATCAGGATCTCACTCTATCAAAAAATAAAAATATTTTTGTGTGTCCCGCTTTGATACCAATGAAAAAATCTAGCTTTATCTATGGCTTTACTAAAGAATGAGTATTGATGCAATACTATGATAGATGTGACTATGGCTAAATGCAATCACAACGTATGTCAATGATAGGTAAAGAAACTAACCAATCACGCAATTGACACACGAGACTTTTGCCGTGAAAACTCAAACCAGGAAAAAACCATGTGTCTCCTTCGCCAGAGAAAGATCATACATTAAAACCAATGTCAACGGTTACAAGATCACTTACAACCCAATCCCCAATTAACTTCTCGATCACTAGGTTGACTTGAACTTGCTCGACTACTCATTACACTATTGCCGTGATTGACCACAGTACATATTCTTTTAGTACGGATTTCGCATCTTAAACTCCTTCAAGACTTCAATTTTCTTTAATAGAGTTGAAGAAGATTTCTTGCTAAGAATCAATCGTGACCTCTCTAAATGTTTGGAGATATTCTCTCTTGTGTATTCTTAATGGCGGCTCATGTACATAGAAACCCTTTGAATCTAAAACAATTGTGCAATCGATTCTTTCAAAGGTGTTTTAGCCTCCTTGGACTTTTTTTATGACTTTCCCATAACCTCATATTTATAGAGGAGGTATACTAGGGTTTCTGGACTTCCAAAATAGTTAAAAAGAGCTTGCAGCGCGCGTCCCTAGGTCAAAATCTCACGCATCTCGCTTCCAGTGACGTCTAGCGAAGTCTAGCAAAATCCATCTAGTGGCTACGAGGGTCAGCGAAGTCTTCTGTAGAAATACACCCTTCACTGTTTCTTCCATCGACAGGTATTGAGGTCCAGCGAGGGTCTAGCAAAGTCTATTGACGTTTCTCGAAGTCTATCGAAGTCCCGAACAGAAATACACCTAATATGTTTCTTCCATTGACAGGTATCGAGGTACAGCGAGATCCATCGACGTCCATCTAAGTAGAAATACACCCAATTTGTTTCTTCCGTCGACAGGTATCGAGGCCCAACGACCGTCCAACGAGATCCATCGACGTCCATCGACGTCTATCGAAATCCAAAATCAATTACTTTATGTATCATCTAAGACTCTCTTAGCACGAGCTTGAATGAATAGACATTAAGTACATCCTAAATGCTTGTGATAGACACTCCAACAACCCAAATTATAAGGAATAAAACTCGTCATGAAATTTATCCAATTATATGATGATACAAAGATAAGCACAAGCATACTAATGGGAGAAGGACTACCTAAAAGTTTTCTAAAATTAAGATTTAAAGATTAGTATAGACTTTATTGATTTTTAAATTAGTAGTGAGACTACCCCCATGGCATGGTATTTTCAAAGTATAAGAGCATAGAGAGTGTCGCATAAGTACCACTTGGGAGAGAGAGCAAAGTTTGGGCGAACACAACTCTTATATATATATATATATATATATATGTATATGATTAAGCTTCATTTTAATGATAGTAGAGGTGACTCTTCACTTTACCATATTGCGTGTTTAGCCACAACAATATATTACATTAACTCGTTATATCCTTGTGATATGTCAACATAGAAATTAACCAGTGAAATAGTTTTATATTTTGAAGTGTTGAAGTTGTTATCTTGTTATTCTTTCCAGAAGTAAATTCACTAGTTCAAGGATCCTTCAAAATTACAAATTTGGGGACTTTCTTTCTATTATTTCATGTTGCAGAGTATGGTATGGGTGAGAAAGTTTTAACAAAATGTGATATGTACAGCTATGGAGTGGTACTATTAAAAATGTTCACAGGAAAAAGACTTACTAATGACATGTTTACTAATAATAAGAAGTTTAGAAAGTTTCTTAGAAATAGGAAGAACAATCCTTGAATGCCAGGTAAGAAAACCCAAGGTAAGGTAGAGGTTAAACCAAAATCTCTTCAAATCAATGACAAAAAGGCTTCCAAGTCTTAGCTAACTAGGACAATTCAATGGTATGAATGTCAAGGTTATGGTCACATTGCCCATGAGTGTCCAAACAAGTAAAAGAAAAAGAATAGGGTGATGGCTTCCACTTGGGATGACTCTATTTCTAAACAGTTTGAGGAATCCTCTGTAGAGGAAAAAAAAAACTTGTAATTTTACTGCTTTTGTTGCATCTGTTCATGAGTCTATTAAATCTTCTTCATCCTCTCAAGTTTCAGTTGAAGATGTTTTAGAAACTAACAATGAACAAGAAGGAGAAGATGCTTCGAGTGAGTCCGAGAATGAAAATTCAGATATTCATCAAGCATATAAAGACATGCATGATGAATGCATGAAACTGGAAGATTATAAGTTGAAGGTGACGGTCAAGTACGAAACCATTCAAAAAGAAAGAGACTCATTGAAGCAAGAAGTAGTTGAAGTCTCTACCAAACTAAATCAGTTTGAAGCTGAATAGAAGACACTGTCTAACAAGCTACGCAAAGCTAAAAAAGAATTGCAAGAAAGTAATGATTCTACGAGGAAATTGGAAAAGAAAGTATTGTGTTTGGAAAAAGAGTTATCTGATGTCAATGCAACTTTCAAACAACAAGTTGGAGCAACTGGGAAGCTAGAGCACATTATCAGTATTCAGAAAAATGCATTGGACAGAAGTGGTATAAGGTTTGAGGATACACCTTCATCATCCAATGCAGTCAAGGCACCAAAATTTGTGCCTTCAACCCTGTTAACCATTGATGAATTCAGGCAAACTTCAAATGATGAGTTTTTTAAGAATAAACGACCTACAAAGAGACAGCATCAAAGGCGCAAAGTGAGTCAGACATGGGTAAATCCAAAGTTCTTTCAGGTAAATACTCAACCTTTTTCTGTAACTTTTGTTCCTATATGTCATCATTGTGGAATGAGAGGACACATTAGACCTAATTGTTTTAAGAGATTTTCTACCCCAAAGATGCAAGTTCAATATAAACCTTGGTAACAAAATGGTTTTTATAACAATCGGTTTCAAGTCCTAAATGAAGATCAAACTGAACCTCTGTATCAAAATGGCTTTTATAACAATTGCTTTCAAGCTTTAACTGAAAATTATAGAAGACCATTTTCGAACTTTCAAAACCATTTTCAAAATCATCAACCAAGGACAAGATATTTTTCAAGAATAAATTCTATACAAAATCATTTTGATGATCAAGCTTAATAATTTCAACCTAAGGATTTTGAGAAAAATGTTGAGACAAGAACAAAACGTCTTTGGGTTAGAAAGCATAACCTAAATTGTTATGTTACACACACAATATTGAAAGCTCATGACTCGAATATGTGGTATTTAGATAATGGTTGTTCAAGATATATGTGTGGTAATAAGTCATGGTTTAATTCTCTGGAGGAATTTGATGGTCATAATGTCACTTTCGATGATGGGGGCACTTCGAAAGTTATTGGAAAATGAACTATTATGGCTCCTAGAATCCCTCAGTTGAGTGATGTTTTGTATGTAGATGGTTTGAAAGCAAATCTCATAAGCATAAGTCAAATATGTGACAACGAATATCAAGTTTTGTTTTCAAATTCTAAATGTTCTATTTTAAATAAAAATGGTGTTTGTGTCATGTTTGGATTGCATACTTCAGATATTTGCTATGGGATTATGCCTTCAAATGATATTGTTTGTTATTCAACTAAATCAAATGAAGTAGATCTATGGCATGAGCGATTCGGCCACATCAATTATAAAGACTTATCTAAATTGGCCAAATCTGAGCTTGTAAAAGGTATTCCCAAGTGGGAAAAATTGTTGAATACTATATGTGGAACATGTCAATTAGGTAAAGAGATTCGAACCTCTCATAAGAAATCCAAATGGCTTGCAACCAAAAGTCCCTTAGAACTTGTTCATATGGACCTTATGGGACCAACTCGGACAGAAAGCATTAGAGGTAATAAATAAATTTTTATAACTGTGGATAATTACTCCAGATTTACGTGGGTGAGTTTTATTAGAGAGAAGTCAAAAACTTTCTCTATGTTTAAGTCCTTATCTACCAGGTTGCAAAAGGAGAAGAACACAATCATTGGCTACATTATTCGAATTCGAACCAATCATGGCAAGGAGTTTGCAAATTCTGAATATGCTAACTTTTGTGATGAACAGGAAATCAGACATGAATTCTCTACTCCAAAGACATCATAACAAAATAGAGTTGTTTAAAGAAAGAACCGAGTCATTCAAGAAATGGCCCGAGTAATGTTACACAGCAAATCAATCCCACTTAAATTTTGAAGTAAAGCAGTCAACACTGCTTGCTATGTGATTAACAGAGTTTATTTAAGACCGGGTTCAAAGCAAACTCCATATGAGATTTGGAATGGTAAGAAGCCAAATGTGAAATATTTTTGAGTATTTGGGAGTAAGTGTTACATCCTAAGGGATCGAGAATAGTTGAAAAAATTTAACACTCGAAGCGATGAAAATTGGGTGAATGCTATGCAACAAGAATTGGTTGAAACTTCACTTACACCAGTTGAGACTCCTAAGGAGAAGGAACCTTCTACCCACATCAAGTTACATCATCCAGTCACACAAGTCATAGGTGATGTGATAAGTGGAATGAAGACAAGGTGTCAGGTAAGAAATGAGGTAAACTTTACTTGTTATACTTCAAATTTTGAACCAAAAAATGTTAAAGATGCCTTGTGTGATGAAAATTGGGTGAATGCTATGCAACAAGAATTGAAACAATTTGGTAGAAATGATGTTTGGTTTCTTGTTCATAGGCCTAAGAATATGAATGTGATTAGTACCAAATGGATTTTCAAAAATAAGCCTAATGAACATGGTATTGTGGTTAGGAATAAAGCAAGACTTATAGCACAAGGGTATACTCAAGTTGAGGGGATTGATTTCGATGAAACTTTTGCTCCCGTAGCTAGACTTGAATTTATTAGAATACTATTGTCTATTGCATGCTACTTGCAATTCAAACTATATCAAATGGATGTGAAAAATGCATTTCTAAATGGTTTCTTGCATGAAGAAGTGTTTGTTGAACAACCAAAATGATTTGAGGATCCACATTCTTTGAACCATGTTTTCAAGTTGAAAAAGGCTCTTTATGGTTTGAAACAAGCCCCTGGAGCATGGTATGAAAAGCTCACTTCTTTTCTCTTGAAAAATGATTTTTCACGAGGGGTTATTGACAAAACACCTTTTATCAAAAGACAAGAAAAAAACATCTTGATTGCTCAAATCTATGTTGATGACATTATATTTGGTTCTACATGTGATTCACTTGCTCAATCATTTGCTAAGTGCATGAGTTCTAAATTTGAAATGAGCATGGTTGGTGAGTTGAATTATTTTCTAGGCCTTCATATCAAACAACTAGATTATGGTATGTTTATCTCTTAGTCTAAATATGCTAAGGATCTTGTTAACAAATTTGGTTTGGCTTCAACAAAACATGCTTGGACTCCTATAAGTACTAGTACAAAATTGAGCAAGGATGAAAAAGATACAGAAGTTAATCATACCTCATTTTGAAGCATGATTGAAAGTTTGCTATATTTGACTACTAGTAGACTTGATATTGCATTTAGCATAAGTGTTTGTGCTAGATTTTAGTCATGTCCAAAAGAGTCTCATTTGAATATTGTTAAAAGAATCATTAAATATGTGAATGGAACTCTAAGATATGGGATTTGGTTTTCTCTGAACACTAATGTTAATCTCGTTAGTTTCTCGAATGCCGATTGGGCAGGTTGTGTGGATGATAGAAAAAGCACCTCCGAAGGGTGTTTTTACATAGGAAATAACCTTGTTGCTTGGCATAGCAAAAAGTAAAATGCCATTTCCTTGTCTACCACTGAGGCAGAGTACATTATTGCCCATAGTTATTGCACTTAGCTACTTTGGATGAAACAAATGCTAGTGGATTATGGCTTTGACCAAGGTACAATTACCTTGTTTTGTGATAACACGAGTGTGATTAACATTTTCAAGAATCCTATTCAAAACTCACGTACCAAGCATATTGACATTCGTCATCACTTCATTCGAGATCTTGTTAAGGATAAGATCATTTCTCTTGAGTATGTTCACACGGATCACTAACGTGAGACCTTTTCACTAAACCTCTTAATGCTTTTAGATTTGAAAATCTTAGAAAAGCTCTAAAGGTTAGTCTTTTGGAGTGATTTTGTCTCTTCATCCTATATATGTATATATTCTTATTTTTTATATAAAAAAGAGGAAGAGGGGGGGGGGGGGGGGGGGGGGGGGGGGGGGGGGGGGGGGGGGGGGGGGGGGGGGGGGGGGGGGGGGGGGGGGGGGGGGGGGGGGGGGGGGGGGGGGGGGGGGGGGGGGGGGGGGGGAGTTTGTTGTTGATTAACTTGTATTCACTTTTGGACTTATCTATACTTGTCTTCAATTGATAGAATCAAACTTCATATTCTTGAAAAAGTTCTTTATTCGTGCCTAGTATGAATTGGCTATCTTGCAAGTCCAAGTGATGGTTTTCATAACTGCACTGACTCTTTGTGCACGTTCATCGAGAAGAAACAAGTTGAGCCTAAAATTGTTTTAACGTGTACTTGCTTCAGTTGAAATGCTTGATTGTCATGCATAAAAAGACATATGATTGCATAGCCTTTCTTAAGTTTATATTCGTAAACGCCTTGTCTCCCTCTTGTGCCATCACATGCAAAATAATGTCAAGAGTGAGCTATTTATTCAAAAAAAAAATATTGTTTCAAATTCAAAAGAAATCTTTATGCAGTTTTTGACTAAGGAAAAGGCTACCCATGAGTATAGAGTGATAGCTATTATAAACGTTTGTCGTAATGTGCAACTTAGTTTGAAACGTCATAGAGAATGCTACCTTGCTCACTAAAATGAAAGCCGCCTTTGGCCTCAAAAAGAGAAAGTCATTGAGTGGTGTTATGCATTTGAGGGGGAGTATTTACATTTTTTAATAATCAACTTTGATTGATTTTTAATCGGTTTGACTTTCATGCTAGCGATATCTCTTGAAAATTCTTGATTCAAATACTCAAAAATGTGCTTGTGATCTTAAGGCTTGAACTTGTTATTCTTGATGCTTACACGCTCACTTTGCCGTTAGATTATGAGTATTATCATCTTGTTGAATATTTGATGTGATGTTCAAGTTGGACATGTCTTTATAAACTTGAGTACTTGACATGTTTGCTTGACTTCTTGATACATGAAAATCTTCTATAGATCTCTCAAGTTTGTGATTTTCAAGTCTTTCAAATAGGTTTTTATATCTCTATTTTCTCTTTTTCTTTTATTTCATGTATCTTATTTTTAATTTGTATGATTTTAAAAAAATTATGAAAGGGGGGGACCACACCGTGGCACAGTGTTAGGCACTCACTAGCGCGCTACTGTCAGTGGGGTTACAACCCACTTCAGGGTTTTTCATTTTTCCTTGTCCTATTTTTACCCATTTGTCTTTTCTCTCTCTCTCTCTCGCGAATTCGGTAAGGGTCCCTCTCCGTGCGATTGTCATCTTTTCCACGTGGATTTCTGCTCTCGTGGTAAGTTTTCATCCTTTTCTTGCGTCTTCTCATCAATTTTTATTCCAGGGTTTCAATTTCCTCTCCTAGAACTTTTCGTGAGTTAGGGTTTTGTGCGTTATTCGTGAGTTAGGTTTTATTTTCTTCACGTGCTTTATTTGCCAACACTTTTCTCACCATGGCTGAATCATCTCGTCCACATTATCGCATGCGCACAAAATGCCCTCAAACTCTCGCCTTTGATCAATTCCGCTCTCTGGATTCCAAAAAAGTGTACAACAAAGCCTTCTCCGATCGAACTATTTTGGTTGAACGATCTATTACTGTCCGCTCTCAAGAGTCCCACACGGTATCTTTCTAATCACACACCTTCACGGACCGTGGCTGGGATGCCATTCTTCTAGCCCAGGACTTTGCCATCACTGACCTCATCCGAGAGTTCTATTGTCATCACTACCCCCGAGAATCCTCACGCTTTCACTTCGTATGCACGTGGGTATGACTTTACAATCACTGTGCATGACATTGCACAAATCTTTCACGTACCTCGAGTCATCAATCCTCAGTACCCTCCTGCCATTTGTGAGAATTTTCCTCCCTACAACAAGGTTCAAGAGTTAAGCACTGGAGATGCTTATCTTCATGGTCGTGGCAACACTCCCGCTGCTTATCTCACTCCTGAGCATAAGCTTCTGAACCTCATCTTTTCTGCCAACTTCCTCCCACGTGATCACCGCTCCACTCTCAATGAAGATCGCTCAAAGTTGATGTTTGCTATTGGTACCGGCCTCACTATTGATCTCCACACTCTCATCTTCAATCACATTGTTCGGGCTGCTAAGTCCAAGCCGGCAACTCTTGCTCTTCCCTATGGCCTTGCTTTTACGCGCTACCTGTGTCATCTTAGAGTCGCTTGTATTTCTAATGAGCTCATTCAGCTTCCTCAGCCTCCCATCGATGACCAAACTCTTAGTCGCAGTGAGTTTCATGCCGTGCATGGTCCTCCTCTGCCTCTTGCTCCTCAAGTTCCAGCTGCACCCCCCGGTGTTGCTCCTGCTTCTGCTTTTGGTGGTGTTGATCTTTCACTGATCCTTCACGCCATTGCTGATCTCAAGGCTTTAATGTCTGCTGAGCTTGATGTTCTTCATACTGATGTCCAGCATTTATCTGATCGTGTTGATGATATGACCGTTCTTGTTGATGACATACGCACTGATCTCGACACTTCGCTTGCCTATGTGCATCGGTTTACTCCCCATCGTCTTCAACGGCATCATCCATGACCATCTTTGTGCCAAAAAGGGGGAAGAGCTTCTGAATTTGCTCTTACGTACTTCTGATGGTATGTGTGGTTCTGACTGTTTGTGGTGGTTTAGGCTTAGTCCTGTGTTTGGTGGTTTGTTAGTTCTATTGATAGTGTGTTCTTTTGTTTTGTGGTAGTTGGTTGTTCTTGTTTCTAGTTTGTTTTTTTATGTTAGTTGTGTCTTCTGAACTATCCATGTAATGTTTGATTTGCTTATCATGAATACAATGGACATTTGTTTTTGGTTCATGGCGGTTATTGTTTGTTCTTTATCGTGTGTTGTTAGTTCTTTATTACAAGCTTGATTTAAGTTATATACGTTTGTGCATATGTTGAGGGGGAGTACCATTATTGATCTTTGCTTCATTATACATTCTATTCTTGATATTGCTGTTAAGGTTGTTAATTGCAGGTGGAGAGTTTGCTTGGAGTTTACTTCTCTTTACATCTGAATTTGGGGTTTTGCGTGATCTCATTATATTTGCGGAGTTTTGTCACAAAATGGCCAAGGGGAAGATTGTTAGGATAATTGGCCGATTTTGTGCTTGCATTCTGAGAAATTTTGTATCTTCTTTGTATTGTATCTTCTTTGTATTGAGAGAAGTTCGAGTGAGTTGGGATAAAGGCATAATGCAAAGTGAAGTGAAAAACAAAGGCAACACGAAAGGCAAAGCACACGAACCCACCCCCCCACCCACCCCCCCCCCCCCCCCCCCCCCCCCCCCCCCCACCCCCCCCCCCCCCCCCCCACCCCCCCCCCCCCACCCCCCCCCCCCCCCCCCCCCCCCCATCCCCCCCCCCACCCAAAGCAAAGGACCCATGCCCCCCCCCCCTTTTGTGCTTCAGCATCCCCCCCCCCCCCCCCCCACCCCCCCCCCCCCCCCCCCCCCCCCCCCCCCCCCCCCCCCCCCCCCCCCCCCCCCCCCTCCAACCCCCCCCCCCAAGGGAGGGCCCCCCCCTTAGAGCCCCCCCCCCCCACCCCCCCACCCCCCCCCCCCCCCCCCCCCCCCCCCCTGCCCCCCCCCCCCCCAGATAGAAAACACTGGCACTTCTTCACAACACTGGGCCCCCCCCCCCCCCATCCCCAACCCCCCCCCCCCCCCCCCCCCCCCCACAAATCTGAACATCCCCCCCCCCCCCCAACCCCCCCCCCTCTTATACCCCCCCCCCCAGGAGTGCACTGGCACTTCTTCAGTAAGCAGGTAGAACTCCATAGGACTGCGCCAGTAGGGCGCCACTAGAGCGCACTGGCGGCCACCCCCCCCCCCCCCCCCCCCAGTCTGGCTTTCTACTTCAACCTCCAAGACTATGCCAATGGGGGGCCACTAGCACACACTAGCGCACCCCCTAGAATGGCTTTGTGCTTCAGCATCTAGAGGACTGTGCCATTGGCGCGGCACTAGAGCGCACTAGCACGCTATGGCAGTCCTGCTCAGATTCTACTTTTCAAACCTCGAGCCTTGCACTGAAAAAACCAAAAAGCACCTTCAGCCACCTTTAGAACTCGTGGTAGTCATTTTAGCTGATAAATCCCTCCATGAGCAAGCTTCTTTTCAAGGGATTAAAGAGCTTCAATTAACCTCTCAACTGAGATAGATTTCAAGGAGAGACAACTAAAAACGGGTGAGGTTCTCTTGAGTCTTCTTCTTCTTCTTCTTCTTCTTCTCTATCTACCAAGTGCTTGCAAGCTACAAGAAGACTCTCCACCATAGTCTCCATCATCATTTTGGTGAAATTTAATTTTTTTTATTTTTTTGGTATAAACATATCCATGAACTAACCGGGCTCTCCTTGGGATCACAAAAAACAGGATCTGAGCCAGCTTCGAAATTGCCACAGAACTCTAAAGCAATCTGAAAACCCGTGTTGTAAAGCTAATGGCAGATGGCCGTTGGAGGAAACTACTCAAATCTGCCACTGAAACCATACCAATATTTTTAGCTGCAAATGTAGTAAAAGAAACTCCCTTTAGTTATCTTTAGTTTCTATCTACTCGTCTAGCAGAAAATCTATCAGTCAATTAACATGCCAAGAAGAAAAAAAAAGCTAATATAACCAAAAACATTTATCATATTTCCTTAGAAATGGGACCATTCAGCTCCACTTATGATTACATCATTCTTTGCAGCATACCGTATTAACGTGCATTAAGATTACATCACAATAAGGATCTAACAAAACAGAAAAGGAATGTCCAACGATAGAGGAATCAGCTTCTGCTTGTCCGGTAATCCATCAATGAGCAGGAGGAGCTTATAGAAGTCCAGCCCAGTCATTGCACAAAGCTTCAGATCCAAAAGGGGAAACAGAGTGACCTTTTGGAGAAGGCATTTGAAATAGCCATTCACACTGAGTGAAGATTGCTCATCGTGATACATTCAGGTCTTTCCAGCCCCATTGCAGCAGCCGTTCAAATTACTAAACACGTGCAATGCATATTCTTCTTCTAGCTCAGCAATTCAATAAGACAATTACAAGTATTTGACCATGCCACGACCCTCCACGCTAATTCTTGTAGCTTGAAGCTGCTTCTTTTTTGGTGCTTTCAACTGTTGCAACTTCTTTTGCATCTGCCAATAAACAAAGGATGCAAGGGATTAGCTCTTGTCCAGCAAATAATTTAATAACACATCTCCAAAATATACACAGGTCTACACACACAAACACGTGCAAAGTCCCACGGAAAGCATGCCCCAAGGAAAACACACCACTTATCTCCAACTGGGTCAAAATATCCATTTTCACTCGTGCACATGCAAAACAAACACAGCTTTTCTCCCCAGGTATTACCTGTTTGGAACCTAGATTTATCAAAGGAAAAAAAAAGGTGAGGAAAAGAGAATCAAATGAAAGAGTATTTTTGTTCTCTTTTCCCTCACCTTTTCCTTTTCCTTTTATTTTCCATCACCAAATCCTTCATCCACACAAAGCCTTAGAGAACCATTGAAAAAGCATGAGAGCATCCATTAGTTCTTTGATACTGTAACTTTCTCGTTCAGGCCAGGATAAAATCCACACAGCTCGTGCACATCTTATGCAAGCACACAAGAAAATCTTTTAGGCAAGCGTGAGAAAAGGCCTTTATCAAATATTTTCTATTTCAAACTTTTATTAACTAAAAGCTGAAATTTAACAACAGCTTAAACTTTACCAAAGGTTATCTACATGGTATAAAGAAATTCCATATTATGTTCAAATGAAAGATAAACAGTAACATCATTTGAATTTATATAGAACTAAATGACTATTTCAAATCAACAAGACTACTGCCAGGCAGAAGGCATATTTTGAACAAGTTTCCCATACTTTGAGATTTCAGCACTGTGTATCTGTTATTGCGTACATATATATAATGAAAAAAGCAACTGACTGCATTAGTAGGCAGGTTAAATTCAAATGACATCCTTTTCAAGTTCAATTAACTTAAAAGTTTGACATTCATAGTTGTGATTTCTATTTCAATTCAAGTGTCCAAGAGAGGGAGACCAACCTTTAGACGGCACTGATCTTGCACAATCTGTTTAGCACGAGCCCTAACTTCATCTGGATCGATTTTAGATTGGGGGTGAACCAAAAAATCCAATGGCATTGCTTCAGGCCTTGAAGCATGTTGCCTGGAAGATAACTGGCCAGACTTCGGTTCCCTGCACTTCCCTCATAAAATTTAAGTGCTCAAGAATATACATGTAAAACATGGTGCCTGATTAGGAAACCAACAGATATAAGCTTTTAAGATATCTTACTGTGAAAATTCAGCCAAATCAAGATCATCGTCTCTAGATTGCATTCCTGAAGCTTTATTCATTGGCCTATCAAAAAATAAACAAGACATCCCAGACCTAGGTAAGACAATACATAAATGGAAATAACAAGATGAAGATGGCTAAGTCATACAAAATACAGTGTATAGAAATTGAACAAAGATAATATATACTTCTTCACAGATGGCCTCCGAAATGGGACCCTCTCATCATCAAAGTTTCTCATATCCTCAAACCTTGTGCTCTTATTGAAGATTGGTCAACTCTGCGTTTTTGTTTTCAAAATTTCAAATGATAAGGAAATGTTAGTACGAATGAATAGAAATAATCCCATATAAAGGTTGTAAATTTTAATTTCAAAAAACTCTACCTATATCCGAGGATGAGGAGGAGGAAATACAACACAAAAGTTCAAATACCAGATCGTTATAACTCAGAAGTTTGTCCATGAAAATAGATCCCCAAGACCATACATCATGTGAAGCTAGCTCCACACAAACAAAACGAAACAGGAATGGTTTTGGATTATCAAGACAAATTTTGATCAACATATTGGAGAATAGGTCTCCATGTTAATCATTGAGCGGGAATGAAATCCATCCACCACATGCCGCTTTCATTCCATTTGTGCTAGCTTCTCATGGTACAAAGAGGGACCATGAAGAGTGATTAATATATGTATGGATGTCAAAGGGGGACCAAAAAATGTATCACATTACCCATTTATCAACCAAATCCTTAGCAAGTTTTCTGCTGGCTGTGGTCTCCTCATCAGACTTTGACAAAAACATAATAACCTGCATAAATCAAAAAATCAATACACAGTTGTTCCTTCTACTGCCTAGCCTAAAACATTATAAATGCATATGATCATTGCCTCCTATGGTGAACCCTGACCTTCCCAAGGCTGCTCTTCTTTAGTTGTTCTCTTCTATCATACTGCTCTAAATCAATTGGAAACTGCATGAAGAGTGCAACATAATCATTTTACACATAATTTTCATAGAAAAGCAATAAGCATCTCATTGAAGGAAATGGAGGAAACACTGTTTATACATCAGTTAATATCTTCAAAATTGCCGCGCGGATGTTTATATTTGGTAAGCTTCCATCCGGAAGGGGTTCAAGCCAAGTTTTCAGAAGAGTTAATACTCCATGATCCAAGAACTCTTGTTGAAGCTGTTTCCTGCACCGGTCAATAGTTGATGTAGGAAACAGATAACAACAATAAATAATAAAATGGAAAATATAACTTCCATGAAACCATGAGAGACAATTGTTTTACTTTGCAAGAACCTCGATGAGAAGAGGCAGCTTTTTGAGTTTATTTATAGCAGGTTTTGACTGTCTGTTCAGTTCTGCATCTTCTTCAGCCACAACTTCAAGCTCGGCCATAACATTTTCAACTAGCAATGCTATCTCTGCAGCACTTCTCTCATTTTTCTTTTTTTTCTTGCCCATCCTGAAGAGCTGCTTCATTTCCTCATCATCTTCACCCTCTTCCGCCTAACAAAATTGAGACAAATCTTGTAAATCTTCCAAAAATATTTAACATTTTGTCATAATTTCTTAAACCAATACAAATGGAATTATCTCAATAATAATACTAAATAATGAATCTTGAAGGAAAATGAAATCCTAACCTGAGGAGCATCAACAGGAGACAGTGGTTCATTATCACTTCCATACCGATCAGCGGGATCAACCCCCGTGTCATCTATAAAGTTATCGTCATCCATAGTCCTAACACCCTCTTGATCATCCTATTCAATTTAAAAATATGAAAAGATACAATTAATGCAATGCAAAAAAAATTCAGTGCTGACGACCAAGCTTCAGAAACCATACATATCTGTGGTTGAGCAAGTATTCTATCAAAAGATAAAGCACAAAGGACAGAATAACCTCAGTTAATAAATCATCCAAACGATATAAGCAAAAGGTATCAGCTTTATGTTGGTTATAAACACTGTCATGCACACCAAATAGGCAAATATGCATGTAAAATTATATAAGTCCAAATATCACCTCAATCAAATGGTGACAGAATCAAAAACCCCAAACATATATAAACAGAAAAGAAAACAGTGAGAGAAGGAATTATTAGAAATGTGTATTCACGAATGGCTGCATTCTTGGCATTATCTTAGACAATATTACTCTCACACAATATACAGTCCTGTAACTCTTTACTAAATTTATTTTCAGTTAATATATACCAAACTAGTAACAAAAGAACTAGTCTACGACTCTACACAAACAAAAACATCTTGTCACTAACCTAAGAAACTATACATCACACGAATAAAATTTACAAATTTATACACAAACAGAACTCTGTAATTTACAACACAAACATACAGAACAACAATGGAAAAAAATTCCGAGCAAGTTAAACAAAGTAAGTCCTACATTAGAAAGGAAGCAAAATCACAGAATTAATTAAACAACCGCAATATTAATCAAGTTACATAAGAACAGAACATCAACACAAAACATGGAACAGAAAGAAGTACCTCAGAATCACCGCCTGCAATCGTGTCCCACATCTCCTTAACCTCAAGATCACCATCGTGATTCCTTGACTGCCCTGCCGAATATCCCGCCTTCTTCAACTTGAATTTCGACCCAGCCTTGTCACTCCCGTGCCTCTCTCTCCTCTCTGACTTCGACTTCTTCTCCCTCTTCCTCCCACTCCCACTACCATCCTTCGACACCTTCTTCCTCTTCCCACCCCCTGAAGACGACGGATCATCGTACTCCGACTCAACCCCCACAATCGCCCCCAACTCTTCGTCTTCATCCTCATCACCGATTCCAAAATCCGGAGTGCTCTCCTTGTCCGTTGTGCCCTTCTTGATAAGCCGCTTCCGAGGCTTTGATTTAGTATCGGATTCGTTGTAGACTGGAGTCGGCGAGCGCTCTCGCCTACACCAAGCGTCGTCGTCTTCGTCGTCGATGTTGTCATCGAGAAGGTTGTGATCGTCTCCTTGGGGTTCCTGATCGGACTGAATGTCTTCATCGAAGTCCATCAACGGCTCTCCATCTTCGTCGAGGAACCTGGAGACCATAACAGTCGATTAAATATCAGAAATTCTTACCCTAAATTTCGACAGAGAGATAGAAAACATACGGATCGTTTTCGTAACCCATTGGTGCCTGTTGCAAATCTGCAATATACGCGTATGCGTGTGTGCGTGTGTGTAAGATCAATATTTCTTCGTTTTGTTGAGAGAGAATTATTCACTCAAATTTCTCTTAACTTTTAAAAAAAAATTACCAATTTTATCCGGATATTTGTGTCATACGAAAAAGTCTCTAACTATTCCCCTTATTTATTAATATTTTCTTAATTTTTTCAAAAACCAGGAATACCTTTTTCTCAAATTTGATGACTCATATTTTTAATATTTTTTGTATATATTATTTTTCTAAACAAAATTATCTCAAGTATATTTCTCAATATCAAATATGCAACAGAAAAACAGTTTGAGAGATACAATCATCATGTAATGAATCATGCTTGTAAAACAAATTTCGCTCCGAGCAAGTAAGAATAAGTTCTTCCGAGTTCCAACTATAGAGTTACATAGTATGTACATATCATAAACAAAAGGGTAAACTACACCCAGTAGTGATGCCAAAAATTTTATTTAGAGGAACCATCATTAATCACAATTACAAACTTTTTTTTTTTTGTCATTAAAGGTAGGTAAATTTTTTTAAATTTTTAGGGAGACAAATTGAAAAATATCTTTAAAACTATAAATAAAATTAGAGTTTTTAAAAATTTGAGAGGGTATTTGTATATTTCAAGGGTGAAAATTAAAAATATTTTTAAATCTATAGATAATAATAGAACTTTAAAAAATTTGAGAGGGGCATTTTTAAATTTTTAAATAGACAAATTGAAAGACATTTTAAATTTTGTGAGCAAAAATGCAATTGTCAAACTACCCCTCTAGGCCTTGTGTCAAGGGTTGCACTTCTAGTCAACCCCTTGCCTCATTGTACATAGCTTCTCTCAAAGCTATACAGGATGCAAAGTGTGCTTTTAAGATGCCTAAAGGTGTACAAACATGTTTGGGACAAGTGTCAAGCAAAGCCTTAAGGGTTGCCCAAGAGTGCCCCACGGATGCCCAAGTGCCCAGCCCAGTGCCTAGCCAAGCTGCCAGGTTGGCCCGAGTTAATCTCACTTTGGTTGAGAATGAGGGGCAGGATAACCTCACTTTGGCAACCACGCGTGCCCAGACCGTGTGCCCATGTGCGTGCCCAGCTGCCTTGCTGCGTGCACACGTTAACCTCACCAGTGGCGAGGAAGAGAGGCGGCTTAACCTTACTTCGCGTGTGCCAGCCAGCCAAGCCACGCGCGTGCGCGCCGTGCCCAGATTGGGGCGGGTTAACCTCACTTTGGCCTTGCCAGTGCGTGCCAGATTTTCACACAGTGACACCTTTTTCGCAATTTTGGCATTCGCATAACTTTGTCGTCCGGAGGGCTTTTTGAGCAAGGTTTTTTTTGTTGGAAAGCTTTCAATGTAAACTTTGAAATGCACGAAAGCTTTTCCTTTATTTTGGCTTGTAGAATAAATGAGGGTCAATTATGACTCATCGCACACACACTATGTTTCCTTGTGCAAAGTTGTAAATAGCTAAAAAAACATATATAAGGGGGAGAGCACGGTAAGCTTCGGACCACCTTGCTAGCTTTTATGCCTTACTTCTTAGATATTGTTTGCCTATTGTAATAGCATACTTTGATGCTTGTAATAGCTTGCAATTGTCAATAAAATGTCTCTTTTCGTTGCAATAAAATTGTTGCTCATTGCTTACATTGTTGCTAGCGTTGCCTACCTGTTGCCCACGAATTTCTAATTTTTGTGTTTGTCTTTGCATACAAACACGTCGGGTGTACTTTGGCGGAGCTTGTCAAGTGTTGGTAAGTGTCACACACGGTCGTTTGCCTATTCCGCAGGCCGTCGTGTGTCACCTTAGCTGGCTTGCCCTGATTACACCGGCTACTCCTGGGGTTTTTCAAAATATAAAATACTACTCCTAAATTACCATTAAACCTTTCATTACTGGCTTTTTTAAACAAACACAGTTGAAATATTTAGTCAGGTTCAAAATGATTAGAAAGACCGAAATACCCTTTGTTGCCTCATCCGTCCCTTAATCGAGTTAACTCGTTCAACTCACCTCCTCCCTCTTCCATGATCGGCCCCCTCCATCACTCCTCGCCATCACCCCAAGCCCTAGCGCCTCCGACCTCGAGGAGGTAATGCTCTGTGGGGAGGTGGTTTTCTCTTAAAAGTTTATGTAGTTTTTAGGTTCTGCACATCAATTCAGGTCACTTTTTCTCCCTTGGAATTGTGTGAATATATAATTATATATTTACACAAGAATATTGTCATTACACTAGTGGATCAACTGGGTTTTTGTATCTAAAATGATTAATTTCTGGCCAATTGAAACACTAGCTTAGTTAAGAGTTTGATGGACGTACGAGTAATGATTCCATACATGTATACATATGTAATTAGCTTGGTGAGAGAAGGGGATAGTTCTGGTTTCCTGGATGAAAATGCTATTGTATAGATATACATGTATATATACTCGTATGCATATATATATCCAATGTATGTTAACAATGGGTGATTGTTCGGGTGCTTTTATGCTAGAGAGTAGATAGGGAAGTGTTGATGGGGTCGGGGCCGGAAGTGGCGGTGGTGGTGTAGGGGGAGGAGACGGTGGGGTAGGGTGGGGTGAGTTCGGCCAGCGTGGGTGGTGATAGGGTGTGGGGTCCTAGTGAAAAGGAGGAGATTGGTGAGTAAGATTTTTGATGAAATAAAGAAAATAAACAATAAAATAATAATAATAAATTATATGTGGCAGTATTTGATTGGTTTCCTAAATTATATTATTAAAACAAACTAGATTAGTTGGCATTGTTTAATTTGTGAATATGTTATCGGTTTGCCATGAGGGTAAACTAAGTATTTTGAAATGTTATAACAATGATGTCAGCAAAATCTGTTTGTCTCCCTGACGGAAGGTTGACAAGAAAGGAATCTATTATGTTATTTTCAAAGTGAGGATATATAGTGTAATTATCAATCAATGAAGAATGGTATCTTACATTTTATAAAATCTCAAAAATGGTTAGTGTAATTTACCATAAACAAAAATGGAGAACAATGATGATTGTATCTGTCAAACTGTTTTGCATCATAGGAATATATTTCAGAACATTATTCACACAATCCAACAGTGAATTTTTGCCTTTGTTCATTACAGGTGAATCAGGCATGTATTACAATTTTGTCTTGTCAAGTTTGACAATGAGAGACTTGCAGAGTAACACACAAAGTAGACCAAGTAGAAATTGAATAGAAGAAAACAAACAAAGAGATAAAAGATATATATAGATTCAAAATAGTTTATGCAATGACCAAGATGGTAGTTGAGTTGGCTTTATTAGTTAGGTTTAAAATTTTATTTTTCTCTCAACAGTCGTGTGTTTGAATTCACTTGCGATAGTAATTGTATAAATCAGATATTGTTGAGAAATGACAGAATGTCGCTTGTACTTCAGTAGAATTACAGTGGCGGACTCACTTTTTTAGAATTAATAGCTATGACTTAAATCGAACATTTTACAATAGGATGAGAACCTCTATAGTTATGCCCAAAGAGGTTATTACACTGATCGTCCATTCCTATCATTTTGCTCAACAAAAAAAAATTCAAAATAAAATAGTTTATGCAACACAAAATGGTAAGGGACGCAGAACTCCAAAAGAGATATCAAGGTAAAGACATCATTGAAGAGAAATCAAGATTTCAGCCTAGGAGTACCCTACTATATATGAGCATTAATTACAATGTTATGTTTACGAGATTTTCATGTAAAATAGCATGGACTGCATGAAAATAGAGGGTTCTTGTGATGCCATAAGCTAGAATTTAAATGAACATACAAGTAAACTTAGTGTATTGAGTATTTATAGGTTTTGAAATGTCATCTCCTTTTGAAAATTGGAGTCACTTTTCTCCTATAAATCTCTCTCCTTAAATCAATTTAACATTTCTAGACTTATCATTTATTTATCATAACTTACTTAAGAATAGGATTTGTAGCACAGACCCATTAATCTTTATATTTTTTTGGAGTAAAATTTCTGAGTCAATCCCTTTGGATCCTAACATCTAATAGGCTTGGGTTCGGCTTGCTAAATCGACATCCTTTGATTGACCTCTCTGGGTTGATCTTCTCTTTATCTTGAACTTGACTTTTATTGGACCAACATATATAGTAATATTTTTTTTATATTAATAAGTAGTAACATTAAAACCTTAATATTTACATATACATATTAAGGATGTTTTGTATTACTAAAATAAAAAACGAGTCTTTAGAAATTTGGTAATATAATTGGACAACGACCTAAATCCCGTCCCAAATCAGTTTGAGGTTTCAGGTCAAATTTTTAAGGACAAAGTAGGCTTCAGACTAATATAACTCACCTCTTGAAGTTCTAGAAATTACATCTCCTTCCCTTAAGGTTTGAGGTGAGTTGTATTTTTTTTCATATGTTAAATTTTTTAACAGAATATATGTGATGCTAGAAAAAAAAATAGGTTCATTACCTAAATTGTTCCTAATGTGCATAAAATGACATAAATAGGTTTTTTTTTTTTCTAAAATTAATTAGTGTGTGTTAATTTTTTAAATCTTTGTTTTTTTGCTTCTAAATTTCCCAACGTGTGTAATTTTTTTTTAATAATATATAGGATCTAAAAACTTGATTTTCTTAAGTTAAATTATTATCTTTTAATATAAATTAACTAACTTTTTAGTTTTGATATTTCTTTTTGTAGGGTATTTTTTCTCATATTGACTAGAACTTTTTTTTTTTTAATAAAAATTTGTAAAATTTATATAGGGCTTTAATTATAACATATAAAGTTTTTAAAAAATATGAGACTTATAATTTATTTATTGATTAAAATGGTGTTTTATACAGATGTGATATTTATTTTGCTCTTAGAATCTTGTATTGATAATGCATCTTTTTTTTATTAGAAGAAAGTTCAAAAATCAACATACTAATTAATTTCATAAGAAAAAAAAATCTATTTATATCATTTCATATACATTAGAGACAATTAAAGTAATGAATTTATATTTTTTTGCTGACATTATATATATTTTGTTAAAAAATTTAACATATGAGAAAAATAATAACTGATCTTAAATCTCAAAAAAGAAATGTAATTTTTAAAATTTTAGGAGTAAATTATATTAGGTTGAAACCTCAAGGTGAATGTAATTTGGTCAATTCTTAAGGCTAGTGGCCGGACACTGTAAATTAACATACTGGCAACACATATGCATCAATACGTCTAAGCGCATCTCAGCCGTTGAATACGGTTGACGACGAATCGTCAAATCAATCATCAAACACTGCAAAAGCACGAGAGAGAAATTGGACTGCGCAGCAGATTGGGGTTTTTTCTCCTGCACTCTGTAAATCCTCTGGACCGTGACATAGCGTACAAAAATCTCCCAAAAGCTCAATCAAAACCCTAATCTTTGCATTTTTCGGTTTCGTCCATGGTTTACTCAAATTTGCCCTAGAGAGTTTGTCGACAGATTGATCGTCGACGCTATACCTGTTCGCCGTTGTCTCAGCGCAGTGTTAGTAGCTCCACAAGCAGTAAATTTGCATCACTGGTTCTGATTTCGATTCTGCTGCGACAAGTTCGTGTCAGTTTTGGCGGTGTGCGGTGATTGAACTCATCAAGTTCAAATCTTTGTAATTATCTGGTTTTCTTCGTGCTATCGTAGGGTTTTGAATGTCCAATTGTTTTTTTATCTTACCGTATAGATTTTCGCCTTCTAGATTGATTACTTATTTTTTATTCTAAATTTCTGGCAAAACGCAAGAAAAACAATTATTTGTGGTATTGTAGTGTTTATATTACATGATTGTTTAAGAGAATTTTCTCTATCTAGATAAATTTCTCTCTTTAGATCGATACTACTGCTGTATGTGTATACACACAAACAAATGTATGGTGTTTGTGTTCCTTTGTATAGTATTTTAAAGATACAGTTGCAATGTATGTATGCTTTGGAACTGGTTCAAATGCATTGTTGTAATCTTGTTATGCATTGCAGGATGATTTTGAAGAATTGTTGAGGTGTTGGTGCAGTTGAATCATGGGCAGTAGCGAGATGGATAAACCTGCAAAGGAGTTGAAGACGCCTACTGCGCAGGTATACTTGTGTGCGTCATTGGTTACTGTTCATTTTACAGGCATATTATTATGCTGTTGAAAATCTTGAGTTAGTGTGATTGTTCTTTGATGCTGTTCAGGAACAGTCTTCAGCTACACCCACTGGCACAACTACTCCAGACTGGTCTGGTTTTCAGGTTCCACGGTCTAACCCGTTTAGTTTGATCCTCTTGTTCAGTTAAGAACTTTGATGTCAGTAGTTATTTTGGATAGTTGTGTTTGTAACAGGCATATTCTCCTATGCCTCCACATGGGTTCTTGGCATCAAGCCCTCAAGCTCACCCCTACATGTGGGGAGTTCAGGTAAATTTGTTTTGTGTTAGTTTGTTTTATGAGTGGGGTTTATCTCAATTTTTATGTTTAAAACTTACTTTTGCTATGTTTATTTATTTATTTATTGTTTTTTTTATATAGCTCAGTGTTGAGATTTTGCTTTTGGAGATTGCTTTAACTAGTTGATTGACTTCACATATTAAAACTGCTCCTAATATATTAATCTCATTAACATTCCATGAGCCAAGCTGAGCTGCATGGTGGTTTGTTGAATTGATCTCCATTTAGTTGAATTTATCTCCATCTAGTTGAATGTTGATATAGCTAGAAAGTGCTCAACTAGCCTAGTAAAGCTTGTTTGTCAGCCTAACCTAGCTATCCTGGATTCATTTTTCCCAAGGGTTCAAGATCTAATCTTTGCAAGCATGTGCTTATTCATTGTCACGCATTTATTTGGCATTTTGAGGGTTTATTTTATATGAAGCTTAAAACATTATTTGAACTTTGGCGGTAGTGTTTGTGAACACCCTTAGATTAGTTTTGGGAGGAATTTAACCTATTTATTTATTGGAGCCCTGGTTCACTTGGTAGCCCTACATTTTCATTAGGTGATCCATGCATTTGATATCCTACATAGAGATGGAAATGGGCCTGGTGGTAGTTTTGAAATGCCATTACTTGTGTGTCATGTTGTCCTTATGGCAATGTCCTTAGTGTGTGCCAAGAGGTATTCATATGTGTTCAAAGTTCAAACACAATATAAATACATGTAATACATCACTTGATCACTTAATATGTTGCCTAAGATTAATTTCATTGGGCCATGTTAATGAGAGTATATAAATTTGTTGACAGAAGTTGAAACAGAGCTAGTGGGAGTATTTGATGGGAGAGAATTAGGGTTGACTTAATGAATGTGAAGTAGTTGGAGTTTGATATGAAATGTTGCTGGAAGTTTTGGAGCAATTTGTTTTGGACATTAGCTGCAAGGGAAAAGGCTTGTAAAATCGGAAGGGGGTTATGTAATTATTCTTCATGACAAAAAATAAAGTCAAATTGGAGCTCCTTCTGATATATGTATGATAAATGAAAATTTGATTAAAGAGCGCTTAAAGGAGCGCAACCTTTATACAAAAAGCTATGCAAAACGGCTAAAAAAAGCTAAACAGGAAAGTGAGCTTATCAATGAACTCTAAAAGAGAGAGATGATTCACAAAAATTCTCTTTATACCAGAAGTGAAAACTATGCAAAAGGCACGACATCAACTTGTGCACTGCCAAACTTTTGAGTCTCTTCAAAAGTTTGCACGTTCCTTTCTCTCCAGATGTCTCACATTAAGCATAAAGGAGCCACCTTTCAAGCTTTCTTCTATCTTCTAACCCTGCATCCCACCTTCCAACAATTCATTAATTGAAGCACTGAGCCTAGCATAACTCACTGGACTCCAAGATCTCTATTTGCATCAGGATTTCAATTCTCACTAGTAGTCGATGGAACAAGAAACTATGTCCCCATTAGCTTTAGGAATGGCCTTGGCCTTAGCTCCAAGATCTCAATTTGTGTTAGGATTTTAGTTCTCGCCAAGAGCCGATTGCTTACAAAAGCTAGGCCCATAAATCCTAAGTGATCTGACAATAAAGCAACAAATGATCCACTAACACCTCAACCTTTTGGCACATACAACTCCAATTGAAAAATCTAAAGCCCCACTGAACCAAGATGTCAATGGTAAATATAGAAAGAACTCCACTTTCATAGGCACTCTAGATATCCAAATACCCTTAGAAGGACAAGCACTCCTTGCCGCCGCCCCCGCGCCCCGCCCCCCCCCGCCCGGGGCCCAGAAATCACCTAGTAGTAAGATTTGACCAAAAATCTCCCCTTGTTATGATTCCCCTTCGTTCTATCCTCGAAATGCCTTTGCACCTTTGTTCCATACAATAGAGTAAGTAGCTCATCAGTATTTTCCAATTTCCTAGTCCTGAAACGGTCTAATAAAGCAAGGCTACCACTCGTGAATCTTAGATAATCCGCCACCAAGGCATCCTTGCTTATAGAAATATTGAACAAATCTTGGAAAGCGATCGATATGGGAATATCTCTGCACCAGGCATCATGCTACAACTAAATTCTGATTCCATCACCAATGAACTCTACCTGCTTGAGAAAGCCAGCCTATCCCTTATAATACCTTTCCACAAACCCACTCTATAAGGGTCCTTTACTTCCTTAGATGTCACCTTTCTCCAAAGATGGCCCGGCTCCTCCACGTTCCTCCAAAGCCATCTATACAACAAAGCTTGATTAAATTGATGGAAGCATCTAGTACCAAACCCCATTCTCGGTCGAAGTACAAACTCTTTTCCAACCCACTAAATGGAATTTGAACTCCTCCACTAATCGTCCTGGCAAGAAGTTACTTTGAAACTTCACTAACCTTTTCTCCTTCAAAGCATGCATGGTAAAGGGAGACATGAAGTAGGTGGCTGAGATAGATAGAGTGCTTTTGAGCAAGATTATTCTTCTTCCTTTGGAAAGACACTGCATCTTCGAACCTACAAATCTCTTCTCAAACTGCCTAATAACATTATGCCACACTGAGGTGACCTTAAATGGAGAGCCAAGAGGCAGCCCTAAATACACCGAAGGAAGGGCCCTCACTCCAAGACCTAGGGGTGCGGGGCTGGTCCCTAAAAGTCTTGAACCTCACCAACAAGAATTAGTTCACTCTTGCTCATGTTAGCTTTGAAGCCAGACATTGCCTCAATTAAGACATATTGCAAATACTTCGACTGCTCCTCCTGAGCTTTACAAAAAATAATAGTGTCATCAGCTAACAAAATATGAACAACTACCATTTTCCATGTCTTCCTGCTAACCTTGAAGCCCTTAATCAGACTACCCTGCTATGCTCTTTTCACCATACTAACCAAAGACTTCCATCATGATAATGAAAGGAAGGGGGACAGGGGATTCCCTTGCTTCATGCCCCTGGAACTAGGAAAAACCCCCGCAGGAGAGCCATTCACTAGAAATTGAAATCTCATTGTGGATGTACACCATTTAATCCACTTCCTCCTTTAACCCCAAATCCCATTTCATCCATTACATCAATTAGAAAATCCCGACTTTACATGGTCACAGGCTCTCAATGTTCTATTACAAATACCTCCTAAAGTCTTGTTCTTTAATCTTGAGTCCACTAGTTCATTGACCACAAGAACTATTCAAGTACCCCCCCCCCCCCCCCCCCCCCCCCCCCAAACACACACACCCCCCCCACACACACACACACACACACACACACACAAAACATGAATAAAAATAGAAGAAAAAGACACCTTTTTCAATTACAAAGCTAACACTTTTTGCCATCAACTTATAAATACAATCCAAAAGGCTTACAGGTATGAATTCTTTCAACTCAGTGGCAGCCCCTTGTTTGGGGATGAAAGCAATGAACGAGGCATTAAGACTTGTCTCAAAAGACCCAGTCTCGAAGCCATGCGGAAACAAGGCCATAATAGCTTCTTTCACCACATCCTAGGCTGCCAACGAAAAGGCCATAGCGATATCGTCTGGAGCAAGAGCCTTATCCCCATTACAATCGTTCAAAGCACCCAAAACTTCTTCCAAGAATTGCAATTCCAACTCCTTTTTATCTAGGTCTGAGGTATAGGTAAACTCCAATCCACACCGGAGTCCTACTGGCACACTATGTATGATATTATGCAGGAGTGAACAAAGTTTAGATCCTAAGTCCTACTTTGATGCTCATATCACCTACAAAATCAATATAATTGTCTGTATATGTTGCAAAATGCTACTTGTCAAGTTATGTACAAATACTGTGAAATGTTTTTTCTCTCAGATTTTCTGTAACCTCTGTAGTATAAGTGAGTGAGACTGGTCTGTAGTAGGCTACAATTTGTTTTTCTCTAGTAGCATTAAATCTTTAGAGTGCATTAATTGAAATATCCTAAACTGAGATCTTTTTAACCTTTCATTGAGCATTTCTATATATCCTCTTCCACCACCCCCCCCCCCCCCTCCTCCCAGCCGTGCACCACGCGTATATCTGCTGTTTCATACTGCTTTTTTTTATTCACAATGGGCATGGTCAAGAAATGGGCAGGTTGGATGATGGGGATTTGTCCATTGCTTCAAGTTTCTGCTCTGAAGTGCAGAAATTCAGTTTATTAACCTTATTTTATTTTTTGCATA
Organism: Euryodendron excelsum; assembly: GCA_033060915.1. NCBI lineage: Eukaryota > Viridiplantae > Streptophyta > Magnoliopsida > Ericales > Pentaphylacaceae > Euryodendron > Euryodendron excelsum. Next base: position 7,975,283 of record CM065397.1, on the reverse strand, counting down.
TTGAACTTCTGCTTCGTGGTTTAATTATTATATTTATCTGCAGCACATTATGCCGCCCTATGGTACGCCACCACACCCATATGTTGCTATGTATCCCCATGGTGGCATATATGCTCATCCATCTATTCCTCCGGTAATTATTTCTGATCGCCTTTTCTTTGTGCTCCTCAAATCATACCCTCATTGTCTGGATGCTACCAACTCTATATGCCATGTCTCAAACTTGAGCAGGGATCTTATCCTTTCAGTCCTTTTGCGATGCCTTCCCCTAATGGCATTATTGAGGCTTCTGTGAGTTACTTAAACTCCACTGTTACTTGGTTTTTGTAATTAAATATCACGTTGGCCATTTGAACTAGCCTTAGCATGACATGTAAATTTGCATGTAGGGGAATACGCCTAGCAGCATGGAAGCAGATGGAAAGTTATCTGAGGGGAAGGAAAAACTACCCATCAAGAGATCTAAGGGAAGTTTGGGCAGTTTGAATATGATTACAGGCAAAAATAATGAACCTGGTAAAACTTCAGGAGCATCTGCTAATGGAGTCTATTCCAAAAGGTAAGATGTATGTGTCTGGATGATGAATGGCATTGCGATAAATGAGGTTCTGTAGCTAGTCCATGCCTAATGTGCACTGCCAGTTGATGTAAGGAGGACTATTAGCGTATGAATTTGGATTCAATATACTGATTCATTGAACTCGTTGTTTTTCTGAATCGAGCTTTAGGAGATTGGATGAAGAAGAGGGGTTTAGAAAAGTTAGGTTAAGAACCAAGAGAAAGCATTTATTTATTGTTAATAAGTAGGGAAGTTTGTAATAAGTGCCAAAAAGAAAGGGGTGCACCGATGTACACAGCTCCACATACAATGCTCTACCCCTCTACACAATCAAAAAGCTTCCATGCTATCAACAAAATTCCTGTAATCATCTATATATGGGGTCACCCTCTATGCAACCCAAATATATATTAACCCCAGAACAGACTCTTCACTCTGTGACTTGATGCTCCAATCCATCAAAAGACATCCTATTTCTTTTAACCCAAATGTACCAAATCAAGCATAAAGGAGCCCTAGCAGAGTCTCCTTTCTACTAGAGAATGTGTCCCCTCTCCAATGACGAGCAAAAAAATCGTCGTCTGGTCTTGGCATCATCCACGTGACCCCAAACAATGAAAAAAAGGAAAATGAAAGCCGTGCCTTCATCATTAGGACATTTTGTGAAAGTTGATGAAAATTGTCACAATATTTATGTTGTTAGCGTATTATATTTGATGGACCTATTTAATGGTTTGTGGTTGCCTCGGGCCTTGAGAAGCCCCTGCTGCTTTTTTGTTTTATGGTACTTGTGGCCTAAACTAGTGACTATCACTGACTTCTCCTTACTATTACTCACTCGATACTGATATGGCTGCTGATGTTATGCAGTGGTGATAGTGCGAGTGAAGATTCAAGTGAAGGAAGTGATTCAAATTCTCAAAATGTAGGTATTATGTGATTTTTTTTTTTTTTTGGAATTGTTGCATTGACTAGATTAGGCAGACATTCCATTTACATGTAGCCATTTTCTGCATTAAACTGTTTATGTAGGGAATTCAGGTTTTCAATTTAATGCATTTTTTTATACCTGTACTTCGGAGATTTAAGTGTTTGTTTATTTGGGATACTATCTTTAAGTTTGGTCATGTTCTGATTGAAGTCCTTGTTACTTGAATTCGGTAATGCGTGAATGCTTCAACTACATTTTGGCAAGTTAAACTTTCAATGTGCTCAAATGGTAGGGTTGGTTCACTATCTTCTTCTTCCAAATTAATTTCTCCCCATGAGACCTTTTGAGGGTCAGGGTTCTGGTGGATTGAAATCACTTGTGAAGCAGACAACCATTTGTGTTCAAATTGTTCTGGATTTCATTTCACATACGTTGAATATGCTATGCCTTCAGGAACACGCAGGCCAGAATTAATTGGAGACTGGATATGGCATTTTCAATCACTTTTTGGGGATGTATTTTGGATTGATAATATTGTCAAAGTACTTTGTGGGTCCAGTTAATATGATGCTGTTACTTAGGTGCCTAGTTGGTTGCCTCTGCTGTGCTTTTTCCTGATCTTTTGATAGCTGCCCAGTTACTAAGAGATCAGAACGGCTTGGGTGCTTGGGCATGTGAGCCAGTTTATTAAAAAAAATTGATTATGCTGCTTAGAATGTCTTAAATTTTGATGTTGTGCTGCAGGAAGTTTCATTTTTTAAGTATTGAATTGGTCTAGCAATAGTCAAAGTTTTAGAACAGAAGATAAAGATTTGGGGTAAATCATGATCTTGAAGGCATGTGTCAGGAATTGTTTTTAACAGCAGGATCTTGCTGAAGAACTAATGCCACAATTGTAGTGATAGTTGAAGAGATTAACAGTCGAAATATGTGCAGAAATAGTAATTTAGTGTAATGACAATGGTTTCGTACCTCTGAGGTTGCTGTGGTGGACGCATTCAATTAATACCAGCTTGTATTTTCTCTCCAACAAACAAAGTGCCTTTATGCATTCTGAAGTTCAGTCATGACTTCCATAATTTTTTACTGTTTAAAATAGGAATTTCAAATTTATCTGTCTCAACAAGTTTCTATGTTAAATAATATATAATTGTCACTCAAATCTTTTATGTAAAAACAGAAAATTACAACTCGATGTAAAGAAGCACAAATGTGTATAGAAGACCAAACTCAACAAACATAGTTCATAGCTATGTGAGTTATATTGTATGTATATCTAGATACACAAATGTGTATATAGGATTACGTACGTACTCTTAGTCTGAATGAATCAGTGCTACTGATTTTGTCATGTGTGTGACATTGGAATTACAATTAGAGTTTGGACATGTTTGGGGTACTTTTGATTTTTATCCATGAGTGTCGAAGAATCCTCTCTTGCAAAGACTCAGACACTGACAAGTCTGCTTTTGAGAAGTATTCATGCGAGATAAATAACCACACATGGACAGAATAGATTTTTATTTCTTATTTTGGAGCTTGACCCTTCATAAAATTTTCCTTTTAACTTATCAAAGACAAGAATATTTTCCTTTAAATGTATGTCAGCTATAAGCACCACATTGGATGAGGATCATGTCTTAGATTATCTATGCAATTTCACTTTGATATACCTTGTTTCTTTTGATTTTGGGCAGGACTCACAAGTGAAGCCAGGATGCAGGCAAGATTCTTTGGAAGGTTTGTTTATGAGAATGTTCCTTCTAAATGCAGTCACTAATTTTGCAATTGTCCATTATTTTAATGAAAAATTATTGCGATGTCTCTAATACAGCTGAAGCATCTCAGAATGGTGGAGCTATGCATGGTTCTCAGAATGGAGGACCAAATACACCTCCAACAATGGTGAACCAAACAATGGCCATCGTGCCAATGTCGGCTGCAGGTGTTCCCGGAGGTGTCTCTGGCCCTGCCACAAACTTGAATATTGGCATGGACTACTGGGGTGCTGCAACTTCAACCCTTCCAATGCATGGGAAGGGAACTCCTGCTCCAGTTGCAGGGGGGATGGTCACTGCTGGGTCACGGGAGAGCATACAATCACAGCTTTGGCTACAGGTTTTTTTTTCCTCTTGTTTTTTATTCGCTTTTTTTTTGGTCCGTGATTTTAAAATTTAATGCAATTTACTTGCTTTATTCTTATGGCTTAGTGTTTACTGAATTAAGATTTTTTAAGATTTGAAACATTTGCTTTGTGCCTGACCTTTGGTAATCACAGCGTCTGTTGGTAAGGTCATAAAGAGTAGGGTTATGGGTCCCCTCCACCTCTCCTTTCGACTTCATCCCTCCTTTCTGGATCACATTAATGGCTTGCGTTGAAACATATGTCTTCCACTTTTTATTCAAGGGCTATATGGTCGCATGCATGATAGGCTTGATATATAGGTCTGACGTGGAAGTTATTCAGAGATTACCGTGGCTCGTCACTGTTTTTCATCCGCTTAAGTGGAGGGATGCTGGTCTTTGTTCTAGGAATGAATGTGCAGTTATTGTTAAAAGAGGTGTTATAAGAGGCCGTTGATAACTGTATTTATACTTTGACTTGGGTATCTCGTTTTGCCTAATATCACTATCTTCCATTAAATTTGTGGAATAGGAATTGGAAAAGAATTTAAATAGAAGCCCTTAACCATATGAAAGCTGATGTGAGTATTATACCAACTAAGATTAGGTGTGTTAACAAGTCTCAATCACCAAAGTTATCAGAATGTGATGTGTTTTCTTTTCTCGTGGGCAGTGTTGTAGTTGTTCTTCGGTTATGGAAGTTGGGGTTGCCTTCAGGTGGGTTTGGGTACTTACACCCTTGCTTGTCCGTACTTCTCTACTACTCCCATTATTACTTGACTCTTTCTAATTTGAAAAAGATGTACACATCTCTCAAGCAGATAACTATGCATTAATCTCAATAAGGCGAGCTACTCAAGGGAGAGAGAGCTAGCTTGTAGGGTTAGTGGCTCATAGTGGAAGTGTTAACACTAGCTTGGCAAATATTGTCTTATAAGATGCACCATCTTTAATGGTTGGCCAGTGAGCACTGCTGAGTTCACATATTTTCTTACAAGATGTATCATGTTTAAAGATAATGATTGTGTGCTGTCTGCCTGTCATCCTGGGAGCAAATAAATACTCTCTCTTTGATTCTTGTATATGTTACCACAGTTGTAATGTTTGCGAGGACTTGGAACCAAATTAATGCATCAGCACGATTGTTCTCTCAGAAGCTGGAATTTTTAGGACTCATTACTATTTCCCTATTGTTCTTGAATTCAGGATGAAAGAGAGCTTAAAAGACAGAGAAGGAAGCAGTCTAACAGGGAATCTGCTCGTCGATCCAGGTTGCGAAAGCAGGTAATGATGTATTCCTTTAGTTTGTATATTCTGTTTGCTACTTTAGTCATGTGACCCCATGATTCTATTGTGTTCATGTATGCTCCTGAGTCAGGCAGAATGCGACGAGCTGGCCCAGCGTGCTGAAGGTTTGAAAGAAGAAAATGCCACTCTTAGATCAGAATTGAGTCACATCAGGAGTGAGTATGACCAGCTTCTCGCGCAGAATGCTTCCCTGAAGGTGATGTTAATGCTTTAATTTTTGCATGGTCCTTTTTCACTACCCAGAGGATTGCATCATTTATTGGAATTTTAAAGAGGAGCATGTACATGCTATACAAAGTAGTGTTTAAAAATACCTTTGCAATAGAATTGACATTTTCAGTTCTGTGAAATCATTTTGTTCTGTTGAACCTACAAATGTTCTGGCTGTTTCAGTTGGGCTTCCTGGAAGAACATTTTGATGGGGAATTGCAATTTGCTGCTGCTTACTGCAGCAGAAGTTGAGATTGTGTTTGATAAATAGTTTTGTGAAAAGTCTTGGCTATAATAAGAAAAGCATTTTAAAGGGATGAATCTAGTGTCGGCTATAGCAATCCTGTGGAGGTGATACGAGTGGAAAGCAAAATCTCTGCTTCCCATATATTATTTTTCAGTTCAGCTAAAGAATTAGTTTTCTTTCCTATCAAAAACCATAAATAATTAATAATTAGTATTTTTGGGAGTAAACCGAACTCATCTTTATTTTTTTACCTCCTTTTCTAGTAATTAAAATAAAATAAAATAAAAAAATTACTTCCGAAATGCTAATACGACAGTGCCCAATATTTGTGGATTTTTCCTTCCTGATATGATTTGTAAACTCTGATTTTACTGCAGGAGAGACTCGGGGAAGTTCCTGGGCAAGAAGATCCTAGGTCTGGCAGGAATGACCAACGCGTTGGCAGTGGCACACAACAGACCGAGCAAAGTGAGCTTGTGCAGAGTGGTCAATGAAGTTTCAGCTGCCTTGCTTGCAAAGTGATTTCTAGGGGATTACGCTAACCAACTAGTAACAGGATGTCCTTATTTTACATAGTAAATGTAGTTCAAATTCGTTAAAACCTGACCATTTTAGTCCTCAGGATCTGTATTTTATCTAATATTATCCATCGTTCTAGGTTCGACCAATCTTTAAGGTCGAAGATCCCAGATGGCATGTAGAGTCTGAAATCTGTGTGGCACTCTTATTCTCTGTTAAAGCGTGTAGTATCAGTCATATTTGTCTGGGTAATATGTATTAAATATGGTTGATGAATATGCTACACTGAGAGAATCAATAAACTTGAATATGCTCGACTTTCAATTAATTTTGTGCTCTGGTTGTATATGATTATATGTTTTGGCAATTTCTGTCTTGGTCCACAGTCCATTCATGCGGATTTTGAATTTGTTGGACTGACCAGGTGAGAGTTGGGTGGATGAAGCATTCAGCGTTGTGGTCTGCCCTTGTTGAACTGTTAGCAGCAAGGAGCAAAACTTTCATTTTTATTTGTTTTCATCGAAACGGCCAAACGTCGAAAACGTAATACTAGTGAAATAATATAATTTTAGAGTTTCTATCGAAACATATTGAAACATTGCGAGATGTTTCAAAACATTACACAATATCCTTAAACATTAAGTTGGATTGATACGAATTTAGATCTGTTCATAAATGTTATATAAATTTTTATTTAAAAAAATACAAATATATGTATTTCACTACATTAATATTAATGCACATCGAAATGTTTCTGTTTTTATGCTAATCAAAATAGCACATTAAAATGAAAATTTGATCTTTGATTGGCAGATAATTACCAAGGTTAGCTCCCTGTATTGGTCCTGGTGGTGATCCAATCTTGGTCACTGAACGCTTCAACTTCAAGTATTGATTGAACTACTTGTTTGTTATATGCTCAAGTACAAATTGTACAATAGTATGGGTGACTTATTTGTCAAGTTTTTCACTATCGCCTCCAAAAATATGCTTTCTATGTCTAAACTCTACGCCAATGGAACAAGTTAGTAAAGCACCTAAACTCTTCCATGCCTTGGCTTCTGCATCCATGTACCAAAAAAGCATAAATAAAATAATATGTTATCGCTTTTTATTTTATTTTAGTTTTCATAATTCCGGCTTCAATTTGGTCAAAGGTGGGCGAGGATGGCCATCACCTCAGGGTTGACAGCCTTCTATTATTTATTATAATATTACCATCTATCCTCAAGCCACGTCACGGTTTCCCGAGGAAAAATTTTAAAAAATAATAATAATAAATCAGAGATCGAGAGGGTCCACTACTCAGAAAACGTAAAAATCGTCCCCATCTGTTTCTGTTTCTGTTTCGATCGACCTACGGACTCCACACTCCCCATTAACCCTCGCGTGCTCTCTCTCTCTCTCTCTGCAATTGAGCTTACAAATCCCTGAAAACACCTGAGATTTTCAAGAACGAGACATGAGAATTTCCGGAGTAATCGCCGACGTATTGGTGGCTCTGCCGTCCACCGGCGGCTTGAAGTTGCCGGACTTCAGGCATTCGCACGCATTCTCCGATTCAAAGTTCCTTCTTTCATCTGGATTCATCAGAGTAAGCTTTCGATTTTGCCTATTAATATATTCACGAAGAGATTTTTTTATCATGTGTGTTTAATTTATTTGTTGATGACCATTTCTTGGAGGCTCTGTTTGGTTGCTGAGAAACTGTGAGAACGGAAATGAAAGCCGTAAGGTCGAATCTTATCCGATAGAAGATGTTTTCTGTTTCTGGCCTATAGAAAACAAACACACACCAGCAATAGCGACCGTAAATGCAAATAACTTTTACTTAGGGAATTTATATTTGAATGAAGAAATTGAGATTTATCTGAGCTGTTTGATGATACAAAGAAATGCGAAACTCAAATCTTACACTTAAATTTTTAATCTTTTGGTAATTTAGTGTAGCTTATAACTGAAGAATCTAAACCTCAAAAAAGTCTCATAGAGAGAACTCAACAACAGTAAGTCTTGTACCTCGAAACCACTCTCTTTTTAAGTTGCAATTGTTTTAGCAGACGCGGAAAAAGAAAATGAATGAATAATAATGACATAGTTGAACCAAAAATTGAACTTTTTTGCATTCGTGCGTTGATGTTATACATGTTCAATAGCCTTCCCTTGCATTAGTGGCATGTGTAACAGGATTGGGGACCTCCAATATGGTTAATCTACCATGGTTTTATAGTTGCACCCATTTCCTAATATCATGACTAAGACTAGTAAAACCACTTGCACTAGTATAATAGGGATTGTCAATTTTCCTAGAAACACAAGATTTTCTTTTCTTTTGTTTTCTTTCCCTCAAATTTCTGAGCAATCAAATGGAATTTTATGGTCTTCTACTGAGCAATCATATCATCTGTGTTCATGAAACCTTGGATATGATATTGTACTTTCTAATCTACTTATGAACCCTATTGATGGTTGCCAATCACCCTTTTATATTCAGAATGGATTTTTCCTATTTCTTCCAATAAATTGTTAATTTTGATAGTTTTGATCTGCAGGGTAGTTTTTATCGTAGTTTAGCTTCCAGAAGAATGTTTGAGCCATCTAGATTTGGGTTGTGGGTGCCGGTTGGTGGTCTTTTATTTCCTTAAGAAGATGATATTGTTGATTTATGGACAAAAGTATCTATCCACCATGTGGCTTGAAGGTGCCTTTAGGGGTGTATTATTTTGCAATCTACAAGATTTCTAGTTTTCTTGATGTATTTAAGTATTGGCACTTGAATCTTGATAAGCATATTGAATTGTTTTAGTAAATTAGTTAGACTGTACAGTTACTGATCCTGTAAAAGGGTTGCTGATCAAAGAACAGTCAGATAAATCTATCTTTCAGCTTTTACAACTCTTCACAAACAAATTCTATTGTGCTCTGATTTGCTGCTTAGAAAATATAGGAAGAGAAAACAACCTAAACGATTTTGAATCTCAGTTTGTTATTTGAGTCATGGGAAAAGAGAACATTTGTTTAATTGTGCCTAATACAAGTTTTTCACAAAGTTGAGAAGATTAAACATCCTTCTTTTTTGCTAAATTTTCTCGATAACCAAACCTTGTGTTGAAGAAATTTTCGGAAGAAGTCAAGCTAGATTGCATACTTCAGTACAATCCTGCTGATTTCGATGTAGAAAATCACAATACCAGGGATATCATGTAGAGAATCCTACACTGCTTTGCTACATGTCCTGTTTTGGATTATAAGTTTTGTTTGAGACTTCGAAACAACAAAAAGAGATCCAATGTTTAATACTCTTTAATTCAGCCTTTTCAGATGGCTCCTCAGCCTTTTCAGATGGCTCCTTCTTGTGTTCTCACCATCTCTTTTATTTTGTAGAGCTGTCCTTTGTATTCCATTCAGAAGCTAGGAATCGGATCGGATAAGTCCCAAGCAAGAGGCTTGATTGTAAGAGCATCAGGTGGTTCAGGTGGTGACTTGGCACCAGTTGCTCCTCTTCAATTTGATTCACCAGTTGGCCAGCTGTTGGGGCAAATATTGCAAACCCATCCACATCTGCTCCCCGCAGCCATTGATCAGCAGCTTGAGAACCTTCAAGCGGAAAAAGATGCCCAGAGAGAAGAAACTCAACCTTCATCACAAGATCTCCTCCTCTACAAGTCAGTTGTTTGTTCTCTCACACACACAAACACGATATCCCTCCTGTTTAATATAGCCCCAGAAGCATTCTTCATTTCAAAAAATTTCCACTCAGTTGTAGTGTGCAAACTGTTGGATATTACACTGGAGCTCTGAAACCAGAAATGATGCCAGACTAACATGTTTTGATTGCATTGGTAGGACCAATTGTTGTAGGTCAATGCGATATTGGAGAGGTAGTGACGTTAGAATTAAAATAAAAAGGATAGGGGTTTCTGAGATAGCATTTGGCATAATAGTTTGCTGGTTTCTGACTTCCTGAGTAGGCTTATGCTACGCCAATGTTTTCATTTTTGAGGGGATGTTTGTTATGGGCTTTTGATGCATAAAAATATTTTTGTTGGAACTTGTAGATTGTTCAATTTTGGAGCTATAGCTCAGGGAAATGCTTAAAGTACTCTCTAATTAATTGAGAGCCAATTTAAGAGTAGGTGGAGCTGATGCATGCATTTTTTTTAAAGACAATTTCTGCTTTTCGGAAACATTGGTTCAGTTGCCCATCCCCTGTCTAAGTTTGTTATAACCAATTAAGTTTTCAATCCTGGAAAGGTTATTTCCATATTTTTCCCTACTCCAAGGATGATCAGGCTTGCAATTCCTTCGTTGGTTTATAAAAAAAATGATTAAATGTGGGTACTGAGCACCAATTTACATCAGCAAAATAAATAAAATAATGACGTAAAAAATGATGCATCTGCAGTGATTTGTACAGCACTGTAGTGTGAAAAAAGGTTACACAGTCTTGAGTCGTAGAATAGTCAGCTAAATACATAGCAGATAGATGCAGATATTTTCAAAAACAAGCCTATTGATACAGAAACGTTGGCTATGATAGCGAACCGTCAAATGTAAGATCAGTGTGGACAAGCACATTTCTTATTTTTGGTCTTAAGATCCTAAGGCGACAATGGAAAAGGAGTTCCATACTTCTGAAGCCACCCAATTTAGATTGGAACACCTCATGTAAGTCGCAGCTTTGCATCACAATGGAAAATGTGTGTAATATGTTACACATTTTCTTTTTTGGGCTTTCAATGTTGCAAAATCATGCAAGCTGTCACTGCTTTTTTTAATCATTTTCTTTTATATGTCTTTTCTATTCATTATTCTGTTTTTATTAGGAGACAATAATAGGCTATTCAATGAAGGTTAGCCTCTCAATACTCTTAAACACCCAATTCTAAGGAAGGCAGGATTTGAGCCTGGGTCTGTGGTGCAACTACCTAGGGATCTTTTGATTATCTCATTAATCCTGATAGATGGCTAGGGGTCAGCTTGGCCTGAAAGAATTCTTCCCTTTATTTATGTTATTTTAATTTATGCCCCGAGTCTCAACTCTTTAGCACTAGTGGAAAGATTGGGACTCAAAATTCTGTCTCTTCCGAGTTCTCCAGGTATGTTTGTATGCTGTGGAAAATTGTTGAAACATCAGATTGAGTTGAATGGTTAAAATTCTCAGGTATGTATGATGTGAATAGTTGTTCAACTTAGAGAGACATATCATGTCGAGTTCCCCATACTTCCTCTGGTTTTCACATAGCAACATTGCAGGGTAAATTCAGATGAATTTGGACTGACTAATGGGGAGGGATCCAAATTTGAGATCAACTCAGTTCGGAATCCTTATTAATCTGAAATTGCAATGACTTGGTTGAATTAATTCAAGTCAATGAAAACAAAGTGAAAAGATGTAAATCACAAAATTTAGCTGGAAGTTTGAATTAAACTGGCTTAGGGATTTATCTAGAACTTGCCACATTTCTTATAGTTTGATGGTTTGATCCTATTGTAGTTAGTTGGAAGAACACTTAACCGAGAAGCAAAAACTTTGGAATGTCACAGATTCACACACTTGTTAGTGCTGAACAAAGGGTTGATGGTACCACATTCTGCGGAGGTATGCATATGTTAGGTGCATCACTCATTCCATGGACAAGGCTTACCTGCTTGTCGATCTTCTCATTTTTTATTGTTGCATCCAGGAAGTTAAAAACCATTTATCTGCCTCATATTATTTCATATAAACAAGTCTTCTCTCATCTGCCTCATTGTTTGACACTCCCCTGCTAAATGATTCAATTTCTGGTAGTACGAAAATGATTAATTTGACCAAGAAACATGATTTCAGGAGAATAGCTGAAGTCAAAGAGAAGGAAAGACAGAAGACATTGGAGGAGATATTATACTGTTTGATTGTACAGAAATTTGTAGACAATAGTATTTCAATGATCTCTAAAATATCGGCAACCTCAGATCCTACCGGCAGGGTGGATTTTTGGCCAAATCAAGAACAGAAACTAGAGTCTGTGCACTCCCCAGAAGCATTTGAGATGATACAGAGCCACTTGTCTCTCGTTCTTGGGGAGCGGGTTGTGGGACCCCTAGAAACGATTGTTCAGATCAGCAAAGTTAAACTTGGAAAGTTGTATGCTGCCTCTATTATATATGGGTATTTCCTGAAACGGGTTGATCAGAGGTTTCAACTTGAGAGATCCATGAACACCCTTCCAAAGGGTTTCAAAGAAGGGCAGATAAAGTTTGAAGATCCTGCGCCGGTAAACCAGCTTTGGGATCCAGATTCATTGATACGTATTTCACCCGACGAGGGTTATGGAAGCGGCCTGACTGATTCCGGTGAGGGTAAGTCATATACATTGAGATCCTATGTGATGTATTTAGATGCAGAGACACTTCAGAGATATGCAACCATAAGGTCCAAGGAAGCTATTTCTTTGATCGAGAAGCAGACACAGGCGCTGTTTGGAAGCCCCGATATCAGGATTACCGAGGATGGTTCCATCGACGCATCGAATGATGAAGTCGTCGCTATTACCTTCTCGGGACTGACAATGCTCGTATTGGAAGCGGTTGCATTCGGATCATTTCTATGGGATGGTGAAGGCTATGTTGAATCCAAATACCACTTTCTCAAAAGCTAGACTAAGTTTTTGAATTGTAATGCTTGTAAAAAAACCCCTGCTAATTTAGCATTGAGTGTAAATACCTTGCAGTTTTCTCCGTTTTAGTTAGTGTATGTCATGCATGTGAAATTGTCTTGCAGACAGTTTCATTTCAGAAACAAAATAAATGTGTTGTGATTTATTGAAGTAACTTCATTAGTGATGGAATATTTTGAGGTTGTCTTTATCTTAGGCCGTACTTTGTTTTCTTATCTCCTTTCAAGATTTTAGGTTCGAAACTTTTTAAATGTTATTAACCTTTTAAAGTCAACATCATAATTTTTTGATTTAGTAATTACTAAATTTGTGTAAAACGAGACTCCCTTGAGATTAGGTAAAGTGCACCCAAAACTAAAAAAATAAAGTTCATCGTTTAAATTGTTATCCAAACAAACCCTCTTTCATTTAGAAGCATTCCCATTTATATATATGGGATCAAATAGAAGAATCCTATCCAAACGCTACCCTAAGTAATGCATATGTGCTATTTTTCAGGTATGGGCACATGAATCTCAAGAAGCTTGAAGGGGAGGACATCTGGCCCCACCCCCCCCCCCCCCCCCCCCCCCCCCCCCCCCCCCCCCCCCCCCCCCCCCCCCCCCCCCCCCTCTCTCTCTCTCTCTCTCTCTCTCTCGTATGTAACTATGTATATGGATATGCGACATATCCTTGGTGAGAGTGAGAGAGAGAGAAAAAAAAAAAAAAAAAAAACAAGAGGTCATGCTAACGCCAGCGTGGTATTGAACCCGCCACCGTTATTCTCGGACGCGGTTCTGCGTCCCAAACGCGATGAAGCTTTCTTCCTTTTTTACCGTTACGAAAAAGACACGGTCCCCCCAATTTCCACAAATACCCACCTAAGCACTGCGAAATTACGAAACGCGTTTGATCCCCCAATGCGACTAATTCTTCACTCGTTTCTTCTTTCCAGTGGACCAAAATGCCCACCCACTGCCATCAGATCTACCAAAACCATTTCCTCACACCTTACGCCATTAATTTGTGTGTACTATTCATTAGTCAAGCATTCTTTTCAGCCTACTCTGAGAGCAGGTTACAAATCTCTCTCACACGCACGTTACCTTACTAGAAGACAGGGTTGTTCAAAAAATTATCCGATCGACCAATTCGATCCAAATCGGTTTTGTAGTTTCACTCGCTAGTTTTGAGTGGATAACATTTTGTAGTTTTACTCATTAGTTTTGAGTGGTTAACAAGTGGATTTCGACCAATCTAACTATATTCGGTTTGTTTTGAATGACAGGTCTTTATTACTTCAATTTAACATGACCCAACTCGACATTTTTACACTAAAACTTTAATTTTTTCACTGAACTGACCCAACCCGATCACCTTATGAGTCGAGTATGGTTTTAAAATTCTTTAACCTGATCTGGTCGGTTCGGATGACAGGTGACTCTCCAACTTGACCCAACCCCACCCATAAACACCCCTACTAGAAGCATAGAAATGTCAAGTTGACCTATGATAATCAACATTATATATTTTTTCAACTATATTTTCTCTAATCAAGTTTTCTAATTTTTTAAGCAATCAATAACTAAAATCAAGATTGATGAAGATGCATTGAAATCAGCTTAAATCAAAAGTAGAAATCTTAATAGCTTTCTGTCTTCAAATAATTGAGGTAACATCTCTTAAGTCTCATATTACTTTTCTTGTAATTCAACTTTGCGGTCTTACATTGCCCCAAAAAAATTTTTTGCTATCCACATTTTTTCATGTCATAAGCTAGGAAGGTTGCCTAATAGTAAGAAATGTTAACAATTACAAAAGATAAAATACTTTGCTCATATTTTGCGTAATTTGCTACATATTACTTCATCAAAAGGAAAGTATTTTGCTTGTGTTTTGCATAATTTGCTACATATTTCTACTCAACAATTATTAGTAGTGCTAAAGCCATCTTACTACAACAAACGAACTGGGTAGGGTAGGGTAGCAACTACAAAATGAAAATTCCTTAGCTCCTTTTGTCATTTTATTTTTATATGCTTTTGTCATCATTTGTGATTATTACAAAAACATACGAGAATAAAAATTTTATGAGATATTAATAAAAATACAAAGAAGAAGGCATACTAAGAAGGTTAAGAATCTAGATCGGCAATTGTATACATTAAATTCAACTAGCACTTTCATGTAAATGTTTTCTAACTGTACCAAAACTTTAAAAATAAATAAATAAGTAAAGTTTCCTAAGTAAATGCTCCCCAGTGGCGGAGTTGTGTTTTCATAATAATACAAGGGTAGCTTCGTCATTCAAAAATCAAAACTATAGCAGCCAAAGACCGACCATTCTTCCTCTCCCTCTCCTCTCTCTCTCTCTCTCTCTCTCTCTCTCTCTCTCTCTGTGTTGATTGGATTTCCAATACTTTTATGTATAAAGCTTCTAATGAAAGAAAGAGATCGGAGGAGAGAGAAACCTTAAAGAAGAAAAAAGAAAAAATGGATTGTTCACATTCTCTCTCTAAAACGATAACTTCGCCCTCTACCCTCTTCTCCTCTCTCTTGTATATCACCAACTTCGCATCAGCTTTCAACCTCTCAACCATCACCTTCAACCAAGGCTACACGCCTCTCTTCAGCGACTTCAACATCCTTCGATCCTCCGATGACAGGAGCGTCTCACTCATCCTCAACCGCTTCTCAGGTATCCATCCCTCTCTCTCTCTCTCTCTCTCTCTCTCTCTATGCATACACATACATATATATATATATATATAAAGATATAGATATTCAAATGTTCTTGTAGATACCCATTAAATTCATTTGTTTTTTTGGCGTTACCTTTTGTTCCTCAGGCTCTGGTTTTATTTCCTCCGATTACTACAATTATGGTCTCTTCAGTGCAAACATCAAGTTGCCAGCGAATTACTCTGCCGGTATCGTCGTTGCATTTTATGTAAGTTGTAGATATTACACCGAGAAAACATCTGGTTTCCTGTGTGTATGTGTTTACATATATATATATATATATACATGCATTTGTATGTTTTTTGTTGGTAACAAATTCATGGATTCTGCAGCAAGATAGGAGCCTTAAATTTGTATGTATCTCATGCAAACAAAAAAATATTTTTTTACACAAATTAAATGTAATGTTCTTTTTATTACAGTAATTCTATACCAAAAAAAAAAATTGTATTGAATTTGCATACAGAATATTTGTGATTCTTTCATGTCAAGCTCAAATACTCACCATTTTTTGCTTATAAATATTTTGATGGAGTTTTCTATATAAAAATTCTGTACGATTAATACGTTTCTATGTGTATGCGGGTGATGGGAGTGCCCTTGATTGTCTGTCTTTTTTCACAAAACAAAATGATGAAAAAAAATGTTACACATAAATTAATTTCTTAATTTATTTTCTCACCAAAACAAAATGCAATGGGCCCCACAAATATTATTAATGTTAGTCCCATTATATTGTATTTGTGAGTGAGAAAATAGATTGAGAAATTGGTTTATATATGACATTACTCTTGTATTAACTATGGGTGTTTTTCCTCCAAAACGTCAAATTCCATCACTACATTGATTGTCATTTGCAAAAATCAATTGCAATGTCAATCCATGTAAACACATTGTTTTCTTCTTAATTTTTTAGAATAATATTGGTCTCCTATATACATAATTAACATCGTGGATAATTATTATTCTTGTTCTATATTTTTGACACAGACATCAAATGGAGACGTATTTGAGAAAACCCATGATGAATTAGACTTTGAGTTCTTAGGCAGCCCCCGTGGGAAATCATGGAGGTTCCAAACGAACTTGTATGGAAATGGAAGCACAAACCGAGGCCGAGAAGAGAGGTACACATTGTGGTTCGATCCAACCAAAGAATTCCATCGATACGTTATTCTCTGGACCTCCAAAAGCATCATGTAAGCATATGATCCCATCTTCTCCTCTAATTTTCTTTTTCTTTTCCTAGAAAGTTTGAGCACTATTGAATGTTAAGCCTAAACGTGTTGTGTTCAACTTTAACCACTTTTGTTGTTTACACTTTTTTACCTAACCAACATACACAGAGAGAGAGAGAGAGAGAGAGAGAGAGAGAGAGATCCTTGCGCATCTTCGTTTGGTTTGTGGAACGATTTTCAATCACAAGCAAGTTTCTCTTAGGCCAAAATCGTTTTTCATTTTTATTTTATGTTTCTTTCTTCTTCTTCTTTGACTTTATCATGGAATTCATAATGTTTTGTGGTTTAAGAGTCATGTTTGGCCTATTGTTAGGATTTATTTGTTATAAATTCTGTCTCCTTTTCTCCTGTTTCTTGTGCTCTTCTAAAGAAAATAACTTTTTGATCTTTGTTATTTTGTGGATAAAATTTTACTTTTGATTCAAATATCTTTGCAAGATGAAATGCTAGTTTTTTTATTTTTTATTTTGCAATGTTTTCAAATTTTATTAAAGAATATCATTTTACTTTGGTCGATCTTGTTTCAATTTCAAATGACTTTTCTGATAACTCAATTTAACCAAACTGCAAATTCATTCATGCAAGCAATTAAATGTGTATCCGTGTTACTAAATATGTTTCTTGAAAATTGAAAATTATAGAGCAATTGTTTGCAATATGAGTTTGGTGGTTTTGTGGTTTCTGAGAGTTTTTTAAGGTAAAAAACAATGCAAAACTCAATAATTGTAAATTCTGGACCACAAAAAAATTTGCCTAAAATCATTAAACCACAAACTACAATATCATAGGATGTTGAACCATGCACCTGCAAGGAAATTGCACTCCTAGGGCTAATTAAGAAGCATGGAAGAACATTCATTAAGATGTTACAACTATATATACATCAAAGCTCACTTTATAACTTTTGTAAGGTAGCTGTAGATTTCTATTGCATTGCCAATGACTCTTGCCCTAAAATTCTCCAATTAGGGCATTCTGACCCCTTTTGTTGCATTTTGCTAGCTGGTGCAACTATGGCTAGTAACCGTAGCAGGTTTGGCGTGCAAGCTTGGTCTGGTCCATGGCTAGTAACCTAGCGCAGCATTTGGGCACAGGAATAACATAAAGAAGCCTTAACATATATAGAAAAATTGAGGGGTCGAAAAAAATGAGCAGTGCAGAGCCATTCCTCCCACCCAACACCCCTCCTGGTCCTCGAAACCCTAATAAATGAAAATTTCAAATCCAAGTAATTGTTTCGATTACTTAAACTTTTAGTAAGTCAATTGGCAGCTCTGCATGGTTGAGTTTTTAGGTTCCTTTTGGTTTATTATGATTGGAATTGGTGATATTGTTCTTCTTTAGTTTTCCCAACAACCAAACAGAGCATTTGTGACAAAAACATTATATCGTACACAAAATAGGTTTTTAAAACATTAAAAATAGATTGTTGAACATTAATAAAACTCATGGGTTTCAAAGTTGCTCTCTTCTTTAGTTCTCATGACTGTAGGAAAGCATAGCTTTACTTTCAACTTTTTATTGTACTCTCTCTCACACACGGAGGCAATCCAACAATTCCATGGTAATGGCTTGTGAATAAACCTACAACAGATGGTCTGTGTGGCTTTCACATGCCTGTGTTTGCCAGTAAAACCATATAGAATTATATATATGGGTAATGCTATACAAATAAAATATTCATACAACATTTTTATATAGAATGATGTGTTGAATCAGAATCTTTCACTACAAAATAAAACACTCACCATAATGACTCTTATTTACAAAAAAAAAAATATTATTCTTTCAAAAAATGTATACAAAAAAAACTCAGCAGAATAATGTGACCGTTGCATTTTTACAATTAAAACTCATTATGATGAGTGGTTTGATTTAAAGTGAATGACTCTCAATTAATCACATCATTCTGGTAATAAATTTTGTATGAAATTTCTATTTGTATATTATTATTCTTATAAAAATATCATTGTCATATCATTTTAGTAAAAATTTTCATACAATTTTTTTTGTAAGAATAACATTTTCCTATATATATAAAATACACTAGAGGTGAGGCACACATAATACGTGTGCAACTCGCATGGTAAACAAATTAACATCAATTATCTAGAGAGAGTAATACCATAACAGTAATCTTTGAAAAGCAAAACTCATACAGAGTAGTTATCCAAATGTGGGATGTAGTAGTTGAGTGAGTGTAGAGGTGTGAAATTTTTATTTTCACTCTTAAGGTTAACATAGACAAAGGCCACTACCATTGTAAAAACACTGAATTTTGAATAACAATTTTGAAATATAGAAAGTTAACACTGACGTCATATTTAGAGGACACTAATCCGGTCTTCTCCCTTAAATATTAGAATGGATGAATATATATGTACATAGATGAACACGCAGGTACATGCATACACAAATAGACATATAGTCTCTTTGCATGTCAATTTTTTACTTCATAACCTACAATGTCATCCTTATAGTTTTGTGTACATTCAGATTCTACGTTGATGAAGTTCCGATAAGAGAAATCGTGCGCAGCGACGCCATGGGCGCCGATTACCCATCAAAGCCAATGTCCTTGTACGCCACCATATGGGACGGCTCCAGCTGGGCCACCTCCGGCGGCAAATACAAAGTCAACTACAGGTTCCAGCCCTTCGTCTCCGAATTCAAGGACCTTGTCCTTGAAGGCTGCGCCGTCGACCCCATCCAGCAACTCCCTGCCGCCGCCCGCTGCAAAGACAAGACCGCCATGCTCGAGGCGGCCGATTATGCCGCCATCACCCCCGACGGCCGGAAGGCCATGAGCCGGTTCCGGGAAAGATACATGTATTACTCGTATTGTTATGATATAGTGAGGTACCCCGTGCCGCCGCCGGAGTGCGTGATCGTCCCATCGGAGCAGCATCTCTTCAAAGACACCGGAAGGCTGAAGGAAGCATTGAAAATGAAATTCGGACGCCACCAAAAGCATCGCCGCCGCGGCTCACGGCGGAGGAGCCAGGTCCCGGCTGCTTCGGGTGCTACTACTATGTGATATGTGTGCGCATGAGGCGTAAAGATTTAAGTCTTAAGAGCAATGCTCTGTACAAACAGAATTTTTGTAGAAAGTTTTTATTTTATGAAAATTAAAAACTTATATCCTTACAGAATTTTTATACAAAATTTCATGAGAATAACGTGGCAATAATATTTTTAAAATTAAGAGTCAAGATGGTAAGTATTTTGGTTTAAAATGAAAGGACTACAAATAGCCACATTATTCTCTACAAAAAAAAATGTTCAAAAATTCTATTTCTATTAACATTACTCTTAAAACAAAAACAAAACTCATCACTATTTTGGTTTATAATCTCATAAATACCTTTTCTTTGGGAAGTATAATTTTAGAAATACAAATACCAGATTTTTTTTATGAAGTTGTCTGACAAACATATATATATAATTTTTTGAGATGTTAATAGTGGTCGTTCTTCGTTTTATATTAATATTATTATTATTATATGTAGAGCAACTATAAAATTTTGGTGGTTGCTAATTGATTTTGTTTTCCTTTTTTAGTTTTTTACTTATTCAATTTTTATGTGCAAAAATAAAGTAAAATCTTGTTCGAAATTTCTAGTTGAATGGGTGTTTTATTTCTTCAAACTCTTTTATTTGTTAATATTTTTTTAGAGGAAAAAGTGGTCTATGAAGTTCATGGTAGTAACAATTAAAATATACTTTTAAGCTAGAATGATTAACAGTTGCATGATAATAAAGCAAGTATATAACTATTTTGTTTTTGATGATCAGGAACCTCTCCGAGGCAGAGCCACACTAAACCCACCTCCACAGAATAAGCTTCCGATATCTGCAATCACTCATAATTCACAAGAATTAGTTAAGCTTGAAGAAGGTCAACCACAAGATTCAGTTAAGCTCGAAGAACATCAACCGCAAGAATCAATTAAGCCAGAAGAAAGTCAACAACAACAATCAATTAAGCCTGGAGCACGCCAGGTGAGACTCGAATCCAAGATATCTGAGTTTATGGTTCATCCTAAGGACTACTCTCATTCTACTGAGCTACCCCATGAGGGTTCCAACTATACAATGATGTTTTTAGTATACATGTATTTGCTTCTTTTTATTGTCATTTATAAAGTTGCTCCATGGCGATTTGGACGTAACTGGTTCGAGACACGAAAACAAGTTTTCCGTACGAGAGGTAAGATTACACATATGACCCTCTCTTGACCTTACAGCGGCAGAAGCCTTTGTAAATCAAACATTCATAGAACCACAACAAATACACAGTATTGTGGTTTTAGAATACCACCATCACAAAGACATGGTCTGGTTATACATTAGGTGCTTCCTAACAATGTAAATAATGATTCTTGCAACTGATAAATTAGAGATGGCCAAAATTTTATCACTGCTCATTTTGGAGTGATTTGTACATTTATACACTACCTTGACAATAGCATTAATTTTTTAATCTTTTTTTGGGTTATCTCTCGACAAATTTTAATGTCAATAATTTTTTAAAAATAAAAAAGACGTTTTTAGTGCTTGGCAATTGGCAGCAACAACTTCTTGCTCCCCAGCTACGCGTCCACTGCTGCTTCTTCCACATCGGCAAATGTCATGCACAATCTCACAAGTATATGAGAAGATGCATACATGACGACAGTAGTTACGAGAAAAGTCAATGAGAACGTGGTTCATAGATGCATGAATATACCAGCACATTACACGTACCTAGATAACAGGAGATTTCTGATGCTGAGCAAGAAGAAATCATTTTCCTTTTTACTATACCTATGACTTGTGACAAACAAAATAAATATTATGTTAAACAGTGTAAACTAGCCTAAAGATTACTTAATTTGGGCAACCACGGTCGGTATCAGCAAGTACAATATTAATTACTACTTGATGCCTGCTTGGAACTTGAGAAAAGGGGAGGAAAGGAAAGAAAAATAAATAATTTTCCTTCCTTTTGGTTTCTACTTAGTAGGGAAAGAAAAAAAAAAAAAAAGTTAGAGAAAAACAAGGGAATGTTTTTTTCCTTCCTCTTGCCTCTCATCTTTTTTTCATAAAACCAAAGAAAGAAAAATAATCATTTTCCTTACAATTCATTTGCCTTTCATCAGGAGCTGCTTAAACATCATTGAGAGCGGGAGATCCAAGTTCCAAACATGCCCAAAATCCTTTCCAAGTTAATCTAAGACAAGGCTCCACAACAAGGGATATTGCTAGGTCTATCCCGTGCAACCGAAGAAAATTATAAACTTGAACACATTAAACCTTTCCCCCCCCCCCCCACCAAAACTACGTTCCGCTTGGAACTTGAACTTTTAGTTAAAAAAAATAATAATGTGAAGGAAATTAAAAAAAAACAAAATAAAAGAGTATTTGTATTCTATTTTCCCTCACGTTTTTCTTTTTCTTTACTTTTCTAACCGAAAATCCGAATTTCAAACAAAGCACTACAGATTTTGCCATTAGTCCAATTCCGTCGAATCCTCAACCAAACACTGGACTAGAATTATTTGTCCAGGCCTGAATCCAAACACAGCCTGTAATAAGCCCTCTGTCTGAACATGCTAGTGCAGACTTGAAACCTCAGAAGGCTAGTCAAGGCAAAAAAAAAATTTCTCGCATGCAATAAAAAGGAACCATTCAACACTATCCTTCCAATAGAGCAAAATCTAACTTGAACAGTAAATAATAGAATGAGAGCAGGGGAATTCAAACTCTGAGACGGACTAATTCCTGGATTGTTAGTTCAACCACCCAACCTAATGTCAATACTTGATACCGAAAATATAAGAAAATGAATACCTAATCCAAACAAAATTGGCAGTTCCAATTGTTTAACCGATCTGATTATTTCAGAATTGTCTGCTAATGTCATTATCGTCCGATGACAATAAAATTAACCCAAAAAATTAAGTTCAGGAACATAAGGAGACAGTAACCAGATAACGGTGAATAAGATGAACAAATTTTCCAATGGAGATAATCCTGACTATAGCTATGCGCTAGAAATCAAATAATCCCCAGTTGTTGTGAATGCCAAGAATTAACTAATAATCTCATACCTCATTTGCCGAATAAGCACACATGTTCCGTGGAGAAACAATGAAATGAAGTGGCGATAAACCAAAAAAACCCAGACATTTGATGACAGCTGGAAGCTACAAAAAAGTTAGAAGAACACAACTCTGAAACAAAATTAACTTCAATTTCTACTGCCATGTCTCTACTTACAAAGATTACAAAGAATGTGTACACTGGCTCCCACTATGAACATCCAAGTTTAAACAAGAATCAAGGAATAAGAATGCCAATGAGTCCATTATGCTCTCAAGGCCTTTCCCATTTTTCTTACAATTTGCCAGAGAAATAACAGCAGAAACTTGGGATTTAGTTGGGCTCAATATTTAGAAGATGAGATTTACCTCAAGAACGAAAATTCACGGGAACTGGAAGGATCCGCCAATCTCAGTACTACCTGATGGGGGGCTTATTGCAACCCAGAGGAGGGAAATAGTGATTGCAATAAGTCCTGACCAAACAAACACAATTGTGGGTGTCCTCCCCCGTCTTCCCATGAGCCCTTTTGCAAAGGGGTAGAGATGAGCCAAGACCCAGAAGCTAAAGAACACCCCTCCTAACAATCGGCTCCACTGCGGTATGGTGCTATATATCGTTCGGCTAACCCCTACTGCTATTGCAATCAAGTTAGTCATCATGATTGTGATTGGGGGTATCATTAGGGACGTCCATTTGAGAATATAGAGATCAGCAAAATCATCATCAGCATCATCGCCAGCAGACTTTGATGTCAAAGTAAATGATATCTCAATCCCAGCAACCACCTTGAGTAGACCCTGAAGCACAGCAGCAAGATGAGCACTTGTGCCTCCAATTAACCAGAATTGCTCATTTCGCCACCACTCTTCCAGTGTGATGCCAGACCACTTGATCTCAAGCACGGCAAGCATGCAAAGAGTCAAGGTGATGATGAGGAGGTAGGCGAGGAAGGCCACATTGAGGGACTGGACGATGAATTGACCAGAGAAAAGGGAAAGTGCCGGAAGGAAGCAGTAAACAATGAGAAAAAAGGAGGTGAATGGGTAGATACCAACGTTGAGGTAAGCAATCCTCTGCAAAAATTTCATTCTAGGACTAGCCAGAAAAGCGTTGTTGCGAGAGAAGAATATTTCAACAGAACCAGTGGCCCACCGGAGGACCTGGTGAAGCCGATCAGTCAGATTAATCGGAGCAGTCCCACGAAAGGCATCCCTCTTGGTGACACAATAAATAGATCTCCATCCCCGATTGTGCATCCTGTAACCAGTCACCACATCTTCAGTTACAGATCCATAAATCCACCCAACTCGAGTGCCCCATTCAGTTTTATCTTCATACCAACATGAGATGACACTGATTGCTTCAGCAACTGTAGATGCATCAAGAAGCTCCCGAGGAATAGTAAGAGCACCTGGAGGTCGTCCATTCTTTACAGCGGGATGATCTGCAAGGGGTCGGCCTTGAAATTCTGCCACCGGAATTGAATCAACAAGAAACGATGAGTTCCCAAACTTCTTGGGAAATAGAGAAATGTTCATCTCCTCGTCATCAGAATCTCCCATTTGAAGTGCTCTGTTCTCCTCATGGGAAGAAGCAACAGTTGAAGATTTTTTACGACGAGCAAAGCAACAGCTGCAGCAACCATTGTGGCATTCTTTTGATCGAGGAGGGTCAAAACCATATAAAGCAATCCTACGAAAAAGGCATCCAGTTCCGACGTAAACTGGACCTTGAAGCCCATCAAGGGCACGCATGTTAACATCGAAGAAAACTGTGTTGTGATTGGCATAGCGATCAGAGGGGTCAATTCCTTCAAACCTCTGGGGAAACTGGACATAGCAAATACGATCACCACCACGGTCCATCATGAAACACATACCTTCTCTTAATGCCTGAGAGTTGTAAATGTAGTGATCACAGTCAAGGTTCAGAATAAAGGGTCCGTTGGACATGATGGCTGAGGCTCGAACCAAAGCATTCATAGCACCAGCCTTCTTGTTGTGATCGTACCCAGGACGCTTTTCACGGGAAACATAAACCAACAAAGGAAGCCGAATGTCAACTTCTGTCAGATCAATAGGATTAGAATCAACTGCTGCACCATGTAATGGTTCATCACTTGGAGGTTTCAACATCACCTGTAATTATAGAGCCAGCTCATTAGAAGCCAATTCATAGTCAGCATTAAACAATCTAAGCTGGACTCAATGGGGTATATGTGGCACTAGTTCAGGTATATAAATCGACCTATAGTTTGATCAAGTTCTTACCAAACTTCTAAAACTTATCCTCAGGATCAAAAACATATACTCCAACAGTACAACAGAACTTAAAACGCAAAGTTGAATTTGGTATCAACTACTGTTGCATATCTTTTCTGAAATGATCCATTCATCGAATAATAAGTTAGAAATTAACAAGCCATCAAAATGCTTAGAGAATTTTATGAAGCATACTAGCATGTTAAACATTTCAAGATAAGATATGCACATACCAATATTACACATCGTCTAAATTGATCAATTTTAATGGACCATTCAAATTTGATCTACTATTTTATCAGATCAAATGGGTGAATTCACGACAACAAGTGGTAAAGCAGGAAACAGAATATCCTGAACAGGGCCTTCCTTTTTCTATTTCCTTTTTTTTTCTCTTTTTTTTTTTTTTTTTTCATTCTCCTCACAACAGAAACACCACCTGGGCACTAAAGAAAGGGAAAACACGGAAGAAGGTAAATAAATATTTTCTCGATTGAGAGAGTCAAAATTCCTGGCAAAACCAGCAAAAGATAGTTGATCCAGGTCATGATATACAGCCTGGTTAAGGGTAATGGTTAGCGAAAATAAATACCTAATGAAACCCCCGATTAAGAATTGTTGTGAAGAAAAATTACCTGAATAATTCCTGCATGGTCACCCCTAGAGTGCTCAGGAGCAGTACCAATCCAAGTGCCAGGCCAATGGGTTCCATCTGCCATCCAGGTAGCTTTAGGGATCTTTATAATTTCCAATGGTTCATCATTGGCATTCTCTCTCTGAAGTTTCATGGCCTTGATTTCCTCTCGAGCATTATAGGCATCAGAACGACGCCGAATCGAATCAGGAAGGCCATTAATTCTAACCTTGAACTCATCATACTCACGCTTTACCCGTCTACGATCCTTGACAAAGTCCGGACGCATCTTATTCTTATAAGGATCTCTCTTCAAATTGAAATAAGTTTCTGGATTCCTTGGCTCAATATCATGTTTCCGACAAAATGGGACCCATAAGTTTGCAAAACTTGCAGCTTCCGCCATGGCCTCAAATGTTAGAAGAGCACCTCCATCATCAGAAACATAACAAGAAAGCTTTTCTACAGGATAATCAGCTGCCAAAATGGATAGAATAGTGTTTCCAGTGACAAGAGGTGGCTCTTTCTCTGGGTCTGCAGTAGAAACAAAGATGTCTATGCCTGGAAGATCAGATTTACCAGTGGGGTTGTGGGGACCAGGTGTTTCAAACTTTTCTTTCAAAACATTAAGATCAGTAGCGCGATTCACAGGGCAGAACTTCGGAAGCTGGTCAAGTAACCATGAGAATGCAAACCAAACCTCACAAACCACAGACATATACCACAGCCAAAGTGCATCATTATTTGGATTGCGGATCCTCCATGCAAGAAATAATCCCAGAACAACTATCCGGACAAAGATTAGGAGCCTGTATGCAGATGGCATCAAAATGAAGACAAATTTCAGCATGCAATTTTATTCCACATTCTCAATCAGAAAAGACAAACAAACATCTTACTCATCGCTACGACTGATATCACATTAGAAGGGACAAACACAAATAAAAACAATATAAAAATCGGACAGTAGTAGTTCACTATGTAGCAGCACCATGCGAGAACTCATTCAATAAAGCAAATTGATTGTGGGAAGCAAACGTGTAAATCAATTTATTGTATTATAAAGAAATCTTTGGGTGGGATAGAATAGACAATAGTCAGGAATACCTGCTAAGAGGAAAATAGAAGCAAAAAATATAAACCAACTGGTATGTTTTCGATATAGCACAAAGTGAAATAAGATTCTATTATGCAAAAAAAAGAACATCAATAAAGGGTGAAATAGCTACAACTGAAAATTTAAATTATTTCCTTTAGTTAAATAATCATGCTAAACTAAAAAGTATTACATTTGTACTAACTATATTCCACTTAATAAAGAAGTTCCATGCAGTTTTTTTTTTTTTTTTGTCAGGTCGGGGGAGTAAAAATCAATCCCTCTTTAAGACACTGTTACTATTAGAGTTTTTCTCTGATGTACTACAAGGGCACAGGTGTTGGCTGCGGGTGGATTCCTCTAATTCCCATCTCGAAAGACACGTGAACATAAAAAAATATTGATATATCTTAATATAGTTATTTTATTTTTTAGGATAAAAATAGCTTATACAATGTGTCACAGAGCATTTCAATCATAATGTGTGAATTTTATGCATATTTATATGATAAAGGCAAATTACTACACATTTTGTTAGGTGAATGCCCTGCAATAAATGTCAGACACATATTCATACCCATACCCTTACTCAAATCTCAAAGTCCGAGTGCAAGTGTCCGACACAAGTACTTTATACATTTTAGAACAGTTCATGTAACATAGAAAACACCTTTCAATAACTTTTCTTTTTTTTGTTGGTTGGACCTTTCAATCCTGAATTGTAACATAATGCTACGATGTCATGGTAATGTGGTAATTACCAGAAGGGCTCAAAGAAATCTTACCCAATCAAACAGGAAACATATCTATTATTAAAATATCTCCTTGAAATTGAATCATTCAAAACAAATTACAAAACAGAGCACGGCAGTCAACCAAAATCCATAACCAAGAAAGTTCAGGGAAAATGATTATACCGATATGGGCTCAAAACCGCAGCAGGTATCTTCAATTTGCGAGTCAGGGGCCTCCAGGGCTTGCTAAGAAGTTCTGAGGGCTCACCAGCCCCATCACTTCCCTCATTCCCAAATCCCCCCTCCTTTGGCCAAATGGCATTCCCGTATCCATAAGTTCCCCTGGTCTCAAACAACCATCGGTTATGATCAAAATCCCCAGTCTGGCTCCTCATCAACACTGATTTTGTAGATTTCATCAATGACAACCTCCTCTCCATCTTTGACATTCCGACATTAGATGGCAGAGGTAGTGGCTGGTTGTTATCCACTACCTTCTCATCCAAATCAGTGGCCTTGTAAGGCTCTTTACATCCTGGACAAATCCCATCTCCAGTTTTCACAGCATCAACATAACAATCCCTACATATCTTGAAATCACATTCACAGGGGAGGATGTCTTCACCCCTCTCATCGCTCATCACCTTTCCATCACAACCTGGAATTGCACACAAAGACCCTTTTGAACCAGCCATCTGGGGATGGTTCGTTTCCGACTCAATTACCTTATCCATTAAATGGGCACGAGTAACACTGTTAAACCCACCTGTAAACAACGAATTTGACACATACTGCTCTTCAACCCTCTGCGAGATCGATGCATCCATGGGTTGATTATCGGGTGTTGGTGGTATTTGCACTGTGTAGTTCATGAACTCACCACTGCCAATTTCACTATCGAGATCATTCGACTCTCTTGAGTAGTTTACATATCGGCCTGATGAAGTCCTTCTCGCAAAGGTCACTGCCATAGGAACTGCCTTTCCCTGCTGTGATTCTGAAGCTTTGAATGATCTTGAGGCCATGATATGGAAACGTTTAGTAGAAGACAATATATCACCAGTTCCTGAAGTTACATGTAGGAAAGCAAAAACAAAGTAGTGTATCAGCAAATATTCAGCTACAGAATTCTCAGACAGAGTTCAAACTAATTCAAGCTCTAATCCCTTATATTTCTCTCTACAAATTTCCCTCCCAAAGAAAAAGATTCATCTTAGCACCATTTTCAATTCTGTATTTCATATGTATATGGGAAAATTTTGTTGATAAATTGTGAAAAGAAAGAGGACAATTTGGCAAAACGGGAATTCTTACGCTGGATCAAAACAACAAAATCTCTCTCTCTCTCTCTCTCTCTCTCTCTCTCTCTCTCTCTCTCTCAAACTCATCAACCTTTACACAATCTTCTCCACAGTCATCTTTCTCTCTGTGAATCAAATCAGAAAGAACTTCTTTTCCCATCAACACACAACAAAGAAAAAAGCTCAAAATCAAAAGTTCACAGAAAGTACCTAAAATCTGGATAGTCAAAAACAACAGTACTTTAGATCATCAACCAGCATTTCCAGAACCCAACTTTGCCCATACAAAGAACAAGGCAGAACCCAAAAACGAGCAGATAAGCAAAAGTCCAGAGACTTCTTCCTACATAGGTATGTATGAATTATGCCATTATGTATATATACGACAATACATCACCATTACTCGTTTTCCAATTCTTAGGGTCGTGTAGGAAACATTCAAAACAGATGTAATGCAATATCTATATATACATACATATATAAGTATAAAACTTACAACTGTCACAAAGCTTTCATGAGCCATAAAACGTCAGATATGTATGACCCAGTCCCCCATTTTTTCAAATAACTACTACAATCCCTTCTTGTGTTATTATTATAATAATGACGTATCCTCTCATCTCTGTCTCTCTGTATGTGCTATTAAAAATTCGAAACAGAGACCAAGTCTGTGACAGAGTACAAAACTCAAACACTCAGCTGAGAAAGTCTTAAAGCCAAGACACCTTCAAGCAAACACCACAAACACCACGCCAAACCCACACTTTCTAAGAATCCGCCGCCCCCCGGCCCTCTACCCACCAATACAGAACCCAATTTCTCATAAATGTGTTTGGGTATATATACATATACATATATATATATATAGAGAGAGAGAGAGAGAGAGAGAGAGTTGATTTTGGGACTTTCTGGGTACTTAGATAAGGAGAGATTCGGTTGATTTACCTTTTCAAACGGGACTTAGGATAATGAGAATGCTGTTCGGAGCTTGAAGGACATTGGCGTCTATATATGTAATGTTGTCTTTGATTTTTTGGTATCTTTGGGTTTGCTAAGATCCTTCGAACAAACCGAAGTCGTGTGTGTGTGTGAGAGAGAGAGATAGAGAGAGAGAAGCGAAAGCTTAGGGGTTATCGGCTTCGGCTGGTGCTGCTGCCGCCGCCGCTGGTCTTGGTTTCTAACTCTGTGAAGAAGAATTTTTTGAGAGAGACAGAGAGAGTATGAAAAGGCGAAAATTTGGGGATTGAAAGGTTATTTCGGGGATTTAGGGGGTCGGGCGCTTAGGGTTCTTGCTACGCGGTAGTGGAGCTGTCTTTCCCTGCGGACGGCATTTTTTGAAATCAATACAATCTCCCAATTTTCTTTTTTTCGTTTTTCTATTATAGATTTATTTAAATGCAAATAGTAATAGCTTTCACTGTTTGTTTTGGAGCTCTTCTGGTTTAAAAATAAGCTAACTTTTGAACTAAAAAAATTCAAAATAAAAGGTCAAAAAAAGAGATTTTTTTAGCTTATTTCACAATGGCGAGAAAAGGCAACTATAAGAGGACTAAAGTTATGTTATGTTTGGTACAATAAAATAGAATGGAATGGAATGATTATTCTCACTTTTATTCTCATTTTTTTGTTTGGTACTACTATTTAAGGATAAAATGATCATTTCCTATTTCAAGAGTAGAAATGGTCATTCAATTTCTACATTAGTAAGATTTTTATTGTCAAATTTCTTTTTAAAAATATAAAACATGTGTTGGTAATTATTTTTTTTTATTTTAAAATTTTAAAAAAAATAAAAAATTTTAAAATTTGAAAAAAATTTTAAAATTTTAAAATTTATAAAAATATTTAATAATTAAACAGCCGCCACCGCCATTACCTATGATTAATAATATATAATAATTAAATAATATATTACTAATATTTTGTATAAACATAATATTAAATTTTCATATCATACACAAATTTTATTCCATTCTATTCTAGCATTGATCATTGGTCTTACCAAACAAGGAAATGAGAATGATTATTCAATTTCATTCCATTCTCATTCTTATTTCATTCTCATTCTCATTCTCATTCCATTCATTTCCATTCCCTTGTACCAAATATCGCCAACTCACTCTCCCCAAAGGTCGTGATGTGCCATTGTTGTTAAAAAGAAATAACAAAAGTGAAATTCTATATAACTTCAAAATCTATACAAAATTCATCATAAAAATAATGTGACTAAATCGTAGAGCTATCACTTTAAAATAAAGAACCCATCAAGACGTCTATTAATTAGAAAACTGTCATTGTTATATCATTTTCCATAACAAAATTATGAGGAGGGGCTACCCTCGCCCTCTCCCAAGCTTTGGTGTTCTAATATAATCAACAAAGAATAACAAAATTATTATTTACTTTTCTGTCTTTTTAAATTTAATAAACTAATAGTGAACTCGTGCTATGCACAGAACATAAATAAAATATTTTATATTTGTTAAATAAAAATAAAGAATTTAAATTATGTTCTTAAATTTCATACTACTAATATGAGTTTTACTAAATAGTAAATTATAATTATTACTTGAAGTTGAAAATTTATCCCATGTTGTGCACCTATATCATAAAAAATTCTTCTCAAAATATTTACCAAAAAACATCAAATTACATTAGAGTCATATAATTAAAATACTTGAAATACTTGTGGTTTCTTTATTATTTATAGCATACTCCAAAGATTTGTTTTATTTTGATTAAATATTTTTTAAAATAAAATATTCTAAAGTAGAGTTAACTAAATATTTTTAAAATATAATATTTTGAAGGTATTGCAATTGGTTATGAGATCATTGAAGTTGAAACATTGGATCAAGATTTTTAATTTTAAAAATATCATAACTGATTATTATAATATATAAAATAGATTGATGGTTATAATACTTTAAGGAAATTAAGATTGAAGAATGAAATTTTAGAGTTTATTAATTACGTTTGCAAATTTCTTTTTTTAACCAATCATTGAAGCCACAAGAATGAAAATTTTTGAATAGAGACATAAAATTAAAAAATAAAAATAAAAGAGTTAAATGTTTCAATTCGGTCTCATAACCAATTACAATAACATATATTATAGATTTTTTTGTTTTTGTTTTTCTAAAAATTAAAATTAAAAGGATTTGAATTGAAAATTCTAAAGTTTTGAATATAAGTAAGAACTTTTCAAAATTATAATAGAAGCATGCATAACTTTTGTGAAAATAATGTGCTAGCCTATTTAAATCAATAAAAAGTAAATCAAAAATTATATTCCAATAATAATTATAATCAAATCCTTTTCGCTAAATTTGTTGTTTTAAGTGATAATATTTGATTCACGTAATTGGTAATCCATTTACAATAAGTAAACTCGTGCATTTATCAAGTTATAAATCAATATAGTTTCTTAGCAAAATCTTAAGCATATTTATTTTTTGTCACAGTTTCAAGGACTTTTCTTATACTTAAGTTATAGAATTAAGTTTAGAACATTTGTATTTTGTTTATAATATAGTTTATATTAAGAATGTAACGTTTAAGAATAACGATAATTATTTGTTTTTATAAAAATTTCTTATTTTTGAATTTATTATTTACTTCAGTGCATAACAAGATGTTTACTGCTAGTTTAAAATTTATATATGTTGGTAGAAGTGATAATTGTGTATGTTTATTGTTAGACAACAAAATTTGAATAACCCAACAATCATAACACATGGTGATCGTCCATTGTAAGACAAAAATTTCATATACAGAGTAGCTGCTTGTAATCAATGGTGTAATAAATGTTCATTCATTATAATTGATATACCATCACAATTGAGCATTCTATGTAAGGAGCATGCTTGAAGAAAATTTGACAAACTAACTATATAGGCTAGCTCTGAAACAACATAGTATCAGAAAACAATTTTGATTTATTTTTGTTTTTATATTTTTACTATTTTTTAAGAGGTATCATTGATGGGGAATAACAATATCATAAAAGTTTAAAATAATTTTTAGTTTCTATTAAAAATTATATGTAGGGAGCACAATTAAATGAAATTTGAAAAATTTACTTATAGATTACGTGACAAAATAAAACAAAATTTAAAGTAAAAAATTAAATTTGAAACAACCAATAATCAAGAAAATTTTGATCTATTCTTTTATTACTTTTTAAACATTTTTTAGGAGGTATGATTGATGGGTAATAACATCATATATAGTGTTTGTTAGATGTATACTTCCAACCCTAGAAATTTAAAATCGTTGTTATTTTTTTTATTAAAAATTACATTTAAGGCGCATGAAGAAAATTTAAAAAACTTACCATATAGTCTAAACGACAAAATAAAATAAAGTTTAAAATAAAAAGAATAAGTTTGAAACAACTCATAGTATCAAGTAAATTTTGATTTATAATCTAAAAGACAAAATAGAATACAATTTAAAATAAAAAACTAATAAGTTTTTGAAACAAAAGACTAATAGTATGAAGAAAATTTTAAAGAAAATTTTTTTTTTTTTTTATTACTTTTTTTTTAAGGAGGTATGGATGACGGGTAATAACAATATTAATATTTTGTTAAGTAAATACGTCCTATTATAGAAATTTAATATTTTTCTTAAAGATTCTGTATAAGGAGTATAATTGAAGGAAATTTGAAAAACTTATGACATAGAATAGAACAAAATAGAATGAAATTTGAAGTAAAAAAATAAATTTAAAACAACCAATAGTATCAAGACATGTTTATTTTTCTATTACAATAATTAAAAAATGTGAAAAAATTATATTAGAACATTCAACTTCAAAGACCTTCTATCATTTTGCTATAATATATAGTATAGATTCTATTTGTTATGTATTTTAAAAGGAAAGAAAAAGTATAGAAGTTAAAAAAAAAAAACACATTAATTTTGAATGAAAATGAGTATTCACTTTTATGTTAAAGAGACTTGGGTTATCAAGGAACCTTAGATATGCTTAATGAAATGTAATTTTCATTTTTCATTCTTTTTGTCACCTAACATTTTATTTTAAACTTACAATTTTACAAAATCAAGTACTTATATATTTCAGCAATAGAACTCAAGGCCAAAACAAATTCAACCGATCTTTTTGTTTTTTTTACAAAATCAAATAAAAAAATAATAATAAACAGCATCCCTCATTCTTAAGTTCCAAACAGGTTATAAGTTGCATGCGTATTGTAACTCTTATCGCTTTCAATGCTTTCATATGGTTTGGAGGTTCAAAGGTCAATGTTGTGGGCAGCACCCTCCATCATTAGCTTCCTACCATTGAACCTCCCACGCTCATGTTTTGCTGCGGTCTCGGTTCAATTAGCAAATTGGTTTCGAAATTTATTTTAAAAAAAAAAAAGTTTAAAAACAACCCAATTTTAGAACCAAAACTTGTATCACATAAACTAAGACGCCACTTGTACTATACGAATTAGGAATTCTTAGTGCTATAGTTATCGAGAAACTCCTTTGAGTATCTTTTTGTATAGTTATGAAACTCGTTTGAAAAAAAAAAATTTAAAAAAATAAGAAGAAAAGCTATGAAAACTTAAAATAATAATTTTTATATATTTTTTTTTGAATTCTAATTAAGTATTTATAAAATTATTCATGTAGATTTTTACTAAATTTTTAAAGGTCTCCTTTAAGTCATGTGAAAACTTCTTAATAAGATTACTATTAATAATTTAAATTGTTACTGGCTTTCTGTTTCTCCTTATATTTTTTTAATTGCATTTCTCAATTCTATTTCTCGCTTTTACTTTCTATTTTGGTAAATATAGTTTGTGCATGACGATTAAGAATCTAAATTGTTTTTTATTTTTCGTTTCTTATATTTTTTAATTAAATTTTTTACTTCTATGTCTCATTTTCGCTTCTTATTTTGATAAATATGATTTGTGCATGACGAATCTAAGGGCATACCATATGTAAATGGTCAACCAAAACAACGGTGTCACAACAGTTGCCCAAACCCGCCAACTAAGCTAAAGAAAGTTAGAGACGTAAAGGCGAAGCCAACCCAACCCAATAGTTTACGCGTTCAGTTGTTGAGGTTGGTCAAATCCAATGCTGTACAGCTGGATCATGTTCACATATATAGCATGCAAGTCTGTCTTCAAACTAACTTTTCACCCCCTCAAAAAATAAATTAAAAATAAAAAGCAAAGGTTAGAAGAAACTAGGAGTTATTTAAATTTCCATATACAACAAAGTCCACAACATTTCATAATTGATACTTCTTTTTACGTATTTTTAAATATCCATTCTAAATATACAATGAGAGAATCTCAATAGGTGTGTTTGAAATTGGGTAACAACAGTTATCCTGATAACTGCTGCAGTTATTTATAAATTTTAAACTCTGGCAATCATATTCATTTGTTAATATTGATGATCTCATCTCTGGTAATTTGATCGAATACAACGATTATCATATCTAGTGATTCAATTTACCATCTCTAATAACAATCAAAGATTGCACACATCGCGTGCGTCCACCCTCTAATATACTTAAATTGGATAACTGCTTATATTATAATTTTGGATTAAATAATACTCAATATTCATAATGTCTAGTTTAATAAGTAAAATATATCTTATGTACATCAAAATTTATAAATAAATAAGTTATTTAGAAATATATAATATTTATAACAACAAATTCAAAACGATACGTAATCGGAACTAATACATATGTACTAATGATAATAAAAAAAAGGGATGTTAACTAGCACAGCATTGATAACTATGACTAAGAGTGTAATTTATTGGTCAACAAAGAAAAATTTCTCAATTGATTAGGGTTCTCGATCTTTCTTTAAGAGGTTAATAATTTAATTTTTATCAAGTATAAAAATTAGTCGCAAATAATTAAATCTTTGCAAATACCTTAATCTCGACATAAATAACTTATTTACGAGTAAGTGAGAGAATTAATGGTGATGCATGAAATATATATATATATCATAAGATATGATGAGGCCCATGTGCATCACATGAGACCCTCCTCTAAACCTCTAAAATGTGGATACCATTGCTAACATTTTGATGTGGCCCACGAACTAAAGTAATCCACAAGCAAAGAACTATAGAAGTAAAACTCAAGGGCAAAACGGCGACACGCCAAATCCGGCGGAGGAATGCCGCGTGGAGGGATAATCCAGGGACTGCTTCCACGTGGCAGGATATCAGACTTAGGATTCGTTTATGGCCACAGGTTCGTCGATCGTGCACGCTTGTTTGAAAAGTTCAAAGCGGCCCCATGAGGACCCTGTGGGCTCCACCGAATGGACCGTTCACGTGGGAGTTCTTTTTAGTGGCGTGAATGCAGGCAATAAACACCTGAAAAAAGAGCCGTTTACCACCAAAAAAATCCGAATATTCCTCGTCACTCTGTGAGCCTAAATGACTAATTTACCCCTGTGCTTAACATTAAAAGAAAAAGGCTTTGGCTAACCTGTGCACTAAGTGCACATTTTAAGTATTTTTTGTTTGGTTGTATAAAGTATTAAAATTTGTGTTTTCATAATTTTTAACACTGAAAACATAATTATTAATACTATGTGCAATCAGACAAAATATGTTTAAAATGTACTCTTAAGACACATGTTAGCATTTTCTAATAAAAAAAAAAAAAAATGAAGAACTGGTAGGAAGAGAATAAAATTTTTTACAAGTTGTTATCTTTTTCCTGTTTGCTTGACATGGGGGGAACAGAGAAGAAAAGAGAAAAGAAATTGGGAACAAAATTTAGAAAAATCCTCTCTCTCAATAAAAATATTCTGTTTAGAGGGAAAATTAAAATAAGCTTTTTATTCTTAAATTCTTTTATCATTTTTACACATATCCAATTTAATGATATCCATTGCTGAATTACAAATCATTCCTATATATGCATGTCATTTATTGTTTGCCATGCCTTGTGAGTCAAACCTTGTTTGTCTCTAACTTAAAAGCAACAAAAATAGAGTTTTTGACTTCCCAAAAAGTTAAAATTGCCGTTAAGTTAATATAAATAAAGAAGTTATGAAAAGAATAAAGACCCCCCAAAAGCAAGAGATTATTAAAATATTGATACATTCACATGATCATGTCCTTTCTTTTTCACATTATTGAACCCACCCAAGTATAAAAGAAGACCGTGAATACATCAATTAGGTTGTAAATTTATCAACTTCTCATATATATGTTAACTTATTGGTCCATTGAGTATTATTAGAATGAATACAAACAAACATTAAAACAATATTTATTCTGCTATGTATTCATTTTCATTTTACTTACCAGAGAAAAATAAGATCAGGAAATTAAAACCAAACATATGAGATTATACCCTATATGAAAAGGAAAGAAATATATATATATATATATATGTGAGATTATAGAATTTGGGTTTTCAAGAAATTAAGTTATACACGTTCTAAGGATTATTGCAATGCTTTGGAACGTCCATTCTATATAATTGTTCATAGTTCTAACTTCTCAAACTTGGATATGAAGACAATTTATTGTTGGAGTAGAGACCCCAAAAAAAAGGAAACACAGCCAAATTTCGCGAAATTCACAGCTCTAGCGGGCTGCATTCACGACTTTTTACAGCACACTGGCTATTTACACAAAAGAGATGGTACTGTGAATACAACTATTTAAGTTGTGAGTTTAGTTGTTCCCACAAAAAGAACTTATAATCTATAGAAAAATGAAATAATCAACTTTGTAGCGTCGTGAACATGCAATTTATTCTAAAGTTTAACTTTTTCCTATATAAAACTAGTCACAATTTCCATTAAAAATAGTAATCACAACATTCTAGGTTAGGGGTGTACTAAAAGTTTAAGTCAAAACAAATCAAAAGTTTTGACTCTTGTCAAGTGTAATAGTTGTCACAAATAATATATTATATTTAAATATCTTTAGACTTGACGTGAATAGTCTGTTTTTTACCAAATTAAAGAGAAAATTATTAGAGATACGCACAAACTAATCCTAACACCTCTAACCGCTGAAAAACCAAAAAACAAAGAAATGGGCATAATTGTCCCAGGACGACACCCGCCCCCCCTCCAAGGATGAGACATTTGACATAGTAATAAACATACAAATACCACATGCAACATGTTCAGACTCTCAAGAAGCATTCAAAACTGATGGGCTCATTCTACTTATTAATCTGCGTGGGGACTATGAATATGGATCATTAGAAAATCACTTTTGCAATCAATATAATGTTTTGTATGTATAATTGATTTGTAGTTTTGCTCTTATAACCCATGGGCCATTCATGACTTAGAACTTAGAAGGCATAAAGGCAATCCTAGTAGTAAGTGTAGCTTTGCCTTTAGTTAATCAGGAAAGCTGGTAGGTCTAGTATAAAATACAACAACTGTTTTGTTTTCTGACAATAGTTTCTACTTTCTAGGTGTCTGCGACCCAGTAAACAACAACCATGACATTAGGTTTTGAAAATCAAGTGTTAAGGTTTGAATATTTGAGGTGCCCCATTTACTGTAATTACAATATGTTACATTAGGTGTATCCACAACTATAATGTTGACCTGTGACCTGTCTCCCATTTTTAAATAAATATATATATACATATTTATATGAAAGGGGGTGTAACAAAAAAGTGCTGTAGAAGTTGACATAAGTAGTGGGTATTTACATTCCTCTTAGGACAGGAAATTACCTGCCCACAGTAACTTTTACGGGAAAAAACTGAAGTTGAGCAACACTGTGAGTGCCATAAGCATTAGTACTCCCAAGCACGGCCAAGGATTCCGATTGACTACTTTTTCAAGGACGGCCAAGGATTCTGATTAACTACTTTTTCAAGCTCACACAAAACCATGCATTGTTACAAAGATGAATAACTTACTAATTTTTTTTTCATATCTTCAACAAGAAATTATGTGGTGTACTTGGGCCGGAATTGGGCCGAATCCGAATTGAGTACTAGATTATCTCCAACTTCAGAAAGCCCAATTGTTTCAAATTTGTTGGCCAGAATTTTTCAAACCTTTTTGCTGTAACTCATCATTAAATATTTTCCCGTTAACCTTCAACACTGTTTGATTTCAGTTAAATTTGACTTCCAAATTCAGCTGAGAAGAGAAGATGGCATCTGAGTTTAAAAATGATTCCACAGGGAAAAGAAAATGAGTTGACATATCAGATTGCTATGTACTTGATTAAAGCATGATTCTACAAACAAAATTTTCCAAGGCAGCACATTAAATCCCCAAGCTTCAAGAAACCAACTCTATCAGGAAACCTTATAATCAAATTGGATCTCTTTCAATTGTCAAGCAACTAATTCCTATTGTTTCCCACACTACTGCACAAATTTGAGGGGTGTCAGCAAGTTCAGCAATCTATACAAACACATTTCTTCCATCATCCCATTTCCCTCGAAATTGCTATTTATAGCCGATCAATAACTAACACCAGCATAACCATTTTAAGCAGTCTGGTATCCAGCATTTTGGGCATTTGAATTGACATTCTGGGCATCTACATTGCCATTCTGGGCATTTCGGCCTGCACAAACATTTTATGCAGCTTGGTTTCAAACATTCTGGACATTTGGGTCGCCCGAATTTAATCCTATAGCACCTGTTGGCAGTCTGAGACCTCTTTTGTAGACGGAGGCTATGCCTGATCTTTCTAAGGCGGATTTCTGTTGTTATATTCTCCATTTCTTGGACGAACCTGCAAAGATGACGGATATAATCTGGGTACAGTTCCAAGTTGCAGTGTCCACCTCCTTTTATCCATAAAGGCTCGTATGGGTCCCTGGCCATTTTCCACAGTCCATTACCATGTAACCAATTTACAACATCATCTTCTGTACCCTGCA
This sequence comes from Euryodendron excelsum, assembly GCA_033060915.1. NCBI lineage: Eukaryota > Viridiplantae > Streptophyta > Magnoliopsida > Ericales > Pentaphylacaceae > Euryodendron > Euryodendron excelsum. The sequence continues at coordinate 7,935,760 of CM065397.1, read as the reverse complement.
AATGATTGATCAAGTACCATATTACAATTAAGTATGAAGACCCAACTCCAAGAACAAATAAAAATGAACCAGAACTGTTTAAAGGAATCCATGACAATTTTCTGTGCCGAAATTTTGCTTCTCGGTTTCTCTGAGACCACACGCACAGGTTCTAGGATCCTCCATGGGAAAACTTAAACATGTGCTCTATGGGATGTTTCTGTGTTCCATTTGAATGGCCACCACATAGCAAAAAAGTCCCAAGGTCATTCAAAACGCTCAAACCAGACAAATTTGATGGTCAGCAGAATACAGATTTCAAAGTTTTAGATATTGCACCATTTTAACATAAACAGCCAGTACCAGCCTTAATCTCTGAGATTAGCTAAAATACAAATAGAATAACAAACACAAGATCAGTCCTAAACCACACAGGTCCTTTTCATAGCATCAAGGCAGTTCAATAACAGACTTTGCAACCCCATCGAGCATGTGATAGCATAATAACTTTTATGTTCCGGGAAAATTTTGAAAAAAAATAAACTATTGTTTGACTTCCTGTTACTTCTTGATAGGAAAGCAATTTTCATCAAAATCTAAGAATCCTGAGTTGAAAACAAGATTAAGGTTCAAAATCTCACAAAGGGCTATTAGGCTCATGAGTAAATATGGCAAGCATCTTACCCGTCAAAACATGATCATACCACAATGAAAGACCAGTTGCTGATCGAAGAACCATCGCCGGCCAGAAACTAGGCATTGGTGAGTTCATAGTTGACTTTGTCATGTACCGGTGTCCGTAATAATTATTATTATTTTTCTTCTTCGCATCTGGGAAGTGTCTGGGAACTGGACAGACATCGCTGGTGTGTCCGGCCAGAAAAACAAAAATCCGAACACAAGAAGAGTCTCCAACCCGTGTCAGCACATGTTCCACACACAAATGTCCCCCTACCGGATGCATTTGTGCTTGTTTAATATCATCTTTTGTTAACTTATGGTACATTTGGCTAAGGGAATGGGCTGAAATGGAATCCCTATTCAAGCTTCTCATTCTCTTTCCCATGTTTGGTACAACCAACCTTTTAAGTGGGAATGACGAATGTGCTTGTTTAATATCATCTTTTGTTAACTTATGGTACATTTGGCTAAGGGAATGGGCTGAAATGGAATCCCTATTCAAGCTTCTCATTCTCTTTCCCATGTTTGGTACAACCAACCTTTTAAGTGGGAATGACTATTCCATTCGTCATTCCCACAATTTTCTGGAATGGACATTCCCTCTCATGAGTGAGGGATCGACCATTCCACTCCTGCATGGAATCAAGGCAGAGAGAGAAAGAAGGAAATAGGAGAAGAGGAGAGAGGAAGAAGGGAAGAGAGGCAGACGTAGGGAAGAGCTGGAGGTGGCGGGGATGTGGTGGCAATCGGCAGTGGTTGTACAACCATTGCGAGCTCTGGTCAGCCTTAGCCCTTTTCCTAGCCTCGTTCCTGTCGTCGGGATGGCTGATGGTCCCCCCACAACGCTTGGATAATCTTCACCCCTCCTTTCTGTACAGCTCTCTCTCCAATTGGATGTCAAGAGGATAATGAGGGTTCATGGTCGATCAATTTAATCTTCACCCCTCATGTTCATACAACCTTTTGACCTGCTTTAAACATACATTATAATCTTCTGTTCGCACATTATTCCATCTTAGCAACCAAAAATAGAGTGATTACAATTATTCCATTTCGTTCCTACCTTCCATGGTCAATTTCATTCCATTTCTGCGTACTAAACATAGCCTTAGGAGGTATCATTTGTATTCCCTTCCTAAGTTAATCACATTCTTGTTTGTTTCTACTATGGCTTAGGCACCTGTAGGGATTACTGAGTGAGACCGGAATCCACAAACTGACGCTTGAGACTCACCCTCAAAGATTTTGAAAAACAGATTATGATAGTAGCACTATGTCTCATGATGCGCAAAGTCACGGACTCTAGCCATACAGATGATGGATGTATCCATTGGTATTCACTGCATTAATGATTACCACTACAATATTGACAAAAAAAAACAAATAAACATGGATCATTAAAGAATCCAATAAAGGGGAGATTTTGTTTTTTCTGACAAGTCAATAAAGGGAGCATCTTTTTTTTTTTTTTTATAATCAATAAAGGGGAGCTTTTCGATTCCCAATTCCCAAACATTTAATTATGCCCTAGGAATTGTATTAACTAAAAAGCTAGAGTATCCCATCTGCGTGATTTGTGGAAAGGGGGAAAGGGGGAAGAAAGAAGAGAACAACTCATTAACATGATCTGCTTAAGAATGGAAAGCTGCAAGTAATGAAATTATGCAATAAAATAAAGTTATATGAAATGTAAAGAGAGCGAAAGGCATCATCATTTTTTCAATAATCATCCCTGAAATAATAAAGAAAAAAGATACAAGCTTTCCAGTAAAAAATAAAATATTTGTTGTAGCAACAATATATTTTGAGTCATAATGTCATTCAAGATGCCAAGAAGTACTTACATGTATCACTAGCACAGGGCACTTGACCTTCTGAATTTTGTTAACATTCTGCATTAGCCAGAACAATTAACAGATTGAGACGGCAGCAGAAAAAGAACAAACCCAAAGCATATCATGCTCAAAACCAGGCTATAATCACTCAACATGCCAATATGGTGAACAAAAAGCTCTTAATATGCAGTTATACACAACAAAAGCACACAGAGTAACTCATTTGAAAACAGAATTGTTTTTATTGTTTCTTCAAAACAAAGAAGGGATTTGAGAAATTTTGAATCCCATGCATATGCGATACAAGCTGTAAAGGCCCAAATGATGAAAAAAAATGAAAACCAGAGGAATTTTAAAGTTAGGCTCAAGTTTCATGGCGGACCCACAAGAAAACTTATTTAGAATTATATTATGATACTTTAAGAGTCTTTAATATGTCAGATTCAGGCTAGAGTATGTTTTGTGAGATTTTGTTTTCAAGGGTAGTTTCGTAATTTTGTTTATAGGCATAGGCGTTTTTTCAGTTAATGGGTTGAGTCATTTAGTTTTGGTTTAGATAGGGGCTGAGTAGGCCCAAAGGAAGGTCTAAGTCATAATCCATACTTCGCCACCAAGTTTGACTTCCATGTAATGTGACATAATGGCTTGGTTTGGTCCTAAGCAATGTCCAATGCCCATGCATAGTCTCTCTCTTCATAGATTACAGTAGTGTGCTCCAATCATGAGATATGATAAGAATTAGCAAGAGTTTGCACTATAAAGAAGAAACAAAATTTAGTCTCACAAAGGATTTAAGCTTTTTCAATCAACCCAGTAGTGTTATCCCCGTTATAATATGCCACTTAGCATATTGTTCATCAAATGAATGGATAGCAGATACCTCAAAATAAAAGAACCAGCCAAGATGTGGTTCTCACCTTATAAATGTCAAAGCAGAATGTGAACTGCACATGGCAGACTACCCGAAGGCCAGAAAGAATGGCACTGTGCAGAACTACGCCCCTCAATCGTGGCAATTTAGCTGCTAAATGCAGAGTCGGTCCACTTCCAACTGACTGTCCGTAGAGAATTAAGTCTTCCTGGCTAACTCCATATTCCGTCTCCAGACACTCATATACTGCCTCTATATCAGCGTATGTATCAGATTCACTTGGCTGGATTCCATAAAAGAAAAAGTTTTTAAGTAACTCGAGTTATCAATAGAACCAAACCATGACCATTTAGAAGAATGTAATATAATGAGATAAATCAAACATCAACTTAATACGACGATTCAAACCAGTAGGCATCCATTAAAACACATTTGTTTCGTCGGGATAGTCGCCAACTATGGTTCATCTAAAGCATTCTGCGAAAGTTCTCGAAACTAATTACTCACACCTAAACTCCGAAAGTTACATTGATAGCTAATGAACAGAGGATGAATATTCTAAATCTAAAATAAACTCCAGATGACATCTAAAATTACCCAACAAATCTTCAATAAAACATAATTCCTTTTTCTTTTATGGATGAATCCACCAACCTCCCCAAGCCCTTTACAAAATACAAAGGCATAAATAATTTCTCAAATTTTGACCAGATAATCTCCAGGTATAGCCTAATACTCAAAACAGAGAAACACAATATGTTGCACAGGATATTCTAATGTGAGTGATAAACAGCCTACCTTGCCGGTAGAGGCTCCATAGCCAGAATAGTCATATCTGCATTTTGGTATTGAGATGAATCAAAAGGGTACTCACTAAAGGAATTGATAGAGCAGAAGCATTATTAAAAGAAAAGCATTAAAACCAATAAATTGCACGCATACGAGTTAAGCAGAAAGCCCATAAATAATAAAAAAAATGTTTCTTAAAACTATGGTAAAATTTGTGTTCAGTACCATCTGGGAGATTTGATCCGGAAGGGTCCACTGGAATACGTGAACAGGGCAAAACACAATTTTGTGATAAATTTCAAGGACTTTCACGAAGCAATAGATTCAGAAAATGTAGTGTACAGAAGAACATGGAAACTTCAGAAACACTATCTGAAATGACAATAGGAAAGCAAATTTGCTCAAACAGTGACCATGTGAAAGCAGGGAAAAAAAACCCACACAGCCCCCAAAGAGAAATCACACTGACAAAAGCATCTAATATCTATGCAAACCAGCAGTAGAAATTCACTTTACATACAAAGACAATGGAAATGAAATGCATGAAAAGGTGGAAAAAGATTGGTAAGAACTAGGGAAACCAAAAACAACCTACTTTACTTTTTACTTTTTAAACATAGGATAATTAAATAATAAACAAATTCACATATCTAAGCCCAACATAAGACTCCTAAATATAGTAAAACGGTAGAAAAGGTAAAGAAAATCAATCTCAAGTTGAAACCCTCACATCATTGAAAGAACCCATAAGACAGAAACATGAGCGTGGTGTAGTGTGAGATTTAATTAGAAATGTAGAGACAGAGACCCACAAGGGCCACAACTCACGAGCCACAATATTTATGAGATTGAACAATCTCCAAGTCTAAGATTTTCTGAAGAAAAAAAAAAAGAAATTAGAAAGATGAACGGATAGACAAGGAGAGAGTGAACCCAGAACTCAGAACATAAATATGGAAGCTACATATACATATGTGTGTGTGTGTGTGTGTGTGTGCGAGAAGATGAAAGGAAAAAGACTGACCCAATGAGATTGACTCTGAGATTGGCCTTGAGCTGAAGGAAGAGGTCATAGAGCTGGCCAAGATCAGCAGCATTGCCGTGAGAGTAGAGCAGAGTGAGCCGAGCACATGGGTTTCTGAGATAGAACGCGACGATCTTGTTGCCTGTCTTCGTATCAAGCAGCAACACATCGACGGAGCTGTCGTCGCCGATCGGCACCGGCATCGACGACGCCGTCGAGACCGCCACGAGCTTGCCGTCGTCGCACTTCTTCACCGCGTACGTCGCCGGCGACGGAGGGAAGAACGCGAATTTCGACGCCAGCTGAGATACTAGACACCCCATTCACCGCACCAACCCAACAAAGGTCGCCCAAGACCCAACTCATGAATGCATGTGTATATCTATGTAGAGAGAGAGAGAGAGAGAGAGAGAGAGAGAGAGAGAGAGAGAGAGAGTATATAAAGTGTGGTTATGGGGTTTCTGGGTTTTTATGTTAGAATGTTGGGGAATGACGTTTGCGTTGTAGGGTTTTTGGGATGGTGTTTATGATGACTGATAAGGGAGTGGAGAGAGAGTTGCAGAGAGCTGGAAAGAGGGTGAGTTTTCTAGGGTTTTTCGACTCTGATTTTCTGCCTAGATCATGTTATTATTATTATGAGAGAGAGAGAGAGAGAGAGAGAGAGAGAGAGAGAGAGAGAGGAGAGTGGCGTAGAGTGGTGGCGAGAGAAGAGAGGAGAGAAAGAGAGACAGCCAAAGGGGTGACTGAACTGTGAAAGAGTTATGACTTCATTGTTGCGTCAGTTTTTGACAGTAAGAGTACTACTACTGCGTCTGCTGCTGCTGGGACTGTGACATTTTTTGGCCCAATGTGAGGACTTCAATGAAAGACCTTTGTGCATCTTTTCTTCAAAAATTTTATTTTCGTGTTTTCCCATTTTTTATTTTTAAAAAAATTAATAATAAATTTTAAAAACACATCGTTTTTATTTTTGTATAAAAAATAATAAAGAAAACTAGTTCGAAACAATCTGCTAAACAAGTTTCTTATACTAATTTTCGTCATTCTAGTTTTGAAAACAAAAAACAATTTTAAAAAACAAGACTAAATGCCTTGGTGTTATCTATTAGATCTAGACATAACAATTTTGCTTTATTTATTAAAAAATAGTATTTTTGAAATACTATTCCAAAAAAATCTGTTACTCTAGCTTGTCATACTAATTTTTTATTTTTCTTTTTAAAAGAACAAAAAACAGTTTTTGAAAATAAAACTAATTGCACTGGTGCTGCATATTAGGCCTTGACATAGCATTACTTTTATTTTTTAAGACTTTTGATTTTCTTTTAGTTTTTTTCTTGATAAGCAGAGGAATTTCAGAACATGAAAACTATAAATAAATAAAATTTCAATATGCTTTTAAGTGAATTTATCTTTTTTTCTCTAGCAAGCATTAAATAATTATAAAGAGTAGTGCTTTATAAAAACAATTTTTATATATAAGTTTCATACAAAATAATATGACTTTTTGTGATCATTTCATTTCAAACCAGATTACCTGCCATTATGTTTTGTTTCAAACCAAATCACCTACCATTACGACGAATAAAGTTTCAAAAATACAACTACTTGGTAATTCTAGACAATACTTTTATATAAAATTTCGTTGGTATACCATTTTTTCAAATTTATTAGCAATTCGAGTCCTACACAATTTCATTTTTAGAAATTTTAGAAAATTATCTTCACACTACAATGCCAAAGGGTTTTTATTCTATTTTTGTTTTTCAATTGTTATTAGAACTTTTATAATTGCTCATGATGTATTAAGAAAATATTTATATGTAAATCAATATTTATTTCATCTTCCAAACAGATGTTAAAGTAGAATTTCAAATTATAGGTTAACATGCTTTTAAATATTTTTGGAACAAGATGACAAAAAAGTAGTAATTGCCTACTGCAATCTCCTTTGAAACAACACAAATAAATTGCTTCAAGTAAGTACAAAGTATACAGCTTGACTTTATTTCCTCTGGTTCTGAATCTTATGCCTACTACTCGTGTAAGTCAAAATACTAGAAAAACAATTATGTAGGGTTTTTATGAGATTTTTCAAATTTAGAAAAAGATTATATACATACTATTCCTTTAATTTTTTTAAAATAGATTTTGTAAAACATAATTTTATGCTTATTAATCAAACTTATTTCCAATTTTTAATTATCAAATATAATGGACAAGAACTCATAGAATGTTCCGTTATAAACACTTGAACTCAAACATACATTTAGATTGGCTTTTTATTTAGTTTTTGACTTTTATACCATATTTTAGTTTTAATGTAAAAATATTAAAACTCTAAATTAAAAGCCCAAAAAATGTAAAAAAAAATTAATGTCAGTTAGAAGAATACTAAAAATGAAATAAAATACTATTAAAGAAGGTGATTCAAACAATATTTTGGTTAAATTGTTAATGACATAATTAAAGGTGCTTAAAAAAAACTAAAAGACCCGATAATTGAACCAGCACAGTCAGTCAATATAATTTGGATCTCATCAGTTCGATTTAGTTTTAGGCCTTAAAATGGCCGAATTAATAAATTTACTTTGACTCAAGTTAATATTGTTAAGACTTGAACTGACTCAAGCCCCGACCCAACTATTATTTAACATTGGCCATAAATCAAATTTTGCACAAAATAAGGGATCCAAATCGAACGAACCTCAATCAACCTGACCCCAATTTGAATCAATCGGTACCACTCGGCTCAAGATCCAAAATTCTGAAACTAACTAAGATCGGTTCAATTTTGAATTTGTCATGGACCGGATTAACCTGACCGTGCACAACCCGGACACAATTGTGTCAAATATCCGAAACATGATAGCATTATTATGTAAATCTTGCACTATAAGTTCTACTAGATTCCTTTATCCATTTGCTCCCGTGCTTGCAATATTTGCGTTTTATACAGTGTTAAGTTTAACTTTTACATTTTATTATTTATTATAATTTTCATCGTTGATTTTAATAAGTTGCGTACTTTGTTTATTTTTATTTTTTTGTGAACTAATTCTCCAATCAGTAATAGTCTTGTTACGTAATGCAAACACGCACAGTTTAAAATCAATAGCTTATTTAAAACTATAAAAAAAAAAAAAAAAACCCTTGACAAACAAATATTTTATATTTTTTAAGTAAATAAACTTTTTATATGAACTATTACATTTCTATTTCTGATGATCAAATAATGTTGTATGGAGAATATGTAAAAAAATTGTAAATTAAAAGCCCTATAAAAAAAAAAAAGTAAACTGTTGAAGGAAAAATAAAATAATAATAAAAAAATTATTTTTTATTTAATTTTGTAAAAAAATAAAAGAGAAGTAGAGAAAAAAAAAAAAAATAAAGTGAGAGATTTAAAAAAATTTCTTCTTTTTCTCTCTCCTTTTTCTCCTAAGTAAATTTATACAAGAAATAAAAAATAAATAATAATTTTTTCTCTCCTTCCATTGGATCGTTCTCAAGTTCCAAAGAGGCTCTTAGCTTCAACTTGGATTACTTCCAGCCTAAAAGATTCACTGCCACAGTGCCATGTCACTTATCTTATCTGGAAAAAGGTTGGCACCACGGGCAGGCATTAAATTGCTTCCAAACACCCCCATTAAGTGAAATTCAGAACTCCTATCCGAGGACGACAATTGGGTTTCTCCTGCATCTGCACCTCTTGCTTAATGGTGGACTGTCACCTGGGTCAGGGCCCACGGTATCATAATGTCACGTCACAGCCCTTGATGCGATATGTTGGATATTGATTGATATATAAGTGTGATGGCTTTTGGCTTTGCCAAATCTGCGTCTTGGTCGCGTCCCACCTGCATCCTGTTAGATTCTCTACTTTCCCAACATATTCTGCCGATCCGATGGCTATCAGGACTTGACCTGTCTGCCAACTTCTTATCGCCACGTGTAGGGATGGGATGGTGCTCAGCTTAGGCCCGGTTAGAAAGATAAGTTTTTTCCCAAAACAAACGATTTCGATTATGCATTTCTTTCAATTATGTTTAAAATTGGTTTATTTATACAATGAAACTCGCCGAACACAGTCAAGTTCAAATGGCTTAGTTATTTTTGCAGTCCTAGGTACTTAAAATGAAGGTGCGACGGGGAGAGGAGTTAGTCCATATTGTAGTGGCTCACATTCTCATTTGTTTGTTAGAATTTTAACCCTCCAATATATATATTTAAAAGTGACAATTGGACTAAAAATAATTTCAAACCCCGTTTCTCTTTGCCTCTAAATAAAAAGATTTAAAGTATAAATAAATAGGATAGAGGCAGGATATGAGAAAGAAAATATATCTCGATTCAGATTTAGAATGACGGAGGGTTTAGATCACTCATCCTACACCAACCTCGATTATATTATTAAATTCCTAAATATCTATATTACATTTCTTTATACACAATATCCTTAGTATATAAATAAATATTAGGGTTTTAATGTTATTTTTTATTTTTGAGTTTTAAGTTCTTTCTTTCTCATTTTATATTGTATTAATGTTTGTATAATTTGCATAATTTTTATTTTTAGACATTTATTTTTATTTTAAAAATTTTATAAGGGTTAAAATCGTTTCAACTTAAACACCAATTAACTGAAGTGGGACGGGGGTGGGTTAGAGAGGTTCAACCCGTCACAAGTCTAGAATGAGGTATTAGATAGAGTTTTCTTATTAAAGGTAAAGTAGGGTTTAACCTTATTTGTACTAAACCCGCCCCGTTGTTATCCTAAATATAATTCCCAACCCTCCCCCCCTACCAAAAAAAAAAAAAAAGGCGTGGCTACCTTTCCACCAATTTTTTCCTTAGTTGGTAAACAAATTTCCAATAACACTCTAGTACTAACTATTATCACTCACTTTTAAATTTTATAGTGAAAAATCTAATAAATATATATATAAAAAAAAGTAAACATCATAATATAAGTAATACCTAAAAAATAAGGATACTACCTTGCTATTGAATTTTTTTCTTACTTGGTGGACAAATTTTGAGTGGCCTCTAAGTATCAAACTACTGTCACTCAAATTTAGGTTTTACAATAGGAACTTATCAAGTACACAAAAAATAAAAATAAAATAAATAGTACCTCCTACCACTAGATTTTTTTTCCCTGTTTGGTTGATTTCATGAAAATGCACATTTAGATTTTTGCCCATGAGCGGTTGACCTAAAAGGTGAGGGTGATCATAAGAATATATAAGTGGTGTAAGCCAATTATGGTTTTATGAAATTATTACTATTATTGTCATCTAATTTTGTTCTTTTATTATCATTACTATAATTATTATTATCATTGCTATTTGCGTGACCAAATAGTAAGGTTGAACACATGATTGCTATTTTCATGATTTTTATGGCAAAATTAATATTAGGTCAAAAGATCAATGTTGATTTAATGAGATGTTCAATGGCCCACCAAAAAGGGCAAAAAAAAACAAAAAGAAGAAACCATATAAATGAGATAAGCGTAGAAGTGTAATTGAATCAATCAGGATTAGGACTTATTTATTTGGCAGCCATTGAGTCCAGCCTCCGAGCTTTTAAATATTTATTTGTTAGGTTTCACTCCGTGTGTATATACATACATACATACACACACATTGGCAAAGTGTTTCTAGACTACAATATACTATTGTGTGTGTGTGGGTGTGCATCTATACATACACATTCACCACAACTCCTATACTATTTGAATCAAGTATTTAATAAGGAAAAAGAAGATACAAAGTTTAATCATATGTTTAATTGTTAAAGAATGTAGAAGATAAACACGCATAAAAAGAAAAAAAGCAATAATTTGAAATATCACATTTTATTCTCTTTTTATTCACCTTTTTCTTTCTTTTTTGATAAATTCGAGTTTCAAAAACAGTATTAGAATATATACTATTGTGTGTAGATGTGTATCTATATATATATATATATAATTTTTGGTATGTGGACTGTATCCTACATTAGAATGTGAGATGATTCGATAGCCTCGTGCATGCAGCAATAATCAAATTGCAAATGCGGTGTAAACAATGCCATGCCTTGACAAGGAGCCTCATCAGCCGTGCATGGGGCCGGGCTAGAGATGTGTTCTGTTTTGTGTTTTTCCATATTTTAATGTGAAGACTGTCAGTTGCTTTTCACTCTCTTCTTCTGCAACCCACAGAACAAAAACAACACAAACACAAAACAAAAGTATTTTTCTTGTTTTTGATACCATAAACAATTTGAAAGGTGCTGTGGAGAGAGTGTTTGTAATCTTTCTCCTCACATAAGGAACGAACACCAAAAAGAAGGGACAAAGGCAAAGTTTGCAGACAAAACAATCTTTTGTTTGTTGGATTCATGTAAAAGGTTTTGAGTAGGTTCGAAGAACAGTTCTTGTCCTTCCACACGGGCACGTGAGGCGCCTAAAGGTGTAGTATTTTAATAATTTGTTTATTTCGTTTATTTTAAATAAGAATGAAGAATTTTGTTAAAGGATTTCATTTTAATGCACTACTAATGAGTTTTTGGTCAACGTAATACTGTGTATAAAAATAATTCTTAATCTAACACTTTATAAAATTTTCACGTCTTTTTGCCACATGTCCAACCATGCTAGGAAATATTTTACAAGCTGGCATTTATTATCATTAACTCTATTTTTTTTTTTGGTTGAAAATCTCTAGATCGATCGATCGAAAGTAAAACAAAATAAATCTATAATCTATTAATCTCTCTCTCTCATGAAAGTAAAACTGAAGAAATCCATAATCTGAGAGCCCATTGCTGCTACAAGTCCTCAATCGCTTTCTTGAATTCTCTTATATGTTTCCTTCGGCAGATCATGAACTGTCATGATGGAGTTGATCGGCATATTCACCCAGATCCATACCCTTCCTAGCCCAACTACAAATGGCTTGTTGCTGTATACAAATGAAGTGAGATCCTCCCCAAGAGTCTTCAACTCATTGTTTTTCCCAACGTAGAATGATCCAGCAACCAATTAACTTAAAGCTTCAATTCTTTAACTAGAGTTAACCCAGTAGAATGAAATACAAGTACAATTAATCGATTTTCAGGCATTTCTTGGCTTCGAAAGTCAACACATACATATTGTACTCAACTGCATAATACCCATCAATGATTTGCAGTGACCAGTTTGTATATATATGTATATATGTTGAGCAGCACAGTAATTTTTACTTTTGCGGATAATTTTATTATCAAGATTTCGAAGATCTGAGAGATTTCGTGCTTCATGGCAATTTATTGGTTTAAAGTTTAAAAATAAAAAGAAAAAGAAAAAGGTGCTGACAAGTCAAGTCAACTACACAATTGGCAAAAAGAATATCAAAATGGAAATTAATTTTTAAAGAGTGTTACAAAAGAAATTATTTTTGGAGAAAGTGCTAATTTGGTCCAAAAAAAAACTCCTACCAGTGTAAAATATTTGACACATTCAGGGCACTAAAACGTCTTTTATGAACTTGTACTTAATGAGAGCTTGGGTCAAAAGGGGTTAAAAAAACTTTAAAGTTGGCTTTGCGGACAAATTCTATTGGTCGCCAACTCCTATGACTGAATTATAAATTCAAACAACTCCTAGAGATTTATCACTCGTGAATTCTTTAGTCTTAGCGTGAATGCCATGTCTTTGACTAAACTGAAGAAGGGATTAGTCGAGAGTTGTTTAAGCTAGGCTGTACACTGACCTAATAACCCCGAAAAAAGGAGAAACTACTGCTTGAGGAGGGTTTATGTGCAGTGGAAGGGCGGTACCCCATCTCTAGCATGTTGATTCCTTTGAATGAAATTAGAAAAAGAAAAAAAAAAAAAAAAAGAGAAAAAGCAACAAGAGCTAAATTAAACCTTTCACTTTAAAACAAAAACAGTCATCAAGATAACTATAATTACAAAAATGCCATCTGAATAAAAAAAATTTTGGAAAAAAATAAAGGATTAATAGAAATCACACCCAACAATTTAGGTGAGTGCAGCAGCCAGAAGTAATTGATTCAGTGAAGCAAAATCTAGAACGCATGTCCATTCAGGTACACATATACCCTGGCTTGCTATATCATATATAATTCAAAATCCGAGTTAAGTGTTTTGTACTACATGTGCTGTACTAGATTTCATTTATGCTTGTAATTAACATCCAATTTTGACAGCATCACCCCACTTGGAAGTAGATATAGTATATTACCATGTTTTAATAGCATTAGATGACAACTTCTTCATTATGACTTAGAAAGTGCCTAATTCAAACAATGAATGGGTAAGCTATGATTAGGAAACAAACAAAAAAAATCACACACACAAGCTTAGGTCAGTTATGATTTAAGCAATCCCTCTCCTCTATAAAAAGAAATATTCTATTTATTTTCACACATTCAAAAAAATAAGGAGATTCATAATCGATTTCTGTTCGCACTTGTTCAAACATAAACAAGCTTAGCAGAATTGAAGGAAAAGCCAATTAAAAGACTCAAGAAAATGACTAGACCATATCTAAGAATCCATTCCATAAGCAAAAGCAAACCAAAGAGGGAGGCCATTCCCTTGAGCATATATATCCTCATAGGAGTCAAAAGGCCTCCAGAAACATAATGGTAACTGAGAGAATGACCTGACTCCACATGTGAATCTATATCCTTGGGGTGTTTATGTTTGAGATACTTGAGCAATTAAAAGAAATGAGACTCAAGAACTGTGTTGCATACTTTATACAATTCAAAGTATAGCTTTGACAGTCATAAAATATAAACGAAAGCTTCAACATCTTATATGTCCCATTTTGTTATAACAAATATTTGCAAAGATTGACCTATAAATTTGCCTTTCCAAAATACATTTTTACAAGCAACGACACATAGGGAAACAAGCACGTCAGTGTAAGAAATGTGCAGGTAACATATACTGAGCAATTACCTCAAAATCAAATGAACTAAACTGAGCAGTTACCTCAAAACAAAATCTGATACACCACATAGGTAAAATGTACAAACGAGTTGATTCCCCCCACGATTAGCCCGGTTCTTTACAGGAAGTAAGACTAAACTGTACAGTGTGCACCTCAGACAGCGCTTCTGAGACAAACTCCGATTTCTGTTGATCATCTCCAACAGATGAATGATGGCAGACCCACTGGGAGATGTGATTTGGCAATGAAGGGTAAGGCATCCTCTGGCATCTCATTTCTAGATTGACGAGCAAGCAGACTTGTTGAGGGGCTATACAAAATATTTGTTGAAAGGATTGTTTTAGCCTGCAAAATAACATGTTAAATTTCAGCTCTTTATCTCCCTCCTAGTAGTTTGTTGCTCTTCCATCAAGATGCTTTTCATTTTGAAAAACCCAAATTTCGATAGAGATACAAAAGGAAATTTGAGAATGTTTATTGTAGCAAAATGATGACATTTTGGATTTCCATCAATCTCAACAAAGAGAGAACCCCGGCACACCAGGGCCCGCGGAACACATACCAGAACATTTGTATGACTGCACAGAAAGCCAGACCATGCCAAAAATGGTAACTATTTGAAGAATATGGAGAGCGTTTTATTGCTAACCCTAGTTTTCAGAAAGAACCAAGGACAAAACAATAAACCTACCTGATTCTAAAGCAACATGTTATGGTATAAGAAGTTGACTAATTCCACGGTTGCGACAACGAGATAGTTGGAACTGACGCCTCCAGACCTTTTTTGCCATGTACAGCACGTTTGAGCACATTGTACTGCTCCATAACAGAATCATATAGTGCCTTTGTACATGCTATCTTAGCCTGCAATAGAGAACAGTCAACTTCTACAACCAGCTAAAACACACCACATGGATGTTCACATTTTACTTTGTCTGAGATGATGTGCCAATGATGTTGTAATTAATTAAGTGTTAAGACTTAAGACTCTGAAGAGCATTAAGCTAATACTATCAAGTTTCAAAGTAGTAAAAGTAAATTGGTCAAAGCATGAACAAAAGGACTTACCAAAGTACAACTTCATTTGCAATACCATTAAAAAGATAATAAGATAGGCAGCTAGTTTCGCAGATATGGGGAATATGTGATTTTAGATCTTCAACTGAAATCCATAATTTGGGAAATGACTTAAAAAGGCAGTTTTGGATTAGAAAAAAATCCATGTATGGATTTCGGCCCTTCAGCCCACAACACAAAAAGAGCAATCACAAGCCTATATTTAATGATAACACAGTACAAACAAGGTGGTAGGGTGCTTTCCCATTTTTCATCAGTAACATTAAAACCCAACTCTATTGCGCTCCCTCATCTTACCACATGTAAAATGCTCCTAGGTTTCAAATTTCATGAATGTGTTCGTTTGAACTCATATCCCAGTCTCTCTAAACAGTATCTGTCTATAATAGATAGACTGGCTATTTGGTCATGTTACTGTTGATCCCCTAAACTGTGCGCCATAGACAATGCAAAGTGTGAGAACAAGAGTTGAGTTCAAGAGCATCACTTAATGCAAATAATGCCCTATTGCCTCAAAACGTCAAATATAGAATTTGTCTGTCTCTGTGTTACCATAATACTCTACTACCCTAGCGAATTACGTTTTTGAAACGGCGTTCCGAAATATGGTACTCTGGCATTCCAAAACGGTGAATTTAGCGATCCAAAGCGATCCCAAACTTTTTTTCTATTTATATCTTTAAAGGTCACCTAATAGAGGAAAAAAATCAATTACAATGAATAAAAATATAGGAAAAATAGAATTTTGGTATAACAATATGTAAGAAAATAGGTCATAATACTCCTAGAATGTGTTTTTAGATGATTAATTTGAAAAAACATAAATTATGTTTTATTAAATGTATGATTGTTGAAGAAAATTCTTCTAGAAGTATTTTAATTCAAGTAGTATACTTCATATAAGTCTACCCCTAACGTACCATATTTTAAAACATGTAGCGTACCACGTTCCCGTTCTCGTTCCACGTACCGAAACGATCCGCGTTCTAGGTAACATAGGTCTGTCTTTTTGCTAGTGGGGAGGGAATTATTATTTGTAAAAAAATTTAAGCAAGCACGCAAAGTGGCACAGTGGAAGCTATAGTGATGGTAAAAGCTGTCTCCCGTTCAGAAGTTCAAGTCACAAAGCACACTGTCATTAGTCTTTTACCAACTTATGTTTTGAATCAGCCCGATGGATTACAATGTGTGTGGGCCTATCATAATAGTCAATCATTTGCATAGACAAAGTCACTTGAGTGTTGGGATGTGTGCAGTGCACAGTAACATGGGCCATCAATGTATTCAGGTGTCTGTGGTGTGTGGTAAGAGGAACATGTATCAGTAAATCATTCGTTCAATAAAAAATTGTCTTCAATCTACAGATTGGCTAAAACAAATTTGTGAATTGGTGAAAACAAATTTGCATATTGCCTGCAATTTTGCTCTCAATTCACTGATTGATGAATTATGCCATCCTAGTGTGGCGGATTAGAGCGCTAATTGAATGCCAATGCTTAAGTCTTTATCCAATGCAACCCACTTTTCCCCCAAACCCCTTTATGTTTCTCCTTCAGCAACCAGCATTGTCAAGATCAACACCTGGTAGTGTCCTTTTTACTGGTAATGGCCTTTTCAAGTATGCTAGTGATACTTCCATTTTAGCTTCAAACTTCAATCAGCATGCAACAGTTATAGCACTTAAACAAGTAAAAAGTCTACTTCAGACACCCAACTCCATATCTAGGCTGCCTGTTGTAGCCGTAACCAGGGAGATCTGAGCACTACTACCCAAATCAACAGCTGTGTGGCATCAATGGAGCCACTGCAAGAATGAGGAATGGTCAAAAGGAAAAGCATTCTTTCCTACTTGGTAAGATGTCATAAAGGATGACAGCATTTGTAATGTCTTTGCCAATCAGTGGAACTGTGAAAATAACAGGTTTTAGCAAACAAAAAATGTAAAGATTATATCTCTAGGTTCATTCTAGTGGTGATTAAGGTTATGAGAAAGGAAATTATCAGTATAAAACTGGGGGGATTTTTCGTCCTTGTAAAGCAGAGTTATAATATTACTCACAACTATTGTTCTGCCATTCTTCATTCAAGTGAAGTAAAAGGACAGGAATCTAATATATCCAAGTGGGTATATAGGACCAACCTCTTCAGGGTCTTCACAAGCAGCAGCAATGTCACGGAAACTCATTTCAGGTGCCACTGATAATCCAGCGCCATGAAAGGAGATCACTCTTCTCTCTCCAATTTCTTTCTCAACCTTGAAAATAATTGTTTGCTGTAAGAAAAAAGATAATTAAGTTATAAGAGACAAGCTTATCAGAAGTAAGAGTGTACCTGGGGTGGAGGGGGCATAATGTCGTAGCACAAAGTAGCTAGGGGATAAATATGTCCAGGAACACCAGCATATTCTGTGAGCCTTCTCATATTTTCCACTGAAGAAGCATCAAAGGGTGCCTGAACCTCCTTTATCAGTACGAAAGGAATATTGTTGCATTACAGCAAATAGGGAAAGTTGTATGCTTCACACAATGTTTAAAGCTTGGATTTGTGGAGGGAAAGAAAAAGGAACAGGAAAAGATAGGAAAAGTAAATTAAGTGAAAGAAGCTAAATTTATTTATCTATTTAATTGGATTGTGAAAATGAATAATTACTCGTCAAAAGAATTCTTCTTTTTTGTTGTTGGTTACCCATACAAGATGGATATGTACAACAAATTTGATTTCCCTTTCATTTTCCTTTCCCTTGAGAAATCCAAGATCCAAACATAGAATTAAAGTATTTGAATACACTGATGTAATCCTTTCAATATCAGGCTGCATGAGAATACTTCAACCTAAAGATGCAAACTCAAGAACACTGATTTGAGTTTTGAGTTATAGTGTCTATGAAAGCCAGAACCACTCTATACCTAATTCCTATCACCCACATATAGTCCTGATATCATGCACCCGCCTATATAAGTGATAAAATCAACTTCCATTTAAAAATATAATCTTCAAAGTAACGACCAATAATGCCAACATAACATATGCTTAAGTTAATAGAATACCTTTTAAAGTTAGATGACTAATGTGACAAGAAAATATGACGTAGTACAAAACATTTTCAGCTTTGGATTGTGCTATTTTTTATATTGGTAATAGTTTCTTTCCCCAAAAAAAGTGAGGGTGAAATAGTACCGGATACCATTCCTTTGCAATAGGGTCTGGGCGGTCCCTCCCACCACTTGCTGCAATCCATATTATTTGTGATCCACCCCTGGTATCATGTAAGCAAAGTAATAAAAATCTCCAATGCAGAATCAAGCATGTTAAAAATAATCAACAAACTAATTAAGAATAACACAGGGGCAGCAAGTACAAATCACCATCTGCCAGAAAAGGAGGAAAGAGCAAATAAAACCTCCACCCATAAGCATGAAATTAGTTAAATATAAATATTTTCCTTCAAAATAAGCATCCCCTTCCTAATTCAATGTAATGCATTACTAAAGAATTAAAGCTTAGATTCTCTCTCGAATCAAAACACCAGAACTTGCGAAAGAGGCTTGGCATTGGCCAAGTGAAAAGATATTAACTACCCTTCAATGCATCAAGTTCACATTTTTTGTCTTGCGTAATATGGACACAAAAATATCAACGAGTAAGGTTAGAGTTATTCAAACATTAAACTAAACAGTCTCTTGTTAATTGCCATGTTTTTAACCAATTGTCTACCATTATTACTAATAGATATTCTTATAAGAAAAGAGTTTCTAATTACTCCAGGTGAGTTAATTGAAATGAACTATCAACTACAGTTGACTCCCAAAAGACAAACCATTAAGAAACTACAATCTCCTAAATCCTGATTTCTACATTATGGATTCAACTTCTACTTGTGCACATGTTTTTTTTCTGACTATTTTGAAATTATCACCAAATTTTATGATTCCCAATTCACAAAAACCAAATCTCAATAATAAGTTGAATCTCAATTTGGCAACACTACGCATGTTTGTGGCCTGCAAGTTGATATCAACAGTTTATGGTGTTTGGAGGGGTGCACTAGTATAACATAACCTGTGTGCATATATCATCCAAAACTATGAATAGGACAATGTTAAAGATAGTACCAGATGTACCTTAAAAGCAAAGCCATTTCCTTTAAACTTCTTGAATTAGCTCTTTTCTTCATGTCGGCAAGCTCAGGAACATCATGCACGTGCTTTTTCGAGTACACGCACAAGAGATTCCTAGGGCAAAAAGAAGTTAAAAGGTAAAATGTATGGAAGCAGGACTAGGCATACTATATTATTTTAATTTCTTTCATTGCATAGTAAAAAAATTTTTGAGCACCTTCCCATGCTGAAGGGCTTGCAAAGAGGATCAATTAATACTCTATCTCCAGCCACAAAGATCTGCATTAAAATATTTCAGTGTGTGTCAAACAAATAGTTTTTAATGCACAGATGTTGACTAGCAGGCCATATAAAAGAATGTCACCATGTTCTCAGCAATATGTGGATGTGTTGCTTCAAGCAGCAATGCTATAATAGCTGGATCTGCTTCACTTTGGTGGTTCGAAATCAAGACAACATTGTGGCCCTGCATTTTATGGTAGAGAAGTACTGATGACATCCTAATAAGGACAATGAGAAGAAAATAACATCAAAACCAAACAGGAAACCCATAAAAACAATGTAGCCAAAAGAAGCATCTATAATTTTTCCATGGCTCAAAACGGCTATTGAAAACTTAGAAAGCAGCAGATGCAGGCATGCTAACACAAATGAACTAAATTTCATTTTGCTGAGGAGGAAGAAGAAATGAGGGTACTAGCCCTTTGTCACCAGTTGCTCTTACTTGATGGTGTGCCTGGTTATGGATCCATGACCGCTAGTAGAACCACTATTAGATAATACAGCAACAACAACTAATCATATACCCAACAAATATCACAAGGCCCTCTTACTATCTAGTGTCACACAACCACTAATGATGAACCGACATTAAGACAGCTCACCCCCAACCAAGTTCCAGCCAGCATCTATGTCTCATTGCACTTGGTGCTCACACCCTGTATTAAGTGACCATTTAATGATTTTGGTCACAATGTCACCTAAAATTTTGAGGTTGTTTAAGATTTAAGCACTCAAAGTAAATTTTAGGTTACATATTGAAACCCTGAGAAAAAATCATTTGAAGATATGGACGCATGTTATAATTTCCTGCATAGATTCTTTGTAAAGGGGATAAATCATAAAGTTTGTGCACAATGTAAGAATGAATGACAGTTCACAAGCACCTTGCCTAAATTTTCAGTTTATTATTGTTATTATTTAGATTTTATTCAAAAAAGCACCAAACAGAGGTGCTGCCCAAGTACCAGAGCATATACTAAACAAAACAAAATAGACAGCCCTGTACATCCCAACACATTCTGAACTCCATGGTAAAACAGATTTTATCTTAGATGTGTTGAAAAATAACTTTTCTGTTTAGGTTAATTAAGGCTTGCACTAGAAATATAGCAGGATTAAACCCTTGACTTTGGGTGTTATTAGGTTACAAGTGTGTCATGCAGTTAGACATTTAGTATGAAGCAATGGGCAATACCAATACGAAATCTCCAATTTGTGGTGTTCCTCTCCACAGGAAAACTCCATAAAACCATTGAGAAGTACTTTTCTTATTTCCTTGGGTGGATTGAAGATTCTGCCGCATGCTTTTAGTTAGTATTAGGCAAAAGATTTTGAAATCTAAAATCTCCAAATGTATCACTGTGAATTTTGGTCAGATTTGGGTACCTAATATCTAATAAAGATTTTTGTAACTTCAAAAATCTCAGAATCGTAGATGTGCTCATTTTTTTCTTTGCTTTTGCTTAAATATGTGTATATTTAGTGACCTTTACACAATATCTTACTTTATACTTCTACTTTAAAGGTTTACTTAAAATAAAATAAAACGTGAAACGTAAAACACTTAGAAGTAATCCCAGATGTGTCATAAAACCACGTATTTTGATGCAAAGTTATGGACCTCATGGTTAACAGATACGCACCAACTTTTGTATATTTTTACTACTGTGTTCTAATTTTCTATATTAACATAAAATAAACGTACCACTAATTGACAGTTGTTGTGTGATGCATCACATTATTTTCTTGTTGGAGAAGGGTAAGAACGGATAGAACCAATTGTCATAGAATTCAGAGAAGCACTGCAGGAGCTAGAGTTTGGTTGGTTACACTGTGTAACCCTAAGGGAATTGAGGGCAATATGATATGCATCTACCAGCAAAAGATCAAATTACATATACAAAAGACTACTGAACCATGCACCCAGTAAATGTGACAAAGATGATGTAGCACTAAGTGCCAGAAATAAAGAATAAAGAACAGTGAAAATAGCGGCAAAACATCTCTCAACAGCCAGAAAGCTTAGAGACAAAGGAAAGGAGAAGGTCTTACAAGACTAAAAGAGGCATATATCAGGAAGTGGAGTTGAAAGAGAATAATGATGATAAGGAAAAATATGATTGCGATTCTAAAAGTAATAATGATAACAATAATGGAAAGAACAAAACAAAACAACACAAAATTAAAACAAAAGAAAAATTCAAGCATACCAGACAAAAACGGAAAATAGTCTATTGGTCAGGTAGTATTAGATACTTAGTGGTAATCCTTATCAAATGGTGACACGTGATGGGTGAATACATCAGTATCGTTGAAGAATAGAGGAGAAACTTTTAAGGAAACATCTTATTAGATTTTTCCAAATGGTATTTTCTTTTAAAAGTCTCTCCACTACCTCAGGTTGCTAATGTATTCACCCACCATGTGTTATCATTTAATAGGAATTACCACCAAGTACTCAATACTACCAAACCATTAGACTTTTTTTCCAACAAAAAGAGTTCTTGCAGGTCCGAAAGGAATAAATTTCACAAGTAATGAATTATATTATAATTATGTAAGTGTGAGCAAACTTGAACTTAAATTTTAAAAATAGTTGCAAAAGGCTTCAAGGAAGTTCAAGCCTCACCATTATTATTGGACTTGGTTTAAGCAACTTATTTATAGTCCCAAAATTATCCAAGTTCTTCAGAAAAAATCTACCAGACTGTATTAGATGTTTCCTGTAGCAATCATGATAAACCTATACCGGACACTGCATTAGAGGTTTCCTGTAGCAATTCTGGTAAACCTATCAATGGTTCATGGAAGCGTGAAGATTTTCAATCCTGGCAGCCATTAGGCATTACAATGAGACATCCCAGTCTCTTATCTACATTTACTTATTCAAAAGCCTATTTTAGTCATTTCTTTTATTGTTAATCAGGTATGATGTTGTCAATAAGCCATATCCAAGCACTAGGAGCATACACAAAGCAAAACAAAAATTAAAGTAAGAAAATAATATGTAATAGTGTAGTCAGAAGAAAAGAAAAGGATCTTTAAGTGGGGTTTGTCAGAACTTGGGTGATTTACGCAAACCAAAACCAACCAAAATTATCATGATCATCAATATGTTGCTGCAGTACAATAGCGAGAATGTAACTTCAACTCAGTTCCACTAAATAGGAAAAAAACAGTGGCGGCCAGAGAGAAAGAGAAACCAGTAGACCACAATCAATCACTCGTTGGCTGTTAATTGCAACATATAGCAGTTGCACAAAGAACTAATTCTTTGCATATAAGTGACACAATCAGCACCAACTGGAATTACAGGAAAACGACAAATATATATAAGTATATAAAAAGACAACACTAAATTAGGCACCTGCTGAAGCTTCTCTTCCATTTCATAGAAAAGGGAGATGTTGCCAACATATGAACTCCTGAAGAGAAAAGGATGATCAAATTGAAAGGAGGACAGCAATGAATAACTGAATTTAAGACGCAAAAAGTTATTTCCTACCGAGTAAAAAGTTCAAAAATGTAGAACAGTCACTATGGTCTGTGATTTGAGAGCTATATTGCATGTTTCCACTAATTAAATGGTTAAAACAAAAACAGATTAACCTCAATTACTATTGTTTGAACCTTTTAATCCAGCCTTAAGACTGACCATTTCAAATAGAACTAGTAGGCAAGTTCTGAAGACTATAATGACTACAGTTTGATAGCAGATTAACCTACATCAATCAAGTAGTTTCCATCTGCCAAGGATTAATGAATATAGGACATAGAATTGTAGAGTGATCTCAATCGTGAATTGGAATTGCAGGCTGCAGCACCCATGTAAATAAGGTAATGCTCATGTAGACTTTCTTGTGAAATTGGGAGCCCAGACAGTTGCAAGACTGATGATCTTTGATGCTTGCCAGAATACATTCAGCCTAGGCTTGACGCCAATCTGGCTGGTGTACCATGGTATGTTAAGTCTTGTTGCTATGTTTTTTGTTTGTATTTATTCTTCTAGTGTACCAAAAAATAAATAAATGGAAAATTATATGAATAAAATAGGACCTAACAATACAAGCTAGGATGCCTCTGATTCTTGTGATGTCCAGTGTCTACCAACACAGATCAAAATGGTGGACTTTAAAATGAATAAGATGGGAAAAGGTTCAGTGGAAGGAAGCTTAGCACTTGGTGATAAAGCAGTTATTGCAATGAGAAGAACCATGATAAAGTATCTTTACAAGAATGGGAAAGCTTCAGGGAATGAAACATTGAATATTTTAAATGTTCAATTCCTCAAGCGCTCTACATTCAGAAATTCTGGAAATAATTCTCTGATTTATTTAAGAACAGAATTCCTGGTAGTGTTATATACAACAGCTCACCTTATGTGAATACATTCTCTTTAGTTGGTAATTGATAGGACTAGATAAAAAGCTACAGATAACCCATTATAAGTAAAATAAATCCCACCCACCCACCCACCCCAACCCCCCCCCTTTTTCTTTCTTCCAAAAAAAAAAACCCTTTCTTTTTTCCAAAAAAAAAACTTGGGAGGCGGGCCACAGAGAGAGAGAGAGAAACCTGGAAATATCAGGCAAACAAGAGAAGAGTAGAAACTTGAAAGCAGCAAATAAGGATGGAGTTACTGATTTGATCAATTGGCCAAACATTGAAAACAAATGAAGCAGAAATAGCAAATCAGTGAGTAGGGTCAATTCAACACACTGATATGGTTTATCTTTGCTTCATTCTGTCTTGGAAGGAGAGGAACAAGTGGGTTTTGTACTCCCTTTACCTAGAAAAAACCAGAAGGCATATTAAGGTAAGAATTAGCAAGAATATAAGATAAATGGTGCATCAAATCTTCATACCCCATTTGTTTCACTTTCATCCTTCACTACTTTTAAAGCGTCGATTTCTTATGGAGTGGGAGTTTGAAAGGGTATTCAAAGAGGTTGGGATGAACTTAATAAGCATATTAATTTTGTGCTTGGATTGCGGAACAGAGTGAGGTTTCTTGCAGTGAGGAGCACTTATTTTGGCTTTCCCAACAGTGATTGTGTTGCATAGAGCATGGAGGGTTCAGTGGTAGATCTATGAGGAATGGAGGGAATTGGGTGGTCTGGGATGCTATTTTGAGGAGACCAGTTTCGATTGGGAGGTTGATGCTGTTGTGGGGTTATTAAGGCCCTGTACAGACTTGAGATTGCTGGAGGGTGTGAGAATGAGATGAGGTGGGCTGCTTCCAAGTATGGCAAGTTCGAGTTAAATCTTTCTAAAACTAGTTAGCAGGTGAAGGGTTTGCTCTTTTCCTTGGAAATCAATGATGCGAACAAAAGTCCCTTCCAATGTGGCTTTTTTCTGGGGTGGAAGCAACTCATGGACGTTCCATAAATGGGTAATCTCATTAAGAGGGGAAGTAAATGTTTATTTGCTTTGTATGGGGATAGGAACTCGTGGACCATATCCCAGATACATTTCAGATTTTGTTGACATTTCAAATACTTGAGTCGTATAAGGGTTTTGGCCTGGTAAACAACCTATGGTTCTATATACACGGTGGGTTATGCCCCCTCTGTGCATTTGTTCCAGTAATTGCTTCATCTATTTAAAAAGAAAGAAAGAAAGAAAGAAATCCAAGGTGAGATCAGTCATGCCCAAACAAAATACATTGTGCCCAATGATTGCTTGTAAGCTATTTGAAGGGTCTACAAAGGAGGCACATGAAAAGGTAGGTAAAAATAGAAGAGTTATCTCTGAATAGGTGGTCAACCAAGAATGAGTCATCTTCCTTATGTGCCCCAAGGATGGAATGTCAATTTAATTAGATATTGCATTTGGATGGGCTTCTCTTACCTTACATAGGATAGCCTCCCAAGAAGTCTAATGACTCCTCCATTTGCCTGTTTATCTTTGGTTTATGCTATTTAAGGGTCCAAGACAAATGGAATCACTAGTATATCTATTTCCTTTGAATGTTCTGTTTCTCTTAGCCAAAGAATGGGAAGGCTCCTTTATTGTCAAGGGACTTACTCTTTTGAGGGAATTAAGGGAACAAATGCTCAATCTACCACCATGGGTTATGCAAAGGTGACTGCACCAGCATTGTCGATGGGGCATGAATTGAGCCAAAGTACAAGGAGGAGAAGATAGAGGTTCTTTATGTAGTTCACCATATGATGTTTCCTTCCCTATGATCGAATGATTGTTAAACCATCTGATTTGGAAGAGACGTTATTAGGCCCATTTAACATTGGAATCTTCCATACATAACTTTTTGCCCCCCTACGCTCTCTCTCTCTTTTATTCTGATTATTCTTCCCATTTTCCCTTCATATCTTTAAACTATCTGTTGGAAAATTAGAAAGATATTCTACAGCAATTATCAAGATTGAATAGCTGTAAATAAGGCAGTAATTATCAAGATTGAATAGCTGTAAATAAGGCTGTACAGCTGTTAATTAAGCAGTAATTAGTCAGTGATTATAAATTAGGAATGTATCTTTATTAGGTAAACTAATTAGTGATTTCTTTCCTAGTTTAGATTTCTTGTAATTCCTATAAGTACGAATTCATGTAAGTCAGAAATATATGAATGAGAAAATCATTCCCAAACTATTCTCTCTGTTTAAATGGTATCAGAGCCAGCAATTGCTTGCTGATTTCTTCTTTACCGTTCATCCCTCTTCTAATTTCTCCTTCTGTTTCCTGTTTTCTGTCTCGGCTGTAGCACCATGTCTGATGCTTCAATTGAGTCCACTATTGTCCCACCATCCTCCTCTACTACAAACCCGTCAAAAGGTAATGGAACCAACTCCGAGTCTCACTCTGTTCAAATTACCACTATCCGCTTGAATGGTGATAATTTTTTACGATGGTCTCAATCGGTTCACATGTACATCCGGGGGCGTGGGAAGATGGGCTATTTGACTGGTGAAAAAACAGCCCCTGTAGAAGATGATCCGGCCTATGCGACATGGGATGCTGAAAATTCGATGGTCATGACATGGCTTGTGAATTCCATGGAAGAGGATATTTGCTCTAACTATATGTGCTATCCAACGGCACAAGAGCTTTGGGAGAATGTGAACCAGATGTATTCGAATCTGGGTAATCAATCTCAAATTTTTGAGTTGACTCTCAAACTTGGTGAGATGCGTCAAGGAGAGGATACTGTCACCAAGTATTTCAACTCTCTGAAACGGGTGTGGCAAGATCTCGATCTATTCAATACCTATGAATGGAAATCTGTGGAAGATAGCCGTCATCACAAGAAAATTGTGGAGGACAATCAGATTTTTAAATTTCTTGCTAGCCTCAACATTGAATTTGATGAAGTACGGGGGAGAATTATTGGAAGACAACCCCTTCCTTCAATTGGTGATGTCTTTTCGGAGGTAAGGAGAGAGGAGAGTCGAAGGAATGTGATGCTAGGCAAGAAAGGACCCGGTGTTACTGTAGAAAACTCTGCCTTAGTGGCTGCTGATGCAAATTCCAGCAAAACCATCACTTCCCAGCGCAGGAATGATGACAAACCACGGGTTTGGTGTGATTATTGCAACAAACCGCGCCACACTCGGGAGACGTGCTGGAAAATTCATGACAAACCAGCAAATTAGAAGAGCAGCAAGCCTGGTGACAGATCTGGCCGGGCTTTCCCTACTGCCAATGAAGCCGAGGTCAACCCCTTTACTAAAGAGCAGATGGAGCATCTTCTTACACTGCTAAAGTCCAATTCATCATCTGGTATTCCTTGTGTGTCTTTGGCTAAGACAGGTAATGAACCTAATGCTCTATCTTGTTGTCTAAATTCATCCGCTCCTTGGATCATTGATTCAAGATCTTCTGACCATATGACTAGTTCTTCGCATTTATTTAAATCTTATTCACCATGTTCTGGAAATGAAAAGGTTAGAATTGCAGACGGTAGTTTTTCATCTATTGCAAGTAAAGGCTTAATAAAACTCTCAGAAAGAATAGATCTTAAATCTACTCTTCATGTTCCTAAACTTGCCTGCAATCTTTTGTCTGTAAGCAAATTATCCAAGGATTCTAATTGTTGCGTTACCTTCTTTGAATCTCATTATACTTTTCAGGACCAGAGCTCGGGGAGGACGATTGGCAGTGCTAGGATGATAAATGGTCTCTACTATTTTGATGATAATCTATCTAGTAATGAAAAAGCTCAAGGCTTTAGTAGTATCAGTTCTATCTCTGTTCGTGAACAAATAATGGTTTGGCATTGCAGATTAGGCCATCTTAGTTTTTCCTATCTAAAACATCTGTTTCCATCATTGTTTAAGAGTATAGACCCTACATCTTTTCAATGTGAAAGTTGTTTTTTGTCCAAAAGTCATCGTGCAACTTATCTTCCTAAACCTTATTGTGCATCAAAACCATTTTATTTATTTCATAGTGATGTGTGGGGACCTTCAAAGGTTACTACTATGTCGGGAAAAAGATGATTTGTGACATTTATAGACAACCATATTCGTCTTTGCTGGATTTATCTAATGCGTGAGAAGTCTGAAGTTAAAAAATTGTTCAAAAATTTTTACAATGTGATTGAAAATCAATTTCAAACAAAAATTAGTATACTTCGATCTGACAATAGAACGGAGTATTTTAATAAAGTTTTGAAACCCTTTTTTCAAGAAAAA